>QODF01000155.1:780819-1001737 GCA_024372805.1 Oostethus manadensis | reverse complement strand
CTGCTTGGTGTCGAATTCTTTCTGTGCAGTCCTTTAATATGTCTGAGAAGTTGGCCTCGGCCAAGAGCGCGATAAAACACCCGAGTCGTTCCAGATGAAAAACTCAAAATGTTGGATGGCAACGGTGAAGCTCCATCAAACGCATGTCAAACGTTTAAGATGTGTTTGATGGAGCAGCAGCAGTCCGCTATCGCACTTCTGGTGTCTACTCTGACCATTAAAGTTGCAAGTGCATGTACCGCACTACCATTTGGATCGTTTAGAAAGAAAATTATAGCGGTGTGTTACAGTTTCAGCGGTCAAAGTTGCACTTCCCTTCATTGTTCCGGTAAAGTTTATAGTAAAGACGTGGTTGAGTGAGGTTTGTGTGTCTGACATACAAAACACTCAGTGTCGTTCAACTCCACATATACACAACTGTTCAGTAGTTTTAGAACACCCCGATCTTTCCAGTTATTTATGGAAATTCATGGTGTTTCTAGTACATTGAATAGCTTGAAATGGTACAAACGTACGTGGTGAAGTGCCAGTGGTTGAAAAATGTAAGGTTACCTAAAATAAAAATAAAAAGTATATATCAGAATGATAAAAAAAGGCCACAAAATGGGTTAAGAATTTAAAGGTGCTCTGCAGAAATTAAGGTGGATCAAGCCTTGGCAACTAACAGGAGTTCCATGTTCTGGAGTACTTACAACCTCCTCTGCCTGCAAAAAGCAGTGTTTGAAACACACGGTGGTACTCTACCCTTGTGTACTGGAGAAAGTAACTTGTTGCTACAAAAATGGCAAAACAAAAAGGGAGAAATAACAGCTAAAGACAGACACACCATCTTAACTGTTGTAGGTTTTTGTACATTTGTATACGCCGTGTACGTAACCTGCAGTCCAAGTACATGGCTGTTGAGACACTGACTCGCTGCCATTGAGTTTTTTTACATTTTAAAACAGATTGCTCATTAAGAGGATAACAAGAAAAAGAAAGTCAAAGTCCTGACCGGAATCCTATTGAGATTCTGTGGCATGACCTTAAAAAGGCTTCATGCTGAAAAAGCCTCCAATGTGACTGGCGACCAGTCCAGGGTGTACCCCGCCTCTCGCCCAAAGCCAGCTGGGATGGTCTCCAGCATACCCGTGCCTCCTATGAGGATAAGCGGTATAGAAAATGAATGAATGAATGAATGACTGAATGACAACAATTCTGCAAAGACGAGTGGGCCAAAATTCCTCCACAGTAAGGGACTCATTGCAAGTTTTGGCAAACGCTTGATTGCAGTTGTTGTGTTGTTAGCTTTAGGCTTAAATCGCTTTTTCACACACGACCATGTAAGCTTTGGACTTTTTCTCTCCCTAATAATGAAAAGTTTCATTTAAAAACTGCATTTTGTGTTCTGCTGTGTTGCCATTGACTAATATTAGTTAATGACTGATTTAAGGGGGGAAACACACACATATATATATGTATTTTATATTTGTTTTTTGATTAGGAGTTTGAAAATTTGCAGGGGTTTGACTTCTGCGTTGCAAACGTGCGGCGATCCAGTGTGGTAGCTGTTTATGGGATGGCCTGCTGCTTATCATTTAGAGCAGATTTGCAGTCATCTCTGTCAGTTGCAGGTCAAAACCCACGCTAGAGGTCGGTTATGTTGACCTTATCAGTACAGCTAAGATCTCATCCCTTGCTCTCTTCATCTTGAGGTCGGTTAATCGCTATCGGCTAATCATCAGTTCCGGGCTGCTCTCTGACACCACTCGTACACTCGTTAAGTGCACCGTGAAACATTTTCACCACACTGGCGTCAGCAAGCGAAAGACACTGAAAGAAACAGCGGGTGAAGACAAATGGGCTGGCCTACATTTTGAATACGAGCTGGCATTAAGTACACGTGCTGTAAGCATGGTGGTAACCAATATACAGTATCCAGGGCAATTGAACAAAGCGCTTCTGAACTGAAATCAGGTCGTTCCTGCAGGCCACCGATAATGAACTTGGCGACGAGGATCGAGGAATAGGATGTGGAGCCGCCGTCAGGCTGACCTCAGCAGTGACGCTGCAGCACGGGCGCACGTGCTCAAACTAGGCGACGCGCACTTTTTTCACATCCCGCCAGCAAAGCGCTGTAAGTAAAAAGTGATGATCCTTACTGAAGGCTTGAATGGAGAGTTGTCACTGTGACATTTTCTGGGCTTCTGAATTACACAGCAAGCACATGGATTAGTGTCTCCCATCCCGGCAGTGACTTTAGGTGACAATTTGATGATACATCTAATTCCATAGAACTGGCATTTAAATTTTAACATTTGAATATGTTCTGAGCAAAGCCTGTGAACCTGGCCTAATATAATCATTTCAAAGGAGAATTCAACTATAGAGTGCAGACCTCCACCAGGACCACTGTCTTTTACACAGTCGGACGCTGAGCATCAACTGACTGGTGGGAAAGCGTAGGGTGGGTTGTTCCATTGCGCAAAACTGGACGGTCATTGGATAAATGCCGGGCTTTGTCCCGCCCATCGAACGCTGACGGACCTCTGTAACTTTCACCTTATCAACATTTGTGGGCTTGCTTTTATGCAAAGTGTAGGAGTTTGCAAACTTTCAACCATGCCAAACTTATGCCGATGCTTTGCTTAACCATGTTTGGGGTGGCAGCAGGTGGCTGGCCTGGACGCTCAGCTTCTGCGTGTGGCTTCGATGATACGTCTGAGGCAGAATACCTTTTTGATTGACAGTGAAACTAGCGAATCAACGACCTTGAAGTATAAATCTCCACCAGAGCATTTTCCAAGTTTTTAATTTTGTTGTTCTGAGCTGATCCAGAGACTTTACTGATCCCCAGCCAGAGTGGACACGTGCGTTTCCTCCTGCATTAGTGCGTAGATGCGTACAACTCCACATTTTGGTTTGTGTTGTAAGAAATGTGTGACATTAGCTCATGTTTCTAAACATTGTTTAAGCACAAAACACAAGTTATTGACTTTCATTTCATTATTGACGTTCATCAACTTACAGTCATTAGTTTTGTCTCTTGGTTATAAGTCCGTAACTGGTGCCTGAAAAGTCATTAAATCTACTGACAAAGTCAAGTGGGAGGAATTGGGTTCCAGAACTGCTCTAAGTGAAAATGCAGATGTGACTGGCTGGTAGTGTCACATGGGGCATTGAGCCCACTAAAAAAACCATGAAAAGGAAAGGTGAGAACTTGGGATGGCCAATAGTTATGACCCAGCCGATATTGGCATTTTTTCCCTACAATAAAAAAACAATATAGCTAGGGGTCGATTGTCAGACTTCCGTGAAAACGCCCTTAGTACCGATCCCAAAAGTCTAGTACTGGTGGCTGTCGCTATTGGCCACAAAAATCGTTTGGTGGAGTCTAGTATCTTCACCTAACTAACATCTTTGCCAGCGTCGTCTTCCCACTTTCTCCTGCCACCAAACACTCATGTATATGTGTGACAGTCACAAGGCTAAGTTAATAACCCAAACATTGATTGCCAAAGTCTCCTTAAAGAAGGCGTGTCATCCTCTGGAAGTATCACCATGCATTGATATTATGTTCTCTTCAAAAAATAAGTCCAATATGTTTTGGTCTAATTTATGGTAATTTCATGGTTACTTTTTTCGTATATCATAGCCATATGTCATATGGGTCCCATGACAAATATCATAAATAATAAATACTTAATTTGGTTAGTAATTACCTATGTCCCCAGGCACTCAAGGGACATTGTCATGACCTTTCCTCTTTATATGAAACTCCTGGAAAATAAAAAAAGTGAAAAAAAAACACATATCGGTATTGGTTCGTATCGGAAATTGAGAGTTCAAAAATATAGGCATAAAAAAGACGATATCCGACATCCCCGGTGATAGCAGACACGCATGCCGACGTTTAATCCGTTTGCATTCACTCACAAAGGCAGGAGAAAGATAAATCATTTTTCAGGATAATTTGACCTTTTTTCTCATTTTCCATGTTTTCCGTGACTGGAAAATCGGTCAATCGTTTCCCAGGTTTTCCAGGAAGCGCGGGGAACCCTGTTCATGCCTTAGTTGCTCACCACTTGGAAAGAAATACAGTATGTTGAAAGAACACAAAACAAAAACAGGCAAACCACAGTTAAGCCCTAATTTCTCCAAACTTGGCTGAATGTGAGTAACAGTGGATTTATATTGTTGGGTGGTTTTTTTTTTTTTACAGTAGTATTCATACTCCTCTCAGTTTTTCCACAAAGTCCTGATAACAAAACCAGTGTGCACACGAAGCCCACCAAATGCATCCAAAGCAGCAAATGCTTATTGGCCAAAGGTTGAAGGTTGGTAGTGAATCTGACCGGTATCCCTCAGCCCTATGCCCTGTGCATACATAACTGTCTCATCCGCCCCTCTCACCCATCTCCTTGCCTGTCCGGGGGCCTAATTTAGCCATAGTAGGCTCTCCGGGTGCCTAAGAGAATTCCCATTTATGCAAGCCAGGTGAAATAAAAGCGCAGCACAGATGAGACCCCTCTCCATCATGGCGGATAGGGGGAGTCATGGGTGACACCCCCCGATCAGGTGTGCATGCGTAATGGCTGTCCGGAAATAATCACTGCTTTGAATAATCTCCCCGCTCTGTCGCTCGCCGTGTGATTCTTGCTGCTTCGACTTGTTTTTGCGGCGAGAATCCCATAAATCCTGGCGGTAAATGTAAATCGGCGGTCCGGGTGTGTCTGACAGATGGGGGCCGCGAGAAGTCCTGGGAGATGTCTCCTCTCACCTTTTCCTTCAGCCGGAATGAATCTAAATAGCGAGGATGCGTCGCCCGCTGTACGTAGTGTACGGTATGAGCCAATAAAATACCAACATGAGAAGGCCTAGTGAGGGGTGGTGCGAGGCGGGGGGCAACCATAGTAAACAGAAATTCTACCTCTGTTGTTGTTGATATGACGGGGAAATGAGGTTGTGCAGGTGGAGGGGATGCAGGCGTGCGGGAGCTCCGAGCTGTCAGTTCCTTGGAGGATTGGAGATCTGAGGGGCGGAGGGGAGAAATGCAGAGGAGGCGGGGAGGGTCCTTCCCTTGGTCTCCTTGGCTGTCTGTGGAGCAGAACCCATCTCTCATTAAGGGAGAGTGCCGAGGAGACACTTGAAAGTGACATTCACCCTCCCTGCTCCCCCCCCCCCACCCCGGTTCTCCATTTTAGAGATGCTATGCATGATGGCCACTGCCACTCAGCCAGCAGGGTCACCTCTCTCTTCCTCGCCGTCTCCCTCGCCTTCTCCTCCTTTGCCTGGGGGTGAATATCAATGGCGTAGTGCTTTTGGCAGATATACATACAACACCTACACCCTTCAATGCGATCCATCAATTACGGACCCCTCACAGAGAGAAAGATGACAAGAGTTACAGGCGAGCGAGACCAGGGAAGGGGATAATAAGGCGGCTTCGTTAGGAACGAGGCGGGCGGAGTCGCGTAATATGCAAAGAGATGAAGTGACATGTGTTCTTGATGGGGGAGATGGGAAAAAAGGAAGGCGCGGAATCAGAGGCTGCAGCCCACTGTGGGGTCAGAGACCCGAGCGATGCATCATCTCTGCCGTGGCAGGGTGTCGATTTTCGCCCCCCGGTTCTAACCCCGGGCCTTGACTCCGCCGCTCGTATCCATCTCTTTAATCTCCAGAAGCTCCACCTAATGAGCTACGTAGAGAAACAATGGGGGCCTCTCCGCTCCTCCCCGACCGCCGGGCCACGACCACACGTTTTTGCCCCGCGTCATATTTTCTTCCCTCTGTAATTACTCGACAAAACATGATCTTTGGAAGAAGCATTTCCTGTTGCCTTCCCAACCCTTCCGCCCCGGTCCGGCGGGGTTGTGTCGGCCCCTGTAATTGCCGCAAGCTGCCCGAGCTCCGCTCCCAACCAACCGGGGTCCGGAATCCGACGGGCCTCGTAAAATATATTACCAAGACGGACAGGGTTGTTTAACAAAGAGCCTCTAATTAAATTCACACGGATATGCTGGCAAAAAAAAAAAAAAAAAAAAAAACACCCTGTCACACGACTCTAAACACGCGGTGATATACGGCACGGGATTCACGCTCGGCCGTAAATCCCGGCAAAGCCGTCCACTCATACAGGCGGTATAAATGGCTGCAGTCGCATATGCTCACCCGAAGAACCGTAAGTGATTTGTCATGGGATCCTGTCATTTGCGGTTTGTCACTGGGCCTATTTTGGACGAGGCCTAGACACCGTTTGGGGCCCGCAGCGAGAGCTTAGCGACGGGTGTTGATGAGACGAGAATGACGAGCGCATGTTCCAACGTCTCCGCACGGTGACGTGCCAGGGACGGGCTCGCTCGCCCGACACCGACGTTAATTATCTTTACGCGTTGTGCTAACGTGTCGCTTTTCCATCAGGCCCCCCCGAGGAGACAGAAGATTTGAAATGCGACACTAAGCGCATAATATCTACTTCTTTATCTGGACTGTACAAGACGGAACTCCAACCTGAAACATCCAAAACACGTGGCGTATATGCGACATGCGCGTCACGGAAAGGCGTGGATTTTCCGTGCAAGACTTGGATGAACGTACAAAAAAAGGATTTTCATGAGGTGTTAGTGAAGCAGCTCTCCGCACTGTCTCACCGCTCCGCCCACACGTACCCCTGGAACAGACGTGGCAGCAGGTTGTCGGCACACTTCCGCAGCAAAACTCTTGCCATCTTTCTTCTTCATCTTCCACACGGAATCCTTTGGCGGAGAAAAGTTCGGCTCCCGTTGCACGAGATCCTTGGAATTGCCACAAACGCGTTAAGGAGAGCCTGCTAGTGATGTGCGGATCGATACTGAAATGTGATATCGCCGATATCACTTTAGCTCTTCATGGTCTAAAGTGGATTCTGAAATACTTTTGATACTTCCGGTATATGATTTTGTACTTTTTTCTGATGTTGTGCATTAGCTTGGCTATATTATAAATCAGCCCGCTACCTCAACATACTTCATATAAACCAGTAAAGGCCTGTGATGTCTTGTGTTCTTTATGCTATGCTTTGAAATTAAAATGGACTGTTACTTTGCACGTAACAAGGCCGCACGGTGGCTGAGTGGTTAGCACATTGGCCACACAGTCAGGAGATCTGGAAGACCTGGGTCCAAATCTCCGTTGGGCATCTCTGTGGGGAGTTTGCATGTTCTCCCCGTGCGTGTGTGGGTTTTCTCCGGGTACTCCGGTTTCCTCCAACATTCCAAAAACATGCATGTTAGGTTAATTGGCGACTCTAAATTGTCCATCGGTATGAATGTGAGTGTGAATGTTTGTTTGTCTATATGTGCCCTGGGATTGGCTGGCGACCAGTCCAGGGTGTACCCCGCCTCTCGCCCAAAGCCAGCTGGGATAGGCTCCAGCATCCCCGTGACCCTAATGAGGATAAGCGGTACAGAAAATGGATGGATGGACTTTGCACGTAACATTGACTGGGTATCGCCAATACCGGCCTGAATTTGACTCAGTATCGAATCAGAATTTCGGCCTTTGTCTGGTAATGTGGAGGAGCACGAACAAAATCGGATTTTAAACAAAAAATCCCTACCCTGCAGTGTGAACGTCGCCTAAACGTGTACATGTTGGCAGGTCCCCCCCCCCAACCACCATTTGAGAAGCATTGCTCTAAACTCCCCCAAATCACTTTCATACAGACACCTGTATCATCATGACCTCATACTTGACTGGGACTACACAGTAATGGGAGTTCATTATCCCAGCTTATTAACTAGAAAGCTGTAGTTTCTGAATGAAACATACAGTAACTCCCCCCCCCTTTTCCCCCAGATTACACTTAGAGTAGATACAAAATGCATTTTCTTGGTTATTTAGCCCTTAGTGCAGCCGTCATCACGCTGGCAGAATAGCTAGTGCCTGCGTGAGGGATAATTTGCACCTTCTCGGTGAATGAGGAGGACAGGCAAATTACTGGCTGAATAAGGACTGCCTGTGGATCCCACTGTCAGAGCGAGCGAGGAGGGCAGGGAAGGAGAGTGTAATTATCAACTACCAAAGTGCATTCATATCCTCTCACAAAAGAATTGGGATGTGGGCGGAAGGGAGAAAGAATAAGGGAGCGTGAAGGAGGTAGAAAAATGGCGTGAGATACGGAGAAGGGGAGGGACGCGGAGTGAAGGACTCCTGGCCAAATGGATGCAAGGCCATGAACAGGGTTAAAAACAGCCTTCTTTGGGCAGCCTCCGTGAATGCAGGCGCATTAAGACCTTTTAGCCCGGCGCACAAGCACCTCTTTGGAGTTTAGGACGAGCGGCGCTCTGCAAGGAGATGGGACGTGATGAGGACCTGAGAGGAAGCGAGAAAGGTGCTACGCTTACAATTAGAAGCGTCCTTTCATTCCAAATGCCCACGATAAGGACTGAGGCATGGGGGGGGGGACCGGTTCGTTCCCCCTCGTCATTCCTTTTTTGGTAGCTGACACCGCAGAACAAAGCTGGTCTATTAGTGACCCTGGCCTTTATTGACAGGCCTGCTATTACTCGTACTTGCAGGGGTCTACGGGGTCAGGGGTCATGGGCAGGGGGCATGTGGTTGGTGAAAGGCCTGGGGAACACATTTAGAGAGCAAGGACACCTGTAGGGTTGCAAGTGGTTGAAAACATGACCATGAACAACAGTTAAAGCTTTTGAGAAGGAACGGACAATACGGGCCCCGTCAGCACCAGCTCCTCCCAACTCACGCCTCCTCTTCTTCGACGTGCTTCCGCGGACTTTTGTAAGCATCCAGCAGCAGTGCCGCTTTAGGGAGGTCCGTGCGCCCGTAAAAACATAGATACACTCATAGGCGCTTTCACAGCGGCAATATTTCAGCAATAAGCTTATTGACTTGCTTGTAGTTTGCGGTGATGTAGAACACATTGTTCTATTGCAATCTTCAATTAATACATCAGTAATTCAATATTAAGTATTATAATTAGAGATGCTTCATTTTGTTTATCGTGGTTATTGGTTACACTTATCCATCCATCCATTTTCGCTTATCCGAGGTCGGGTCGCGGGGGCAGCTGCCTAAGGAAGGAAGCCCAGACTTCCCTCTCTACTTCATCCAGCTCCTCCCGGAGGATCCCAAGGCGTCCCCAGGCCAGTTGAGAGACATGGTCTCTCCAGTGTGTCCTGGGTCTTCCCCGAGTGGTCCTACCGGTCGGACGTGCCCCGAACACCTCCCCAGGGAGGCGTCTGGGAGGCACAGATGCCGAATCATCTCATTTAGGTCCTCTTAGGGTGGAGGAGCAGCGGTTTGGTGTCTCCCGGATGACAGTGCTTCTCACCCTAAGGAGGACTCCAACCACCTTGCGGAGGAAACTCGGCCGTGATCTTGTCCTTTGGGTCACTACCCAAAGCTCATGACCATTAATGGAGGTAGGAACGTAGACCGACCGGTAAATTGAGAGCTTTGCCTTTTGACTCAGCTCTCTCTTCACCACGACGGACCGGTGCGGAGTCCGCATCGCTGCAGACGCCACACCAATCCACCTGTCCATCTCGCGTTCCATCCTTCCCTTCCTCATAAACAAAACCCCGAGGTACTTAAACTCCTCCACTTGGGGCAGGATCTCATCCCCGACCCGGAGATGGCACTCCACCCATTTCCGGGCAAGAACCATGGACTCGGACTTGGAGGTGCTGATTCTCATCCCGGCTGCTTCACGCTGAGCTGCGAACCGATCCAGCGAGAGTTGAAGGTCACAGCTTCATGAGGGCAACAGGTCCACATCACTGGAAACGGGTCCGACTTATTGCCGGCAATGTGAACCAAATGCCACCTGTCATTCAAGGAATGGACCACCTCGGTTAGTGGTCCCATATCCCATATTCATGGAGCACTCCCAACAGTATTCTATTTTTGTAGTTAGCCCATACAAAATTTGTTTATGACTTTCTAAATACATTTTTTTTTACCACTGTTAGAGCCCTGTAGACATGAAATAACACCCCTACAGTCACCTTTGCGCTACTATTTTTCTTTGTGTACACCTATAGCATACAGCCAACTATCGAGCTAACTAGTTGGCCTCCAATTTGTATATTGTACACTTAAATGGATAGTTTCGATTTTTTGACATGAAGTTGTATGACATCCCCCTCATTCGTGTAGTACATCAACAGTAACGTACCACCCAATTTGTTCCATAAATCCAGTTCTGGTTGGATTTTGGTGATGAATGAAGCAGAGCCGGTTATTTGCTGAGATCACTTAAGTAAAGCATTCTGCTTCCCAAAACAATATGCGTTCAAAAGAGTAATATATTTGCATGACAAACATGCCTCTCCTCAGTCTTAGTGAGAAGATGACCGTGCATCTCAGCAACTAAATGGATCTACATTCTTCATCACCAAAATCCGACGAGAACGGGTTTCACGGGAGAATTGGGGGGCAAGTTACTGTTCATGTACTACACTAATGAATCAGTACAACTTCTTCCTGATTGTTCCTTTAAGAAAAGGTTTAAAATGCAGTGGGCGAGAAGGACGAAGGAAGATGCCAAACCCTTACCACTTCCACACGGAATGGGAGAATACTTGTTTTCACTATGCCGTGTCGGACATGCCACAGCTGACTCCATGGGTTAAGGTAACGTCATTTACGGTGTGTCTCATCAATGTAACATTATCGACGCCCCGTGAACAGAATACTACTATTTTTTGACAAATTGTAAGCACTTGTAACTCATCAATAAGTTATTGATTTCCACATCGGCACGCAAAACGCCGTAAATACAATTTTTCCCTCCTCTTGCTTAACCAGCGCTTTATTGCAAATTGCATTTTTACAACCCGAAGGTGAAACTTGGAGATAATTCCTCGCCACGGACATCCAGAGCTAGTAAACTTCTGTTTTCTGCAGCACGTCATCACTCGCCAATAGCATTATCGGCAAAAGACTACACTTTAATGCCGACATCGGCATCCGCAATTATAAATGATGTGTTCATGTATGTGTTGAGGCAAAGAGAAAAAAGTATGCACGGTTCAGAGTTCGGCCCATAAACACTTTGATTCACACAATCAATCCGGCGCGGTCAGTCACACGCTACATCCATCGGAGCACATTGCGGCGGATGATCGCAGATGGTGAACACACACATGCCTAGCAAGGCAGGCCGGGCCGAGAGTACCGAGAGCTAAGCGATAGCAGCATGCATTTGATATGTGTGACACTGCAAATGGAGGGCATCAGTGTTGTTTGCTGGCACAGCATGGCCGCGTGTGGTGCACCGCGGGCGACTGGCACACAAGCCAAGGCTGGCATATACTCTCCCCGATTTAGGAAATGAATCCTCAGTGGGTTTGCTCTCTCGAGTCAGCGCGCATGTGTCTGTGCATGCCGACGCTGGAGCCAGTGTGATAGTTGTGTTGCTTTGGGGATAAGTCAAAAAGCTAGAGGGTGGATGTAAGAGAATTAGTTTTTCTAGCATAATAAAATATATTTCTTTTGCTGCATTGTTGTGTGTCGAGTTTGGCGGTAGGGTGGCAGCAGGTCCAATGCCGTGGCCCAGCAGTCATGTGTTGCTGCATATGTTCCTGGTGTCAGTTCCCTGTTTTCCCAAGCGGGCAGGCCAACTTACTGCCAGCTTCGTAATAGGAGGGCCGGGCAGGGGCCATGACTACCACTTGGCACGCCACACTGCCAATATGGCTGTCTTTTTGTTCTACCTCCCTTTGAAACTTAACCACTCCTGTGCCAAGATTGATTGCTCCAAATTTGCATAGCATCGTTATTGCAGCTCATGTCAGCGCAGTTGTCGGAAATGTCTGGCGTTATTGTGCCATTAATCACCAGACCACACAGTGAGGTGATAAGACTTATTAGGTGGCAGTTCTCAATACAAGATCATGAAAGTGGCATTTTTATTATAACTGGAGAAAAAAATCACTACTCACTATGTACTACAGCAGTGTTCAAAATAATAGCAGGGACTAACCAGATGAATCCTTGTTATTAGTATATTTTTATTGCTACATGGCAAACACGTCACCCGCAGGTGCAGTAGATTCTCAGAAGACAAAAAAGGCCCAACATTCATAATATGCACGCTCTTAGGCTGTACAGTGAGTTCAAAAAATAGCAGCGTCTGCCATTGAATTTACAAACACCAAAATATTTTGTACAAACTCTTTGGTTTCTAGGATTTGGCAATCTGGTGAATGACTAAAATAATATTTTGTTTTTTATACCTACTTTTACATCTGTGTGGCATGGAGTCAACCAACTTGTGGAACCTTCCAGCTGTTATTCCACTCCAAGATTCTTTAACAACATTTTACAATGAATTACCATTTTTTGGTTTTGCTTCAAAAACAGCATTTTTGATGTCACCCCCACAGGTTTTCCATTGGACTAAGGTCCGGGGATTGGGATGGCCACTCGATAACATACATTTTGTTGGTTTGGAATCAAGATTTTGCTCATTTTCTAGTGTGTTTGGGGTCATTGTCTTGTTGAAACACCAATTTCAAGGACATGTTCTCTTCAACATTATTATATATATTATTATATCATATATATATTATGGCCGCCTGGTGGTCGACTGGGTAGCACGTTGGCCTCACAGTCAGGAGGTTCAGGGTTCGAATCTCCGTTGGGCATCTCTGTGTGGAGTTTGCATGTTGCCCCCCGTGCGTGTGTGGGTTTTCTCTGGGTACTCCGGTTTCCTCCCACTTTCCAAAAACATGCATGTCAGGTTAATTGGGGACTCTAAAATTGTCCATAGGCATGAATGTGAGCGTTTGTTTGTCTATATGTGCCCTGCTATTGACTGGCGACCAGTCCAGGGTGTATCCCGCCATCCGCCCAAAGTCAGCTGGGATAGGCTCCAGCATACCTGCGACCCTAATGAGGATAAGCGGCATAGAAAATGAATGAATGAATACGTATATTATACCGGCTATGGGAAAAATAGACCCAACAGTAGGAGAAACATGTCATGATGAATCACTGTCTTCACTGTGTGCTGTGGCTTGAATTCAGAGTTTGGGGGTCGTCCCACAAACTGTCTCACAAACCCCAAAAGAGCGATTTTACTCTCTTCAGTCCACAAAAAGTTGCCCCATTTCTCTTTAGGCCAGTTGATGTGGTCGTTTTGCAGCTTTTTGTTCTTTTTGTAAATAGATAAGCTTCACACAGACCTGTTCTAACTGTCAGAATACTTTGAGGTAACTCCAGACTGTCTTTGATCATCCTGGAGTTGATCATTGGCTGAGCCTTTGCCCTTCTGGCTATTCTTTGATCCATTATGATGGTTAAAGTGTCTCTGGTTTTGCTCTCCAGTTTAAGCCATTGGAGATCTTTTTAGCTGAACAGCCAAATATTATTTGCACTTCTTCTGAAGGTTTCCCCTCTCCAATCGTCTTTCTAATCAAAGTATGCTGTTCTTCTGAACAATTTGTTTTACAAACCATTTTCCTCAGGCTTTCAACGAGAAATGCATGTTCAACAAGTGCTGCTTTTATCCTTAAATGATTCAGTCCTGTCTTTTGACAACATTAATCACTGATTAATGATTGAACGCCACACTGCTATTATTTTGAAAATCCCCTTTCAGCTAATTGAGAATCTACTGCACCTTCTGGTAACTTGTTTGCCGTGTAGCAATGAAAATATACTAATAAGTGATTTATCGGGTTGGTCGCAATGCGCTGCTATTATTTTGCACACTACTGTTTATGTTTCAAGTTTGAATTTTAGTAGCCTTCATAGCCGAGTGCCTCTTTTTTTTTATCCTCAACCCCAATTTTTTGGAAACATACGTCTCAAAATCCCAAAAAAAACTTCACGTCTTGCGTGCTGTTGATTAAGACGCCATAGTAAACTGAAACGCTTAAAAATAAAAGAAACAAGCTAGATAGGAGAGATAAGAAAATAGAACAACAATCGCTAGGAATAAATAAATACAAATAAGCAAGTAATAAGAAATAAGTCCAGCTTGGCGTGTGTTTTTCTCTCACCCGCTCTGCTGTGTTGAAAAGTCGCTTGGCGTGGGGAAGGAATGATCTACTGAGTCTTTCAGTGGAGCGGGACAGTGATAGTAATCTGCCAGTGAAACGGCTTTTCTGTTGGGTGATGATGCTGTGCATTGGATGATGCCGGGTGTCATAATATGTGTTTTGCTTTTCCCAGGCCAATGGCAATGAAATTGTACGTGAGTGTATTTGTGTTCCAATACCATTGCTGAAATTGTATGTATTGTACATTGGAAACCTCGTTTTTTGTTAGTAGTCCTCATAAACCGAGACGGTGTATGGAAACCGGGACGATATTTTTGCTTATTGTAGAAAAGCAAATCCTATTTAAAAAAAAAGCAGGGTGCACGAAAACCGAGATTTGACTGTTTCTATGCATTTAGTCCTGTCCATGAGAAGGCGGGAGCTCTGTGAAGATGCTGACAAGGTCACGCCAATGCAACAGTGGGTCTTTCCTATGAACCTAACATTTACATGCGGATTTATGAACATTCATCGATTTGGGTCCCGAGAGCTCGTTTCCCAAGGTTCACACGAGAAAAAAACTGTCTGGCGGGCATCATGCCGGAGACAATTATAAATAAATAAACCATTTAATCACACAAGAAATGAAAATTACCTCCATATGCACGTGTGTCTGATTTCCTCGTTTTTCTCCTAAAAGCAGGAACGAAGAGACTTCAACCAGTGCTTTGCTTCCAGCACCTTGGCACGGATGTTCCATAGAACAACGGCATGAACGGAGTGAGCCCTTTTCTCAGTCATACAGCGGGTGGAGGCGGGGCCGCTGGCATACGCACAGAGTGCAGAATATTGTCATATATTTTACAAAATGTATTCATTGTACTTTTTTTAATGTCGCCTTATCCTCACTGAGAAAGAACACCATTGTTTATTAGTTAACTTGACGGACTTTGTCATGTCTCCCGATCAACAGCGCATCCAAAAAAGGAAGGCCGTCACCATGGAAGTGTAAACGAACACAACACACCAGCCAAGTTTGGCCACCCTAGTGGTCCCGACCGCTCGACTGTTGCCACCACCATTACGGATAAAAAATTATAAATGCTAATGAATGCTTGAGGGAGTCATGGATTCTGAGCACTGTGTGAGTGACTGAGGACTCGATTTAAGTATAATTTACTTCACAGTGTATCCTCTGTACATTATTTTGAATTACAAAGCCTTCAGTTAATCTCTAGTGAAGCTCGTTCAGTTTTAAATGACATGAAGTTACATTTTCACACCAAGGGTGAAATTTTCTCTCTTTATCGCTACCTTTGTTTGAACGATTTATGAACTAAATTAAATATCAGTCTCACCATCAATAATTGATGCCGGGAAGAAAACACTTATGCACACGCACACACACAGATAAGCATGCACTTACCAACAGCACATGTGTCAGCCATGTGCCAACATAGAGGACAAGCTTCTCTTGATTCCATACAGTGTTACGCTGCGTCCTGGTGTGTATTCCACAGCCTAGGGGTCTCGGCTTTGACAAGGAAAGCACATTGTTTATTTTCTCCTGCTGCACCCCCACCCCTCTCCAACACACACACACACACACTTCCAAAGACTTGTGTGCGTATTGGATATTTCATATGCAAAGACAGGTTAATTGCACACGCGCACCACACATGC
Source organism: Oostethus manadensis (assembly GCA_024372805.1). Classification (NCBI taxonomy): domain Eukaryota; kingdom Metazoa; phylum Chordata; class Actinopteri; order Syngnathiformes; family Syngnathidae; genus Oostethus; species Oostethus manadensis. The sequence continues at coordinate 986,084 of QODF01000155.1, read as the reverse complement.
ACGTAATTGTGACGCCATGTTGGACATATTACTACACAGATGAGCACGGTGTATGCGGTATATAGTCGGCCTGGCCTGGCCAGCGCGGCCCGGGTCAGCACCAGGGCAGCCCACCACTGTAAATCTCTGTTATTCATCCATGTCATTCAGGTCAGCATCACGAGGGAGGGGGGGTTGGGGAAGGAGCGGGGTAGGAAAGGAGAGGCTCTCATTCAACCCCCACACTGTTGGCCTCTGCTCACCCATTGCCTCCAGCACATACCCAAACCTACACACACACACACACACACACACACACATCTACCTCATCCCTCGGGCCCCAGTCCCGGCTCCTCTAGCATGGGTCACTGCTAAAGAGGACGCATGGCAAAGGACAGAAAGACCCAAGGCTGCCTGGACCCCATCAGACCTGGTCAGAGACTGTGGGAGGGTGGGAGTCAAAGGAAGTGACAAGTTTGAGGCATTTCATGTGTGTCTTTGTTTAGCATTAAGCTTTTTTACGGGGTGACTCTGATCTCAAACGAACGTTATTATGTTGTCATATCAACATGAGATATTTTCGTAGGGTCCCAAAGTGCTGTGCGCCAATGGTAATAGGGAGTACGTGAATTAAAAATGAAAAACAATTAGGGCCGGATTGTCTCAATTACGAGCGCGCCTGAACGCCTCACGGCGCAAGGGGAAGGAGCAAAACGCAGAAAGGAGACAGCACCCGGTGTTGCTCTGTGTGCATCATGTGAACAAATAAGTAAGTTTGATGATTGTTCTGCACATTAAGAGTGATTTCATGTATAGTGGTGTGTATAAATGATATGTATTCCCATCCCGCACGGTGCAGTGGTAAAAACCTGTCACTGTGAGGGGGGATTCATTGGTTGTGTGTATTTTTTTACTTCAGTTACTCCATTTTCCCTTTTAATTTGGTAATACATTCATATGCATATTTAAACCCTAGCCATTACGAACTTTATCAAAAATGGAACCGTGCAAAACACACATCTTGACCCGGGATTGCAATAAAATGAACTATCCAATCAGCTATGTTCAGTATTTCCAAAAGATATGTAGTATGATTACCTATCTATTTATTAGTGCTCATCTGAAATGTTGTGACCATGCAAAATATTACATTTGGACCTGAAATTACTGTCAAATTAATGAACCAATGAATTATGTTCATTATTACAAGTTCATATAAAAAAGGTTTATGTTTTTCGAGCGTGCAGGAGTAGGGGGGTACATGGCTTCACTTCGAATGCCTGAAGAGGTTTGCGACTATAAAATGTTTGGCAGTGGTGGACAAACTGTGGCTTCGGGAACCAAAGGTGGCCTCCTTCTTGCGGCACCTCCTTGAGGAGGCTCCTTACCATCACGGACAACCAGCATCATCCAATACACAACATCATCTCCCAACAGAAGAGCACTTTCAGTGGCAGATTACTATCACTGTCCTGCTCCACTGACAGGCCAAGAAGATCATTCAACTGAGGGAGAGATAAACAAACAAACACACACACAGGATTGGACTTTTTACTTAATGGTGTATTATACTATTATGTATTGTTGTGTATTATGAATATGTATTAATATGCATTTATGATTGGATTATGATTTGTCACACGGAAGACCGGGATTGGATTCCCCGACGGGGAGACGTTATTACATGCGTCAAAATTTAATGTTGAATCTTCAGCATTTACTGGTTAAGAGTGGGTAGCATGTTGGCCTCACAGTCAGGAGGTTCAGGGTTCGAATCTCCTTTGGTCATCTCTGTGTGGAGTTTGCATGTTCTCCCCGTGCGTGTGTGGGTTTTCTCCTGGTACTCCGGTTTCCTCCCACATCCCAAAAACATGCATGTCACCTTCACTGGCCGCTCTAAATTGTCCATTAGAGTGTGAATGTTTGTTTGTCTGCCCTGCCATTGACTGGCGACCAGTCCAGGGTGTACCCCGCCTCTGGTCTGAAGTCAGCTGGGATGGGTTCCAGCATCCCCCCGTGGTCCCTAATGAAGATAAACACCATAGAAGATGGAGGGATGGATGATTTGTATTAATATTACAGTTTTTTTTCTATTTATTTATCTATCTAGGTATATATTTGTATTAGTATTACTGTTTTTTCTTATTAATCTATCTATCTAGCTATATATCTAGCTTTTGATCATAACATAAAACGTTATTTATTGGTGTAATTATCATCCATGTGTTATTTTATATCTTTCAGCTCAAAGTGAAACAGTAACAATGAAGTTGGGAAAATGTTTGTAATGAAATAAATAAAAATGCGTGTCACATCCTTGCCTTTTAGCTGCAGGCGGAGTGAGCAATTATGTAAGATAACCATGCACACATTAAAAAAAATCATCAATGAGAGCTTATTCCCCCAAAAAACTTCAGTCATAAAAAGGTTATTCAATTTATGTACACTTTCCAAGTATTTCATTCCAACTTTACACGCCTTAACAAGAGAAAGACTCGCCAACTGCACTTCTGCCGGTCGTGTTCCGTTGCTCTAACTGGTCAAATTGGGTTTGTGGCCCCGGACTGTTTGTCCGTCAGTGTGGCGCTTCCAGCCGACCCCTGCCTCGGCGTTAAAGTTGAGAGCGCGGTGACACCCGCCCCACGCCGCCTAACAAGGCAATTACGCAAACAGCGCTCGCCACCGGTTGTGTGCGCGTAATTGACGGAGAGGCACACATCTGCATGGCGTCTCTGGGCTGTGAAGATGAGCGCGTCACCGGGGGAGGCTCACACGCATTTCTGAGGACTGCCGCTAATACAGCATGAAATTCAATTGAAATCCTGGAGCCCCGTCTCGCTCCCCTTCTTTGATGGAGCGCCAGATCCCGACAGCAAAATGTGGATCCACAGCCCCTGAGTGGGGGGCATGCTGGCGTCTCGTTGGGGAACACAAATACCTCAAGTAAATAAACCAGTGAAATAAACAGCGTCGCGGTCGCTCGTGATGTTTTCCGGGCCGTGGGACTTTGTCGCGTCAGTCTACAATTTGTAACGTGACAATTCTCGACGGAAGACGGGCTTGTGATAAATAGTGTTTAAAAAAAAAAAAAAAAAGGAGCCATCCATTATGAAACACCCCAGAGAAAGAACTCGGCGACTTTTGTACTCCGAATGGCATCGGATCATCACCTCACAACAAGCGCATTGAAGGTCCACTTTTCATGGTTGCCAAGGCAGTACTCTGCAAGCTAAAATTGCTGCTTAAAATAAAAAAAATAAAACAAAACAATGGGTGAAAAATGACCCGTCAGTCAGCAGACTCTGCCAACAATACTGCTGCTGGCCCCGCAACTCTTTATGTTCCGGCACAGAGCGGGGCCCCTTTCTATCCTAGGGACCGAGGTGAAAGGCCGATGCGGACCTCCGGACATATTCTGTCATAACACCACCGGCTATTTTTTGCGAGCGGGGTTTTTATTCAAATGATAAACAAGAAATGAGAAGAGAAAAAAAAGTTGCATTTAGGAAAGACCGGAAGGCACAGATCATAGGATCAGTATGCAGGTCATCTGTTTTGAAACCCATTTACACCATTCAGCCCTGGGTTGTCGACTGGATACCATTCAGATCCCCCCCCCCTTACTCTTCCATACGCCAACCCTTACAGTGTTTTCTTTCTCCACCGCAGCCTTTTGTGGCTTTCCATAATTAAAGAAGGCATTTGACTGGGAGCTAAAAGAAAATGGCTGCCACATTTCATGGAAAAGGTTAGGAGAGTATGATGGGATGCAGGGGCGCTGTATCCCACAGTGCGCAGCATGTGACCTTGTCATTATCTTCAGAGAATGCTGCTCACACCTCGTCATGGACGGGACAAAAATGTATGGAAATCAGCTTTGGAAGGGACACATGTCCACGTACGAGAATTGGGACCCCATAGCCCGCACACCGACCAGTAGTGAAAAATATAACAGCTTGTTTGCGTCTATGAGCCCCAATTGATACATCAATTAAGAACTGGAGTTGCACCAGTGGTGTTTTGCTCTATGACTGCAAGGGAAGCTGAGGTAAAAAGTCCAAAAAACCTAAATATGTGCTAGAATACCTTCATCTTTTCTTCAGTCCCAGTCGGGCACTGACTTGTACGTGACTTGTACGAGTACCGATGGGGATTCGCAGTGCGGGATGTTTTACTGTGGGAAACTGGAAGGTCATTGGATAAATGCTGGGCTTTGTCGCGCCCGTGGAACGCTGGCACACCTCTGTAACTTTAATCTCTTTAATCCTTGTGTCGATGCTTTGCTTAACCATGTTCGGGGTGGCAGCAGGTGGCGTGGCGGTTGGTCAAAACACAGCTAGAGAAAAACGCAGGAATAGCAGCATACTTGGTAGTATCCGCGGGAGACTACATCAGTATGACATGAGAATACAATGACCTGGATGAATGAAAATATTAAAATCGAAATAGTAACGTCAAAAGTGAAAAAAAAACTCTGGCGCCTCGAGGGTTCTTGCTGTAAATATGTATAAAGTACAGGACAAATGTACAGCTCATGCCCGCATTTATTCCAGGTTTATGTCTTTATGACTACTTTTTTCTCAAGTGTTGAGATTTTGCACGTTGTTTATAGGTCCTTGAACTCACCATAGCAGTGTGCGTACACCGTGACTCTGATCCCATTTGTTCATTGAGGGAAAATACATACATATTAATAATTCGACTGGATCACGTTACATGATGTTTCGTTGGTGGTGACGGGGGGGAGGTTCTTTTAATGAATTACTTTTATTGCAAATGTTGATCTAAAATTGGAGGAGAATGTCAACGTCAAGCTAGCAGCAGGGAGTTGTACGTGGTGGTTGTGCAAATGTCCATTTTCATGCGGGTATCAAATACATTTGTACTAGATCTACTGTATTACTATTAGTAGTATGAGTTAAGTACTGTGCTATGATACCTTAAAATTTTATATTGATGATTTATCCTGGCTGTTCTCAAAGATCCATTTCAACCTGGACCTTTGATGAACGAGCAGTCACGGCAAACTACTGTATTGCGAGCCACTGGAAAGTGTTTGGATTTGCGGGATTACAAACACAGCGTTTAATGATTGTGGCTCAACATCGCATCATTTGGAGGCTTTGCGAGCGCGTACTTTACGTTTTGGATTTCAACAAAACAATACGGACAGACTCCCAACACAGAACCGATCCCAAAGTATCACGTTGCGAGTGCGGCTGTGTTTGTGCACTTGGTACCTGAGAGTTTAAGGATGCCCACTGACTTCATGAAAGTTGTATGTGAAATAAGGACGACAGCCACGGCTGCAACACGCACCCAGCTAGCGATCCCACTTAGCATTTTTAATTTGGAGAATTAAAACATACTCAACAGTTTTAATTTTCACAACAAAATATACTTGGAGGCACTTGCAGTACTCAACTCATCCTTTAGAGGTGAGAGTGTGCATGAGCTGGGGGGAGCTTGTCACTGCCACCCTTCCATAGAGAAGAAACGTGAATGCTTTGCTGAATGAATGAATGAATTTGACCGCGAGAGGGAGGATTACACACCCAAGCTCACCAGCAGGATATCCGACTTTTACAACAAAGTATGAGAACTTTTCCAGGAGAAGGATAAACTGCATGTTCTTCATATACATAAAAAAAGTAGCAAATGTTTCAATAATAAACAAATAATAAACGGAACTAAGAAGTGTTTAAAAACAAACATATTCTGCTCTTTTTCTTGTATTCTTCTATTAACATCTAAAAAACCCGCAGAGGCGACGGTGAACAATGGCCGCACTGATGAAAAACAAACTGCCACTACTTTGCCTGGTTCCCTCTCGTCACATGACCCACATGCTGGACAGAATGTCACGGCTAGCGCGGCCTCATTTGCATAGGACAATCACCCCTTTCGGACGCAGGGCACAAATGTTGTCTAGACGACGTGCATCATTCGGGTGGGCCGCCCCCTCCCACACGCGCGCGCGCACACACACCGCCCACTCGCATAAACACCAATATCTCCATCTCCGCATCGAGTCAGTCACACGGACACAGCGGTGTCGCTTCAAACAGGCCAGACGCTGCCTCCAGCCGGCGTAAGACGATAAATCAGCTCCAGGTCTGCCTCGACTTGGCGCACATGCTGTGTTTTTATGGTGCGGTGTGGTAGACCAGACGTGGGAAGTCGTGTTGAATACATCACACGCATGCAAATCCGCTCTGATGGAATGACAGCTCAGCCTGGCCCGTCATTTGGATATGTATATCGCTCTATAGTTTGGGGATTATGCGATTACTATGGTCTGTGTGCCACTGAGGGTCAAAGGGACAGCTCCTTTGATATGAGATGTGTGTTGATGTGTTGGCAGCGCGCGCAATTATGCGTCTGTAACATATGCGTGGCAGGGTCTGCAGTGGCCGGTGGCCCCCGATTGTTTGATGTGTGCGTCGGTCCGGGTGTAATGAACGCCGAAGCGACAGGATGGGTCTCTGGAGAGCTGATTACATCTGTTTGTCATCTGCAGCGTGGATGATCTTTTGACACCAGGTACATCTACAAAGCTGATCTCCTCAGATGTAAGCAGCGGAAATGGATGGAAATGTGTGTGTGTGTGTGTGCGTGTGCAGCGGAGGTGTTTTGCATATAAGAGGCAGTTTTGCGCAGGAACCCGCAGCAGTGATGCAGCTGTCACTTTGTTGTGCGTGCGTTATATTAGAAGATGCATGCGCATGAGGGGACTTGACTTCCTGTCCTGTTTTTCTTCCTCGTAAAAGTGGCACCGCACATCTGTCTGCTGTCACCGTGGCAACACTAATGGTGCGGGCTGTTGTCATTAGTGCAGCGGCAAAAAGGATGAGAGAGAAAAAAAGGCCGATGCCCCGTGGGGGGGAAATAGAGCAAAATAAGAGAGGACACGAAGAGATGGAAAGATGACCAAAGAACATTCGGGTCACTTCACCGCTGTCCAAAAAGTTCCCATTTTCCCCACCCAATTCAAAAAGCAGCCCAGGGGCAAACACGAGCACAGCGTAAGACAGCATCTCCTGTGTCAGGACTGGGGGGGGGGGGGGGGGGGGGGGGGGGGGGTGAAGGTGTTTATGAGGAACAGACAGAAGTTAGCTATTATTATTTGCCGAGAGCGAGTGCCGTAGCTTACCTCGCTGCGCCAGGCTTGCCTCGGCCGAAGCACTTTGCAACAGCACTAATCAACACCTTCCTATTCACACACTAAGCTTGTAGTCATTAACACATCCGCCGCCTGATTGGAGTCTGTCGACACTTTGCAATCGAGCAGCTTCCTTTAAACAGGTGAACGTGGGTCGGCCTCGTGCTGCGCATTTGAAATAACAAGTACTGTAGGTAATATTTTGTACTGACAGAGGTCAATCCTTAAGATGACCGCCATTTTTATGTTAAAAAAGCACACAACGTTTAACTGTAATCGTCATCGGCCCTCACACGGGCTCTAATTTGTGGTAATGGATATGCACACTGACAGGAAATGAAACTGCGCGTGTGAATTAATTCAGCAGCGTTTCCACGCAGTGCATATCATTTGTGGACATATGCATGTGATTTGTGTAGTTTGTAGCCTGATGCAACCAGTCAAGAGCAAACACAGCGACCATAGACCACCAGTACAACAGCCAGAATAAACACATTCAGTATATACAGTATATACATATACTACACACGAATGCACGGACGAGTCATATATTTAGGACCATATGACCAATATGTTTTTTTTCTTAAATTCTGTTTTTTTTTCATTTCGATTTTTAGAATTTTCCACTTATTTTTACCAACATAGAGTGGGTGATTTTTGGGGTTGGTGAATAAAATGCCCGCGGTTTAGTGTTTGCAATGAGATTCCACCAGGATTGAGCCGTCCGCCGGGAAATAATTCCCCACACGGACGTTCCTTCTCCTAATGGTTGATTCTATCAATTTTCGAGAGATTTCACATTATATATATATATATGTATATATACATACATGTATGTGTGTATATATGCTTTTGTGAAAACACATCTCAGTCACCATAAATGCATGAGATTGGGTCCATGAGAATGAGACAAGACGAGATTGTTGTAACTTCACTTTTAAGTACAATGAAATGAAAAAATATAACAATATATTGAAAAAGGCACCAAGGGGCTGAAACCAAAGCCCAAACTGAACCGTCTGTCATGCTCCGCAGGACAGGAATTATTACTTCCTTTCCTGCACTCTTATTTTGGTGTCCTGTGCTTCCTGCTGGGAGTAAGATGTTACCCCAGAGGAATTAAGCGCAGCTGTCCCCAACGGCAGTCACCTCAGTTTTCCTCGTCCAGGCTGTCCACCTAGAGCATTTTTCTCTGTCGCCTTTTGTTATTGTTCCTGTACACTGTGAGTGCCTCTGCACCAGCCCGTGTTTATTAAAATAGTTACTATTTTGAACACTTTTCCTCTGTCTTTGCCTCCCGGGGTCAACCACTCGACATCCACTTTAGAGTTGTGACACCTCTAATATGTGATAATACAGGTAAAATGTACAACATACGTGTACCACTGTTAGAAAGCCCACTATTTTTACGTGTTTAAAAATACCTTAGCGGCGTAGGGGTCTCCAACCTTTTTTCTTGTGAGAGCTACTTTTACAAAATGGAAATTCCCCGGAGATATTCATTTTTGTATATTGTTTTTATATCAACACAAACAAATTGCTTGTTTTATCCGAAAATTACCAAAATTTTCGTATCCACTTCTTACAATTTGGATAAAAAAGCCTGCAGCCTGACAACCAGGCTAAAGGCTACACTGTGACTCTGATTCCATCTGTTCATTGATCGTCTTACAATAACATTCATTAGTGGTGAGTACTATCCGATCCCTTAATCAGTATTTCAGTGAAAAATCATGAGATCACAAAAGTCGAAGACCTGCGTCTTACTATTGCAGGAATTGTCCTGACCTTTCACCTTTTTACATCACCCCTGGACAATAGCACTATTAATCATAGTATGATTAACAGTATAAAAATACTAAATTATAAATTGAAAAATGTATATTTTGTCCATGTGATCAGTATCGGTATCGGCCGATATCAGTCCTGATTAGTCGGAATTAGCAGCACAAAACCCCGATTGGAGCATCCTTTTTCAATACCCATACATTTTATAGTATAAATGCATTTAACGAGTAGATGAGGCATATTTAGGGCTACAACCTGGATTGTGCGGCGAGTGAACAATGGCAATTGAAGAGAAAAGTAGAGGGGTTTGGTGCTGAAGCAAATCTAATAATGTAACATTTATTCTTAGTGCAAATGTTGATCTGAAATTGAGGACAACGTCAATTACCTATTTTGTTGATGGTTAAATCAATTCCAAACAATACAACAGCTCTTTGTATTTTTCCGCCCGTAGTCACTGGTAAAAAAAAAACGGTTTATTTGAAATGCATTCCTCTCATTACCACAGCTGATCAAAGGTGTTACGTGAATGCAATATTTCAATCCGGCGACTCTTGAGGGCAAAGCACAAACAGAACACACAATGTAATTTCTGCCGCACGGACTCTCTCACGCCAACAGCCAGCGCGGCGGCTGAATCTGATGTGAGGCAGGGATGATTTTCATGGATGAAATCATGTATTAGAGTTTCATGTTACATTTAATTACCTCCGTCACATCATTTCAGGGTTGCCAGGTTTGAGGGCATGGCTGGAGTGTGATTTGGATTCAGTGTGCGCCGTCAGACTTTGTGACACCTAATCATGTTCCTGTGTTTGGCCCAGTTCAAATGCAGGGTACCTAAAAGGCCAGAACAAATTTTGTTCCTATGTAACTGACGTGTCAAGACTGGCCTATTAACTACTGTGTAATCATAAGCAACTGGACGAATATTCTACGTCGCAATGCCATCTTCTATAACAGCAAATACAGGGAAAAAAAAAGAATATTCCAAACAGAACACTTGTACCAGAACTGCAAAAGAGTATTGGAAAAGGAAAAAAATAAATACAGCTTCTACAAAAAAATGAGTAGCGTGCATCAATCACGTCTAGCGGGCGACACAGTTTCGGAGGCGAGTCTGTGAGTCTGTGGACAAATTTAAAGCAAGCAGAGGCTGGTTTGAAAATGTTTAAAAAAAAAAGAGCAGATATACGGTCGTTAGGCCTGGCGATTTTGCAAGTGTACACAAACATGCCTCCAAACTCTGGCTGTTGTTTGCCACGTGTTGTCCTCTGCAAGTAAAATGATATGAAATGTTCATTTTTACATTTAATATGTTATGTTTGGGGCATTGTTTCGAATGTGCATGTTAAAAAGTACCTCTGTGCATAGACTTTTTTTATGCCACATGAGTGCAGTAACAATTAAGAACAAAAGGGCTTGCCCTGCAAAACAAAAAGTAAAAAGGTCAAAAACATCAATATTGTCAATAGAATGTGGGTGTTTGGAATGGATGAACTGGATTGACATTATTTTCTATGGGAAAACCTGTCTTGGTTAGGGCCTGCTTTGGTTTGAGTCGGATCTTGAATTAATGACGCTAACCAAGGCATCAGTGTAGTGTATAGCGTATGGTTGTCTTCATATGACACAAAGGAAATATATATCTGACTATACAATAGCATGTGGGATGAAGAACACACTGTATACATCACTTTACCGTCCTGGTTGATGTTTTGTTCATTTAGTTTCCATGTCGAAGGCCTTACGTGGGAAAGGGATGTTGGATTAGACCTATTTAGTACACCCTATTCATCCCGAACTGTGTCTTTTCATTCCACTTCCCACGTTGCGCTTCGGGTGGATATCGTTGAGCCGGAATAAGACCCGCCTGCCTACACATATACTGTACATGTATGCGGATATACATAAACCAACAATGCACTACTAGACATGCTTTCTCGGTGTCTTCAGTAGGCAAAAATCTCCTTTTAATCTTTTTATAACGTCCTTTGCCTGGCAGATATGCCTGCTTTTTTCCCATCACCCCCTGGCTCCCTTGACCTACATTTGTATCTACGGGATATATACTGACTAGACTGTGTGTGATGTTGCTTAAATATACAATAAATGTGTTTGCTGTCCTCAGCTAAAATGTAAAGGGCTCGTGACGTCCAGCCATACTGTAGTGTTCAAAATAATATCAGTGCAATGGGACTAACAAGATGAATCACAGTTATTAGTGTATTTTTATTGCTGTTTCTTTAGGCTGTGCAATCGGGCAATTAGTTGAAAGGGTGGTGTTAAAAAAATCGCAGCGTGGCATTCGATCAGTGATCAATTTTGTGAAAAAAAACAGGTGTGAATCAGGGGGCCACTTTAAGGATGAAACCAGCACTTGTTGAACATGCATTTCTCTTTGCACACCTGAGGAAAATGGGTCGTTCAAGACATTGCTCAGAGGCAAACTATTTGTGCCTGTTCAGCTAAAATGATTCCCAATGCCTTAAAATGGAGAGCAAAACCAGAGACATGTCGCAGAAAATGGAAGACAACTAACAAAATGGAGACACTCGGGAGTTACCTGTAAGTACTGTGACAGTTGGAAAACATCGGTGTCAAGCTAACATATTTTCAAGAATCCCTTTACTGTCTTCACATGGTGGTGCAAGCACCATGATATGGGCATGTTTCTCCTACTACGGTGTTGGGTTGATGAATTGCAAAGCAAGGATCATGGATCAGTTTGCACGTGTCAAAATACCTGAAGAGGTCATGTTGCCCTTTGCGCAAGAGGCCATGCCCTTGAAATGACAATGACCCCAAACACACCAGTACACGGGCAAAACCTTGTTATGTTGTTATGTTATGGTGCTGGGCTAATCAAGTGTTGATTCCTAACTGACGCGCCATGAGGCTATTGTGGAATCTGTCGAAGCGTGCAACAATAAATGCGAAGGGTTTTTTTTTTTTTACTAGCACTATTCTATGGATCGTAGAATAATAGTATGGGGGTTTCATGCAAAAAAAGCCATTTATTAAGCACAAGCAAGTTCAGCCGCTCGGAGTAGTGCAGGCAAGAATGCAAACGGCGACACGGCGATACCAGTAACAGGTAAGACAACACCCCTCGGTGACGGCACGGAGAGAAACCGAACAAAGGCAATAAACCAGTATAGTCAGATTGACTCCACTGGGCTAATAAAGCCCCTGATTGTTAATTGCCACCAGCTGTGACACAAAGTAAGCGAGACACTCATAAAATGTCTATTTTTGACACACGGGTCACCCCTCCTTCCCCCCAAGCCCCCCCTGCTCGATAGCTTGACGTTCTTCCACAATTTTGGATAAGTGACTTTTTGTCATTATTCAATTATGTCGGGCATCGAGTCTCGAGCATCGATGGGAAACGGGACTCCCGGGATAGGTGACATTATTTTGATTCCTAGTTTCAGTGCCCACTTTGATGATCGGAAGAAAAATGAGCGGCCAGCTCAGTGCAACGCAGTAACATCATGCAAAGGAGGTTGCACAAAAAACGTGATTCGTGCAAACATCAACAAGCAATGGCAAATCTTTACCTGCTGGAAATAAGTTGTCAACCTTGCTCACTGTATTTCCCCCCCCCCAAAAAAAAAACGGGTTTAGCACTACAAGCAACACTTTCCAACGGACTTATTTCACCAGCCAAATTAGACGAAAGCAAATTCAAAACTAGTTTAAAGCTCCGTCTTGTCAAATGCACCGCTTACGTTACGAAACAAGTTTACCAAGTAACTTTAGGTAGGACCTGAGCTGAAGAAAGCACGTGCAGAGTGGAGGCGGCGGCCAATGCAACACGACCCGAAAAAGAGCGAGAATGGAGAACCTGACCTGTCTGTGTGTGAAAGAGAGGCATGCATCCTGGGGAGTGTTGGTCGCCGCGTGTCACTGGCCAATCACAGACCGTGACAAGTCAATACCCAAGAAGTTACCCAGTCGCCAGTCAATCACAGGGCACATATAGACAAACAAACATTCACGCTCACATTCATACCGATGGACAATTTAGAGTCGCCAATTAACCTAACATGCATGTTTTTGGAATGTGGGAGGAAACCGGAGTACCCGCAGAAAACCCACACACGCACGGGGAGAACATGCAAACTCCACACAGAGATGCCCAACGGAGATTCGAACCCTGAAACTCCTGACTGTGAGGCTCATGTGCTACCCACTCATCCACCGCTTGGCCTGTTTCTGAAATACCAGTCAAAATTGGCCAAATGGGAAATTTTGATTCGGTTAAAGTCCGTTACGGTTACAGTCTTACCTTCTGGGACAAATGAATGACGCTAACCAAAGAACACAGCGCAAATGAATGTTGATGTATATGACATTGATGAACAGATGGCGTGGATTTTGACAGGTAGTCACCGAGTTTCCATTGACTTTAAGAGGCTGAATTGCTTCAAGATGGTGGGTAGTGTTAAAGGAAAGGAGATGGAAGGGTTGACGCCGGGTCAGTAAAATGAGGAAGTGGGATAGTTTGGACGCAGCGATGACATTTGACCTTTCACAATGCGGGGGGTGGGGGTAGAAATCGGTGCACATACGGACTCCGTGTTTCCAGAGCGGAGGTGCGAATATTTGCAGGTATCACGAGATGTTCCGATGATAAAAAAATATAAATAAACACCTCGTTTTACTTGTATTTGTATGCAAATCTGCACACAAGCAGCCTCAGCCGTTACAGTGGCTCACCGGCTGTTTACAAAGGCAAATGTGCCCCCCCCCCCATTCTGCACACAAAGCATCCTACAGCAAGAACCATGTCAGGGAATTCATCAAGCATATTGATTTAGACGGTGAATCAAGCGGTGAATATTTATGTAAACTATATTTTTGTGTGAGGCCTTTTGATTAAGGCGCAGCAGCCCTTGTGGTATTTCTGATAGCCTTTGCCGGACGGCGTGCCCGACTTTGCTCCGACTGAAACACCGAAACCCCGCGTGGGGAGAGAATGCCGTTTTCTAATCCCACGGAATAACCTCAAGCTATACAAGCATACTCGATATTACACACTGACGGCGAGATTGCGTCCATCCCTGCAGCCGTATCACGTGCTCCCGCATCGCCGCGGCCCGCTTTCGGTCCGACGCGCGCTGGACGTTTCGCTTGATGTGGGCGAGGAGTTGGTACGGGTCATCCGGGAGGTCACTTGGTGGCCGTCAGACCTCCGGCGCGTGAAGGAACACCTATTATCTTGAAACCTGAGAGCGCGTGGAGTTCTGTTTTGCAAAGACAAGAGGAGTGAAACGTTTGCTCCGTTGCCATAAATTTGTTCTGGCAGTTAAGACATAAACTCTGGCAGAGTGCAGACCTGCGTGCCTCTGTTCCATTTCGCTCCACTTTATGTTAACAGGACACTTCCTGCTTCATGACAATAGGAATGTACCATTGTTTCACTTTGCGGGGAGGGGGACACCGCTACCATGCGGACTGTCACACCATATTCATTCTTCTCTCCATATTTTATGCAAATACACCAAAATATGATGACCCCTTCCTTGACTTGTACTGTAGATAATATTAGATAGAATAGATAATACCATGCAATAAACCTGTTTGGTGTGTCGTCACAAGCGTCATTGTGGGACAGTTAAACATCCTGGCCCTTAGATGCCTTTGCTTGAACCCTTAAATAATGCAGAAATGTTGCAGTTTATGTGTCAAGGTTTATAGGATCATAGTTGCTACATTTACATGGCCCTAATGTATTGTCTGAATGCTCCTGGAGGCTACATAGTAGGGGTGGAAAGGTGGATTTTTTTTAAAAATTATGTCTCCTGCTGAGTTCGGGTTCACGTTGAGGTCTGTTTAAATTTTTTTTTTTTTTAAGTCTAATTAGCATAATAAATACGCATTATGCATAATTCTTAAGTAGGTGGGAAGTATAATTGTTTTGCGTATTGGCTGTCAAATTTCTGTTCGAGCCTTTTCAAGTTTTCCTTCGTACATCATTAGTTGTTGGGTCAGCAATTTCAGTTAAATATATCATAAGGCAGACCAACTTTATGAAATGAAGTTTAAAGTGTGCAGTAATTAGTTAAACAAAATTCGCCAGGTGCATAAATCCGGGCACCCTTGTTGTTTTATTGATTTCAATACTTATAGCACTAATTATTGAAGACAACATTTGTTTGGTAAGCTCATTGACCCTTGACCTACATACACAGGTCATGCCAGTCATGAGAAAGGGTATTTACGGTGGACAATTTGCAAGTAGTTCTCTTCTTTGCATCTTCGCTGACGTGTGGCATCATGGGAACCTCAAAACAACTGTCAAATGATCTGAAAACTAAATTGTTCAACATCATGGTTTGGGGGAAGGACACAAAAAGCTAGCTCAGAGAGTCCAGCTGTTTGTTTCCACCACGAGGGACATCGTGAGGAAATTAGAGACCACATGCACAGTTCTGGTTGAGGCCCAGAGTGGAAGAATGGTGGTGACGACAGTCAAAATCGACCCACAGACCAGCTCCAAAGACCTACAACATGATCTTGCTGCAGATGGGGTCACTGTGCATTGGTCAACTATTCAGCGCACTTTGCACAAAGGAGAATTTTCTAAATAATGATGTAACTTTTCTGTTGGGGTGCCCAAATTTGTGCACCTGCCTCATTTTGTTTAAATAATTATTGCACACTATTTGTAAATCCTAAAAACTTCATTTCACATCTCAAATATCACTGTGTTTGTCTACTATGGGATATATTTTACTTAAACTGCCGATCCAAACAACTAAAGATTTACGAAGGAAAATCTTGAAAATTATCAGGGGTGCCGAAACCTTTTCATACCACCGTATTTTTGTTTAATGTGACGGCCAACATTTAAATGTACTTTATTTACAGAGTACATATGCATTTAAACAGCGTGCCCATTTGTCGCTAAAGACAGGCAACATGTGGGAATTAAAGAGTTTTCTAAGCGACTCGACTCATCTGCTCCGTTTTTCAAACAGTTCAATTTTGTCTCCGATTTTAAAGTTAATCTTTACCAGACCGGTGTCTTCATGTACAATTAATGTTCACTTAACGTGTCCTTTCTAAAGTGTTGTCTTCTGTTACTCACCATTATCCTACACGACATTCAAGTCGATTTTGTCTTCTTTATTGTCAGTAATGGATAAAATATCGTGGTCCACATCTTTGGAAAAATGTATGTCCTAAAGTCCAATCGGCGACGTTTTTATCTTCATTTAAAAAGCACCTGGGAAGGACCGCATTCAACAGAATAATATAAGACTTGATTTGTAATTAGGTTTGTATTTTCAATGTTTTTATCTTTATACTGTGTTCTGTATATGAAACAATTATTTGCAATGGTGCAAATTGCGACCATTTAGTGCCAGTCTGGAGCCCTGAAACCAGATGAAAAATTGCATCCATTGTCAGCAGTAATGCCGTGTTGGGAAAGGCCTCGCTTATGCAGCTCTAAAATGCTCTACAAATCTTCCACCTTTCAATGTGCCACGATTGGCACTTCAATTCCAAACTGGCAATTTTGTGGCGTTGAAGGAGACAATGCCTTTGAAAGTGTTTTTCATTTAAACTTTGCTCTCGCAGATGCTGTCTGATGGTTATCGGACTGCACCCGGCACTGGTAACAACCATTACCTCTACAAATCTTCCACCTTTCAATGTCCCATGATTGGTGCTCTGGTTCAAATTCCAGACTGGCATTTTTGTGGCGTTAAAGGAGACAAAAACTTTGAAGATGTTTTTTCATTATATTTTGCTTTCGCAGATGTCGTCTAATGGTTATCGGACTGCACTCAGGACCGGTAACAACCTTCATTTGGGCTAATAATCGTCCCATGTCTTGACCAACACCCAATCGGATTGTCGGGCACAGTGCCGGTGACAAAAAAAACACAAAATTTAAAAGGACTCACCGCGATCATCGTCAGCAGCAATTTGATTTGCAGCTCTACAATGTTTTAAAAATCTTCCACCTTTTAATGTCCCATGATTGGTGCAAATTTCAAATTCCAAGAGAAAAAGCTTTTTTCCCTTTGCGATTAAAAGATTATGATGTGTGAAGACCTGATGGAAAATGACACGGAATCCACGTTTTTGCCAAGATTTTGGCTGCTAAAAGCTATGGCCTTACACTTTTCATCAGCTGATGAACAATCTGTTTCACTTTAATGCTTGTTTGGAAAAAAATCGCAGTATCTTTCCTTTTGTTTTGAAAGGACTCTTGGCCATTTTCCTCTGTACTACTACTCATTAACATTTATTCTTTTATTTATTGCAACATGTCCAAATTGTCAAGCATTTACAAAAAACACATTTCTGTGCTTTGGCCATTGTTCCTTAAGTGGAATAACTCTTATATAATATGCGCTGTGTGTTTTACAGCAGCGGCCCGTTTTACATGCATTAAGATTCGGATCCACAATCGATGTGATTAGGCTGCCATAGCGTGAGTAAGCAGTTGATGAAGAGGGCTTGTTACCACATCTCTGTCAGCCTCATTACCCCAGGGCGATGCAGACAAATGGAAATTGACTAAATAAAGCAAACAACTCCAATCATGAGATCCTTGCAGGAGAAAGCGAGGGAAACAAGCTTTTGAACGTAGGATGAACGCGATAATTCAGAGACAAAAATGTATAGGACAAACTTTCCCTGGTCAGTCTGACAAAAATATGACAGCATGAAACCGGGTAGGAGACAAATACGGAACCCCAAACCCTGGTAAACAGTCATAAATAACCTCCTCGCCCTCTGCTCATTCTGGTCCTATCTGCTGTGCGACTGCAGCTTGACATATGCTGAGCGGCGAACACACCTCCCTCATATATATCATGAAGACATATGTGGACCATGGCCAAGGAATGTGACCTTTGCCGACACGATCCTCCAGGTACTGCACAGCAGTGTGTGTTGCGTGCATGACAGCGCGGTGTGTATAAATCCGCTTAACTTAAGTGTGTGTGTGTGTGTGTGTGAGGGAGAGGTAGCAGGGGTCCGTATCTGCGCAAGAACCTTTTCACCTCAACATTCTGCGTTGTCCGGTTTGAGTATGCGCCGAGCGTGAGAAAAAGAATGCATACGGGCTTTTGGAGGAAATGGCTGAATGTGCGCGTGCGGGTCACGGCGACTGTTTCTGTCACGTAACATGCAGACGGCGGCGTGTCATGGGGGTGAAGTGCACGGGCGGGCTCTGATCGGAGGACCTGTGCTCAGCGGCGGGGGTGAGGTGTGGGTATTCGCGTTTGCTCGGATGCAGCGTGCATCACGACTTTTGTCTTTTTCATTATTCCCAACTCAACTCAAGTGTGCTCCCAGCTGACGAGATAATGCAACGACAGCTTGGGGTCGCCCGCGGCGGAGGGGTCGATTGAGCGACGAGGAAGGCAACATTTTTATTTACCTTTTGGATTAGAAAAAAGGCCCGGGGCTTGTTTCGCTAGTGGTGTCAAGACAATGTAGTGCAGAACGCTGTAGCGAGACAAGTTTTTTCCAAGTCCATATTTAGTCTCTAACGTCCCTTTAGTTACAGATGTGTGCAAGATGGACGCAAGCAGCCTTCCTCTGCAATCTGTCATCTTCTGAGTATTGGAGTTGGAAGGCTCATTGCCTATTCCTGTGTACAGATGCTGATATTCTGCGTTAGGTGGTCCCACAAGGACTTCTCTCTGTCCGTGACCCCGTTCCAGGGTGCGTTCGGTGGCTCTTTCTTTTCGTAAATCAAAACGCCGCGCAGAACTATCATCCTCAATCACCCTTTTTCTGTCTGTCACTCAGAACCTCACGCCACGTTGGCAGCACTCCCAAAAGCTAACGTGGCGTCACATTCTTGACTAAACGTGCATAAAAACAAATTAGCCCGGCCCATACAATTTGCAAAGAGATGTGTGCAGCCAGCCAGCAAATAGATGTCATTCCAAACCAAGGTCATGCCGATACTGAGGCTGGAACTTTACGATTGATGTTTGTGCGTGTTGGACTCCTCCACTTTCCCTCACATCTTGGCGTGTTGCATGAAAGCTTATTTGACAAAAGGTAAAAACAGCTCCCAGGGCAAAGATTACTCTTGGAAAAGATGTTTTTTGGAAACGTGCCACAAATTATTTGAACGTTTAATCATGTTACCTTTAAGTACTCTGACTATACTGTAGTGCTAACCACACTTTGTGTATGATGCACGGATAGACAGACATACTTATACAGTATTGTATACTGTATGTACACTGTACATACAGTACATACATACAGTACATACATACAGCAGTACATACAGTACATACATACAGTACATACATACAGCAGTACATACAGTACATACATACAGTACATACATACAGCAGCCCTGTACATACAGTACAGGGCTGCTGGTCATTCAAGGAGGGCAAGCTCATTTTTTAATTTATATGTACATTCTACCTTCTGTTCCTAGTTATCTTTAACAACGACAAAGTCGCTGGGGGTCGGTAAAGTCTACGGATCAGTTCATCCATCCATCCGTCCATCCATTTTCTTCTGCTTATTCGGGGTCAGGTCGCGGGGGCAGCAGCCTACGCATGGAAGCCCAGACTTCCCTCTCCCCGGCCACTTCGTCCAGCTCTTCCTGGCGAATCTCAAGGCGTTCCCAGGCCAGCCAAGAGACATAGTCTCTCCAATGAGTCCTGGGTCTTCCTCGAGGCCTTACCGGTCGGACATGCCCCGAACACCTCCCCAGGGAGGCATCCAGGAGGCATCCTAACCAGATGTCCGAGCCACCTCATCTACTCCGAGTCTCTCCCGGATGACAGTGCTTCTCACCCTATTTCTAAGGGAGAGCCTAGCCACCCAAAGCTCATGGCATAGGTGAGGGTAGGAACGTAGATTGAGAGCTTTGCCTTTCGGCTCAGCTCCCTCTTATCAACGGACCGATGCAGAGTCTGCATCATTGCACCAATCCGTCTGTTCATAACGTGTTTCCTCCTTCCCCCACACAAGGCCCTGAAATACTTAAACTCCTCTACTTGGGGCAGGATCTCATCCTCCATGGGAACCAGTCCTCTCGGATCAGTTCAGACAAATGGAATGAAACACTTGGAAAATGCTCAGATGGAGGTTAATACTTCAATTTTACTGTCAATCAAAAGGGCATTACACCTCAAACAGATTATCCAAACACGCAGATGCCGAGCGACCTGGCCAGCCCACTGCCCCATAGACCTGCAGAGACAAAGCCCAGAATTTATCCAATGACCGTCCAGTTACGCGCAGTGGAACAAGCCAATCTACCTTTCGCCATCGAAGTCAGTAGTTGCAGTCTTAGGGCAATTGCCACTGTACTGTTTATATGCAGTATTCATGTATACCTCAACCTTTTGGGAAGCATGGCTGATATACAGCTCATAACATCACACCCAATGGTATGCAGATGTGGGGTTGTGTTGAATAGAGCAGGGCTGGTCTAATAAGTCCCCAAACTCTTGCAGACAGGCCTGTGGTAGGTGGATGATGGATCTCAGTGCCAGGGTACATAATGGTGGGGCTGGGGAGCACTGGGGTGAAGGACAACACTTTGCCCTCTCTCCTTAATCAGATGCAGATCAAGCTAAAAGCAACGGAGCAGCAAATCCCTTCTCTAAGAGTGAGCCTTTGGACCCTGCACAATCCCTTCTACTTTGCCTCTCTTCTTGTCTCCATCGGCACCCTCCTCACTTTGCCCCCCCAAACCCCTTCCTTCTGATTATCTTAGCAAGGGAGCTCAAGAGAGTGGACGAGAGGAGGAGATGGATGCTCGCAGGCCTTTACCACAAAGATCATACAGGCTAAGTGCAGAAGCCTCTTGTGGCTTGTTGATAAAGTATTGATTTTTTTCACAAGCGGCTGTTTATGAATCACCTTGGAGCCACTGACCCCCAAGACCTTAGAGTGTGAGGTAGGAGCATAGTGAGGGGGGCGGGTTGGCATCGAGGGACACAAGGGGATAATGTGAAAAATGAAGAAAGGCAGAGGTAGATAGCTGGAGAACCAGAGGACAGGGGGTGGGATAGCAATTGATCGGGGACAAACCTCAGTGTTAATTGAAGCGACGGATCAATGGTGGCGGAACGCTGAATTTTGGCTAAACGAGGCAGGACGGGAGAATATATTCAGCCTCTGCTTGTTGATACCACTTGCATGAACGCACAGACACTCAAATGCTTGAGTCCATGGTCTTCTGTAAGATCAAGCTTTTGGTGTCACTACTGTTCCACTGTGAGCGACGCAAAAGTAATCCTAGAAATACTGTCCGGTCTTCAAGTAAACGATGTGGGTAAAGCCATTTTACTTCCAGCGAGAATGACACAAACAATGTCCAATTACCAGTATGGCTCAGAGGGGACGGAGACTAGCTAGACATTAGGACAGTCTATGCAGAACCTTTCATTTTTCAAACTGAACGCTCTTGCAATTTGGGATAGACAGGCTGTCATTTGGTACAGTGCTGATTGCTAACCAGAGGTTGCCAGAGGTAGCCACAGAATGCAATCCTGTCTTTTTACCGGGGATTTTTTGCCAATATTGTCCAACTCTCAATTTCCGATTCTGATACAAACCGATATTGCGACCAACCAATCGACCGATACCGATATGTGTAGCATCACTTACTGTATCTCGTGTAGTGGAATGAACACATACCTGTTGTGAAGCTAATGGATACAGCATCAGCGATCAGCTTCTCGACATGGCTGTAAACAACATTGTACAACACGTGTATGTATGAGAAATACTCCATACGTTTGGTGAATCCGGCATCTTGCACCACAGAAGAGGGTTGGTTATCAATTGGTTTCCATTTGATGGCTTTCGCCCTGGGAATTGGAAGTATTAAAGGAAGAAGTTTTGGTTCCGCCTTGCATAACCAATGCTTTGGGATCATTGCAAAAGTTTAACATCTAAGGGAGTCACCACAAACATAACGTTAGTCAGGTACAGAGTGAGCAAGCTTGTTACCGCAGCCGCCAACACTCGTTTACATGCTTCAGATACGATTTGATGAGGTCATCACTTGCCTTTGTAGAGCACTTTTTAAAAATCTGATATCTACCAATGTTAAATTTTTATGTCAACATTGGGACGATGATATAGCCCTCTATGGTGCAGCCCTCCCACAATGCCATTACATAGTAGTGTAGTGTACAAACTAACAATACTATTTTGCAGGCTGATTTCATAGACTTCAAATCCAGCTCTATATTGTGGGTTGCTCAAGGGAGAGAGGGACGACTACAGGTGAGTTTAAGGTTCCAGACTTTTCTAATGTAATGGGCAGGTGCAGCCACAGTACATTTATTTGGCATTTTGCATTAGTCTATATTCACATACACAAACTTCCGAAAAATATAGCATAATCTCTGTTTCATCATTTCTGGCAATATCAACAACACCTTCCTTTCACATAAAACAGCTGCACATGCTAGCCATTTGATCAATAGCTCACTATTTACTTAAACCTGTGTGGACGTGTCCTGTCAGAAATATGAGTAATTCACAGGGCTTTCCCGCCTACGCAAAAAAAACCAAAAAAAACACGCTCATTAGAGACAACCCCTGGTCCTGGATATCTTGTTCACCCATGCATCCATTGAGACTTACTCTAAAACAAAAAAAGACCAAAAGCCAGACTGGGGAAATCAAATCTGTACCTGGTACCCACACAGCCACCGTGCGACATAAGCGACATGCAAATGCGGCTGTTTTTGGTGCATCTCGTTGTAAAAGGATAGCAGGAAAGGCAGGGGGAGAGATTGCCTTGGAGGATTAATGACATCATTCTGTATGCACCTCTGGATTCCCAGACTGCTGGGATATTACCGAGCTCTGACATAGAGGGATAATATTGGTTGTAGGAGGCTTCCGTGTTAGAGGCTGAGTATCGTCCTGTTGGTGCACGAAAATAATGGGGCAGGTTCATCATCAGATTGCAGTGTCAGGTTTTGGGGAGAAATGAATAGGAATATGGCATATTCAGAATAGATGGGTCTGAGGCGGTAGGCTAGTTAGAGCGCTGCGCCCTGGTGGATGTCAGTCTCTCTAATGGTGGCTCGGTCCAACGCAGCGCGGCACTGGGGTGCAGTGTGTGGCTGCGA
Organism: Oostethus manadensis; assembly: GCA_024372805.1. Lineage (NCBI taxonomy): Eukaryota > Metazoa > Chordata > Actinopteri > Syngnathiformes > Syngnathidae > Oostethus > Oostethus manadensis. The sequence goes on along the minus strand of QODF01000155.1, from coordinate 963,050 downwards.
CATGCAAACAATATGGTACACTATCCATCGACTGTGCTGAATATTTTTGCGCTTTCATCAGTCTCCCTATTTTGTTCATCAATGTCATACACTCCACGCTCCATGATGAACATAACGTCTTTGTTTGCAGTCATAACTAATGTTATGCATGAATAACATTACACATTGTCATCAGCGCCTTTGGCCCTAAAGGATTGCAATACAAAAGATCCAAGATTACAGTTAATGGGGAAAAAACTGAGCATAATTAGTACGCAATAACCAGGGGTCTCCAACCCGTGGCTTCAGAGCTTCCGGCTTTGTTCTGCTCTGGCTCCAGCTGATTTATGGATTTATGTTTCTGTGTAGTCCCTACGCCGTCCCATCTGACGCCACCATGAGCCTTTTGAAGTTCTGCATTGGAGTTGAGCGTGGGGCGTGCAATTCTCCACCAAAGTGCTAGGGGTAGTGTTTTCTGGCTTGTCAACTTGGTAAGAAACCCTGACGCAACTGTTTTGCCCTTGTTCATTAGGTTACTTTGTCGCTAATGAACAATGGCCATACAGAGAGGGACCCTAGAACTGGGATTAATCCATATGTAACAACACTTTTATTGTGAATGTTCAGGTTCAGCTTTATTGGCCAAGTATGTTTACATCCATCCATCCATTTTCTTCCGCTTATCCGGGTCCGAGTCGCGGGGGCAGCAGTTTCAGCAGGGAAGTCCAGACTTCCCGGTCTCCGGCGACCTCTTCCAGCATCACCAGGAGGACACCAAGGCGTTCCCAGGCCATCTGTGAGACATAGTCCCTCCAGCGTGTCCTAGGTCTTCCCCGGGGCCCGGCTGGGCATGCCCGATGTAAGTATGTTTACACAAACAAGGAATTTGACTCCAAAATCGGTAGAACAGAACCAGGAAGACAGCGGGCACTATATTTACTATATTGAAGCCTTACCTTCAGTTTAGTGGTCAAATAGGCTTTGTGGCTCCAAGTGGGTTTTCATTTGGTGGAAACGGGCCAAAATGGCTCTTTTGATGCTAAAGGTTACCGACCCCTGCCCATAACAATATTTTTAACACACAACACACAGCCGCTCTCCAGCAAACTCTTTTGCTAGCTTAACCCTGATGTTCTCCTCCGATGTCAGATTAACATTTGCAATAAAAATGACTGTTAGATTCAGCATCCAGAATTTGCCACGGTTCACTATAATCCACGTTGAAGCCCTAAATATAAAACACATGTATAAAATACTCAGAGTCATGGTGTAGTCAGGGCACAACTATGGTGCGTTCAAGGACCGCCGAAATAAAAGAAACGCCAATGCTTGATGAAAAATCCTTATCAGTGAAGCATAAAAACATAAACACGTACAAACGGTGAACTTTCCAAGAGTGTTACATGTGCGCTGTATATTTTACCCAGTATTACGTCCGATAATATCGGTGATCACACTTATCGGTATCGGAAAGTGAGAGTTGGAAAATATCGGGCATCCCAAATGATCACATGTTTCTAAATGTATTTTAACTGATCATGAATGACCAGCAACTTATGGTAAAGGAGATTTTGGCCGTGAAGCGCAAATCTTTGTGGATCCACTGTACACGTTTAATGACCACCTCATATGAACCGTTGAAGAGCTGGTTCAAGTAAATGCTGTACATATCAGATTGCACGCATGCAGGAGCTGCGTGTTATGTGCAGACCCCCCAAAAACCCTCACATTGCAACATATTACTGGATCCTGCAAGTTAATTGTAACGCTTGGGGAATGCCTCGAAAAGAAGAAGAATATGCTCCGAAACATTGGAATGGGCTCGGGAAATCTACTGAGGCCCATCCCTTGTAATAAATTGGAAAAGATGTCCAAAATGTAGCTTTCTTTAGTGCTATGCATCAGCATAAATGGACTCACTGTTCTCACATCACGCTGACATGGAAGCCTGCCTGAACATTATGGGTTGCACGTGGGGTGCACGAGGGGTGTTTCGCTTTTCCTGCCCCCCCCCTTCATGCACACCCCATACGCTGTGCCGTTTATCCTGCCCTCTGGACCTTGAGGCCCCTGGCTCCAGGGCCAGAGAAGACCAGCCTAAAGGCTACAGGCTGCCCTATCCAGTTTCAGGCTTTCTCAGAGCCAGCCACATCTGTTAAATGCATACATGCAGCCATGAGGTCGCAAGGTGGGAATGTGACAGCAAAGACTCTGGGAATATTCGTATGTACAGTACACGTACAGCGGAGCCTCGGTTAATGCTTGTTTTTGGTCAAGTTGACGCCACAAGATGGTGAAATTCTGTTAGGTAGCTAAACAAAAGGGCAACCACAACTGGATGTTCCGTCGCCTGTCTGTGATGTCATCAGCAGTTCACTGTCAAAACACATTTTTAGAGTATAGTATAGTATGCATGCATGAAACGATTCTGAATGCATATCTATGACAAACGAAAGGTTACGTTTCCCTCCTATTTTCAGTTACGTAAAGTATCACGTCCTCAGTCAATGTCAAAATCATTTTCATTTTTCCCTTTCATTCATCACTTGTTTGTATTTATATGACATTTTTTTGAAGCGTCATTGGCGCATTGCATTTTGGTTACAACGACATTACGACACAACACATTTGCAAATGGCTTCATCTCATTAGGATTTGTCCTCATTTGTCAACCCCGGTTCCTATTTCAAATCAGTTTCTGCACGTAAAGACACTAGAAAAAACTAGAAGAAAGGTGTTTTGTGTAAACATTTTTGGCTTCCTGGCACAGATTAGTTGGATTTACATGATTTTCTACTGGAAAAATGGATTGGGTTGACGTTCATTTCGGTTTGAGTGGGACCTCCTGGAAACGCTGACCAAGGTTACACTTTTTAGAGCTAAACAGTGATAGAAACAAACAAGAAGGTGGTTTGCGGTGGAGGTAAGTAAACTCAAAGCAATTAAAGCAGTAACAAAAATGTTTACTTGAATTTGTATGGCTTTAAACCTTTTCGTTGCGCTTCTGGGTATATGTCATTCCTAAAGGTGAACGGAAAGAAGCTTCTTTGCACTCAAGAACTTTATTGTTGAGACATAAGGCCCCTTTTGGCTTCCATCAAATGGAGAGGAGAATGGATCCCAGAGGAAAGTATCAGTGTCCATGAGATGATCTGGTCCTTCTGCGGATCGCCAAGAACAACACGCCAAGCTCAGTGCTCAGGACCCTGAGAGGAAATTATGAGCTAAAGACCCTAGATCTTTGGACATTTCCAGGTATGGTAGGACCATTAATCCACTGGAATCTTTGATGACAATATTGTGGTTTTCTTCTGCTTTCTTTCTAGCTGCATGCCCAAGACTAAGCAATAATAAAGTCGCACAAACTGCACACACGTATGCGAAAATAATCACACTTGATTGTTTAAAATCCGTACAGACTGAATTGCCCAATTAGGGGGGAATAAAAGCTGCAGCTTTACATACACAGAGCCATGCACTTGAATGCTTGAAGGTAGTGTACTGTATCTGTGGCACACTGCCACTCACTGGTCTGTGAAGGGTGCTGCCTGCCGTGTCTCTTCACACACACACGCATTAACACTGCAAACTACAACCCTGTAACAAAGTTACTGGTAAATGAATGCTGTGGCGGCTGCTGGCCTAGTGCTGGCCTCTCTTCTGCTGTTTGTTGGGGAAAGAAACCAAAAAAGGACACGAGAGAGTCACCAAAAACAACACTAGTCATTTTTACCAAGGACAAAGTCACCGGGGATCGGTCGGTACGATCCCCGGATTAGTTCGGAACAACAGAATGAAAAACCGCTGATTTTGCTGATTCGCTCATTTCACGGCCAATCAGAAAGTGGCTCCGCCTTGGACAGATCATCCCTTTGAAGTCAGTATACAGTCAGTTTGTAAAAATGTTGTGGTTCTGCGTTATGAAGTAGGTATGAAGTAGCTGATTCTGAACAAATGATGAAGGTATTCTATCCATCCATCCATCCATCCATTTTCCTCCGCTTATCCGGCTCCGGGTTGCGGGGGCAGCAGCTTCAATAGGGAAGTCCAGACTTCCCGGTCCCCAGCGACCTCTTCCAGCTCTATCGGGATGACACCAAGGCGTTCCCAGGTCAGCTGTGAGACATAGTCCCTCCAGCGTGTCCTAGGTCTTCCCGGGGGCCTTCTCTCGACTGGACATGCCCGAAACAGGCGCCCGGGAGGCATCCGGACTAGATGCCCGAGCCACCTCAACTGGCTCCTCTCGATGTGAAGGAGCAGCGGCTCTACTCTGAGCTCCTCCCGGATGGCCGAGCTCCTCACCCTATCTCTTAGGGTGAGTCCAGCCACCCTACGAAGGAAACTCATTTCCGCCGCTTGTATCCGCGATCTCATTCTTTCGGTCATGACCCATAACTCATGACCATAGGTGAGGGTGGGAACGTAGATCGATCGGTAAACAGAGAGCTTTGCCTTCCGGCTCAGCTCTCTCTTCACCACGACGGTCCGGTACAGCGACCGCATTACTGCAGATGCTGCACCGATCCGTCTGTCGATCTCACGCTCCAACCTTCCCTCACTCGTGAACAAGAACCCGAGATACTTGAACTCCTCCACCTGAGGCAAGACCTCACTCCCAACCCGGAGGGTACAGTCCACCCGTTTCCGACTGAGAACCATGGCCTCGGATTTGGAGGTGCTGAGTCTCATCCCAGAAGCTTCACACTCAGCTGCAAACCGCTCCAGTAAACGCTGAAGGTCACAGCCTGATGAGGCCATAAGGACCACATCGTCTGCAAATAGCAGAGACGAGATCCTAAGGTCACCAAGCTGGACTCCCTCAACACCTTGACTGCGCCTAGAAATTCTGTCCATGAAGATTATGAACAGAATCGGTGACAAAGGGCAGCCTTGGCGGAGGCCAACGTTCACCGGAAACAAGCTCGACTTACTGCTGGCAATGCGAACCAGGCTCCTGCTTCGATTGTACAAGGACCGAATGGCACGTAGAAGCGGACCATCAATCCCGTACTCCCGGAGCACCCCCCACAGGACACCACGAGGGACACGGTCGAATGCCTTTTCCAGGTCTACAAAGCACATGTAGACTGGTTGGGCAAACTCCCACATACCCTCGAGTACCCTTGCAAGGGTGTAGAGCTGGTCCAGTGTTCCGCGACCGGGACGAAAACCACATTGCAGCTCCTCTAACCGAGGTTCGACTAACGGTCGTACCCTTCTCTCCAGCACCCTGGAGTAGACTTTCCCAGGAAGGCTGAGGAGTGTGATCCCCCTATAGTTGGAACACACCCTCCGGTCACCCTTTTTAAAAATGGGGACCACCACCCCGGTCTGCCAGTCCAGAGGTACTGTTCCTGACTTCCATGCAATGTTGTAGAGGCGTGTCAACCAACACAGTCCTCCAACATCCAGAGCCTTGAGAAATTCTGAGCGGAACTCGTCTACCCCCGGAGCCTTGCCACTGGGGAGTGATTTGACTACCCCAATTACCTCAGCCACGGTGATAGAACTGTCCACGTACGTATCCTCAGACTCTGCTTCCTCTATGGAAGGCATGTCAGTGGGATTGAGAAGGGCCTCGAAGTATTCCTTCCACCGACCAACTATATCCACAGTCGTGGTCAGCAAGCCCCCGTCCGCACTGTAAACAGTGTGAACTGGGGGCTGCTTCCCCTTTCTGAGGTGTCGGACGGTTTGCCAGAACCTCTTCGAGGCCGACCGAAAGTCGTGCTCCATAGCCTCACCGAACTCCTCCCACACCCGAGTTTTTGCCTCGACCACCGCCGAAGCCGCGTGCCGCTTGGCCTGCCGGTACCTGTCAGCTGCTTCGGGAGTCCCGCAAGCCATCCATGCTCGATAGGACTCCTTTTTCAGCTTGACGGCAGCCCTAACCCCCGGTGTCCACCATCGGGTTCGGGGCTTGCCACCACGACTGGCACCGACCACCTTGCGGCCGCAACCACAACTGGCTGCCTCAGCAATAGAGGCACGGAATACGGCCCATTCGGACTCAATATCCCGGTCCTCCCTCGAAATGCAGGCGAAGCTCTGCCGGAGATGAGAGTTGAAGACTCGACGAACGGGAGATTCTGCCAGACGTTCCCAGCACACCCTCACTACGCGTTTGGGTCTGCCAGGTCTGTCCGGCATCCTTCCCCGCCATCTAATCCAACTCATCACCAGGTGGTGGTCAGTTGACAGCTCAGCCCCTCTCTTCACCCGCGTGTCCAGAACATACGGACGCAGGTCTGATGATACGACCACAAAGTCGATCATAGACCTGCGACCTAGGGTGTCCTGGTGCCAAGTGCACTTATGGGCATCCTTATGTTCGAACATGGTGTTCGTTATGGACAAACTGTAATTCGCACAGAAGTCCAGCAACAACACACCGCACGGGTTCAGGTCAGGGAGGCCGTTCCTCCCAACCACGCCCCTCCAAGTCACACTGTCATTGCCCACATGGGCGTTGAAGTCTCCCAGTAGAACTATGGAGTCACCAGCTGGGGTGCTCTCCAGCACCCCTCTGATAGACTCCAAGAAGGCTGGGTACTCTGAACTGCTGTTCGGCGCATAGGCACAAACCACAGTCAGGACCCTTTCCCCAGCCCTAAGGCGTAGGGAAATAACCCTCTCGTTTAGTGGGGATGACTCCAGCACAGAGGCACCAAGCCAGGGGGCTAACAATAAGCCCACACCAGCTCGCCGCCTCTCCCCTGCGGCAACTCCAGAGAAGAACAAGGTCCAGCCCCTCTCAAGGAATTTGGTTGCAGAGCCCAAACGGTGGGTTGAGGTGAGTCCGACTATGTCTAGTCGGAATCTCTCCGCCTCTTCCACAAGCTCGGGCTCCTTCCCCACCAGAGAGGTGACATTCCATGTCCCAAGAATCAGATTTGGCCGCCGAAGACCAGGTCGCCCGGACACCCGCCCTCGACCACTGCCCAAATCACAAAGCACCGGACCCTTATGCTTGCCCCTGCAGGTGGTGGGTCTGCGGGGGGGAAGGTATTCTAGTGCAATGAAATATATGTATATTTCTCCACTTTTTTGGGACATTTTATGGTAAGCTGAGCTTCCTTTGCAGTCTTAGATCAATCGCCACTGAATGAATGCAAGAAAATGAGCCAGTGTTTTTTGGTAGAGCTCTTATACTTTTTTTCCCTTAATGTGTGCAGGTCAGCCTCATACTGTGTAAATACCGTCACTCTGAAGACCGTAAAATGAGATTTCGTTCTGCGCCAAAAGAAGTGTTGAAGGTGTCCAGCAGGCTTTTTCTTCCAAGGTGAAAGTGTAGCCCTTTTGAGCAAACTGCTCCTCACCATCACACTCTGCCTCGTTTAATGGAATACTAACCTCCTGCTACAGCGATGACCGTGTTTGGAGAAGACAGAGAGGAATGAAAAGAGGCCAAGGAGTAAGAGAGAGGGAGAGAGGGAGAAAGTGAGAGAGCAGCGCACTGTGTGACATGTGGACAGATGGTTGCCACGCTGCATAGCTGCCGAGCCCACATGCGATAGCCGTGAACCGTGCTAGAGCCTCCCACACCCACGCCTCTCCTGTTGACACCTCTCAGCATACTCAGGCAAAGACAGAGGAGGGCAAAGGTGGTAATGGGAATGGGCGGGGGCTGCTAGCACATAGGCAAGATGCTGGAACTTGCACTGTGCACCGAGAGATGAAGTGGCATCACTTACGGGAAGAGATTGACTTGGCTGATCTGACACATGCCCTCAAAACATTCGGAAAAATCCCCCAAAGCCCCAAATCTCTAGGCACACATCTGAGAAGGAGTGAGCATTAGAAGAGTGCACAGAAACTTTGGTGATTTCTGCTGAAAAACAGGTAGACAGGAAAGTGATGGGGTGGGATCTTTAGACACCAGTTTTGTGTTATTGGTTGCTACAGTAGTTGGAGCTCTCCAGCCATCCATTTTCCATCACACTCCCTCTCACTGGAGAGGGGGAGTACAGCCTGGATTGGTCACCAGTCAATCTGGCACACATAGAGTCACATTTACAGCGATGGACAATTGAGAGTCATGCATGTTTTTGGACTGTGGGAGGAAACTGGAGTACCCGGAGGAAACCCAAACAGAGATGCCCAATGAAGATTCGAACCCAGATCTTCCAGATTTCCTGACCGTGTGACCAATACGCTAACCACTCGGACACCGTGCACCCTTTTAAGCAAACTATGCTCCCTCACAGTTTGATTTGGGCCGCACCCGATTTTCAGTTACTCCGTGTCACCTAACTAATTGATCGATTAAAACAGGGGCGTTCAAACTTTTTCCCATCGCGGGTCACTTACAGAAAAATTGAAGGATATTGAAGGATTGCTAAGATTTAAAGAAAACATTGATATCAAAATAACCCAAAACTAAATCTCCTCGGTCCGTCATTGGCTTGTTTAGCCCAGAAATAGACGCTGAAAATTGGGCTGGGTTTAGTCCGACTGATTTGGTCCCACGCTTTTCAACCAAATTTAGATAGCTGATGTCTTTTCAACTCATTTTTACCGGGTGGGTAACTTTTATAGGTGACAGAACAAACACTCATTATTGTAGAACTGTATTTTTAAAATATGCACAGGATCAATAAAAACGACCCGAGAGCCTAAAATGGCCCCGGGGCCACATTGATTACCATTTGCTGTTCTTCTTCCATACATACCTTTACCAGACTGTGGTAGCCAGTGCCCCCCAGGTACGCTCTAGTGTGCTGGGGTAGCAGCCTGAAGATGGACGCCACACGCCTGGACGAACTGGTGAGAAAGGCAGGGTCTGTCTTTGGCACTGAGCTGGACAGCCCGACATCTGTGGCAGAGCAAAGGTCACCGAGGAGGCTCCTTTCCATCATGGACGACTAAGCATCATCCGATGCACAGCATCATCTCCCAACAGACGAGCAGTTTCAGTGGCAGATTACTATCACTGTCCTGCTCCACCGACAGACTGGGAAGATCATTCCTCCCCCCCGCCATGCTGCTTTTCAACACAACATAGGGTGGGAGCGATAAAAATTGGAGCATTTGTGCAGCTCTGCTCTTGAAAATCCTGCAAAAGATCTGATAGCTAAAGCTTCTTGTTTTTTTTAATCAAATACAGTACGACCCGAGTTGAATCTGAAAATACTGTTTGGTCTCATTGTACGCATTCTCCCCGCTGTCCTTGTAAATATGACACTGCTGTTGTAGATTACATCTCAAGATATACAGCGTTGGGTTCCAAAACATAATGCGGAGAAGATGGTAAGGGTTTGCAGATTCACTGTACCTCCCTTGTGAAAGTTGCGGCCCCTCATAACCAAGAAATATAAGAACACCACCATCGGGTAACAGATGGTTTAAAAGAACAGATTGAACACATAAATGTTTTTATAGTTATAATTTGATGTAAAAAAATACATGTAAACAACGATTGAAGGTCCGTCACATGCACATGCTCAAGAGCACTCTCAGAGTTTGGATTGTGTGGTTATGGAAGGCTATACATTCGCTGGTGACCTTAGGAGCTACATTTTGACAAGTCATTATCATTAGCTGTGCAATGATGTACTTTTGGAATTCAACCAAAATCTTGCAGAAAAATATGATGGGGAGTCGATTGCGCGTGACATCCTGCAAAACCACACAAGACACATCTCCTAACTTCAGCTTTGTGAGCATCCAAATGCTTTTCCTGTTCTGCACATACACACCTGTCCAAAATGTTCAGCACCGTATAGCTTATTCATCAGAGAATCAACAACAATAATAAAAAAGATGAATACAAGTCCACAATGTGACTTTGCGTGCATGCATTGCCAACTTGCATCCGCTTAAGTCTCTTCACTGGGGATGCCTACCAAAATCTGTTTGTACCCAACTGCTCTGTTTTGCTGTCCCTCAGAAAAAAAAACACTTTAGAGTGGCCCAGTCAAAGTCCAGACCTGAATCCTATTGAGATGCTGTGGCATTACCTTAAAAAGGCTCTTCATGCTGTTAAAGCCTCCAATTTGACTGAATGACAACAATTCTGCAAAGATAAGTGGGCCAAATTGTTTCCAACAAAATAATGACCTGCATTGTATGATGGACAGGGAGTAACGTCATTATGACGCCACCATGCACGTACCTTCCGATGGAGTCCATATGGAAGCTGCTGAGAGAAGCGGCTAACAGGCTGGTCATTGTATTGTCGTTGCTTTTACCAGCTAGCTGGAGCAATCCGATAAATGCAACGAGAAAAAGCAAATGGAAAAGACAAAGACAAAACAGGAAAATCAACGACAACATGAAATAAACAATGACAATACAGAAAAAGCTAAGACAAAATAGAAAAAGCAAGGGCATAACGAAAAAAAAATATGATTACATTTGCATATTTTGCAATTACTGATTATCTATGTATTTCCACATGTATCCATCCATAACACAAGGTTTCCAACATGCTGTAATCAAAGCAGTGATAGTTTGTACCGTGTTTATTTTCAAACAAGTACATTCACTCTTTGAACGCATCTCTAAATCAACACAAATGAGCCAACATAACGGAACCGGGAAGGGATGTTTACTAATACTGGACAACAGACGCGGCAGTTTGCATCCACCAGTTCGGAACTCCAGTGGGAGCCCCTTCCCAGTTCAGTTGCCATCTGCGTGACCTCCCCTGGGCTGCAAGTTCAAGCTCCAAGCCAGGCGGCCACGGTGCCCAGCCACATGTCCCGTAGCGATGAGGTTCTGAACAAATTGAACACGAGATCCATCAAAACGTCCCCGTTGTGGGAAATCTTCCTGACGAGCGTGTGTGTGTGTCTCAAGGGGGGCGTTGGGGAGGCATGACAGTCATATTGCAAACACCTTCGCTGGCCCTCCGCCTCCCTTCTTCTGTCAATCTGCATTTTCCCTCGCTCTCCCTCTCTCAGGCTATAATTATGCTAATAGTATGTATATAGCAGTGGCCCCAGAGGCTTGGGGCATATTGAAGGCTCCCAGGTCTTTCTCTCCTGTAACAGTATTAGGGTGCTATTGAAAAGCAGACGGCGGGTGAGAAGGGGGGCAGGATAGAGAGATAGCACAGGGTGGCAAATGGGACATGACCACCGTGCTCTCTGTCACGACGGCGCCCATTGTCTGGCCGAAGAAAAGGGCCTCCGTCGCCAGCGGGATGATAATAAAGAAGCTAGAATGGGCTGCGCATATTAAACAACACAGCGGACCGTGCAGACAAACCTGTATGGGCGCGGTGACGGGGAAAGCGCATGAAAACAGGCCGATAAAGAGGCGGGTTTAATGGGAGAGGGAGGCACCAAGGGAGGGCAGGAGAAAAAAGATTGCCTGGAAAAGGCCCAGAGACAGGGAGACAAACGGCAATAACTGTAAATTAAATGATTTATATTTTTGCTCCTTCCTAGACGAGACACCTGCTGATGTCGAAGGTCTTGGTCAATGTAGGCTGGAGGCCTCTGCAGCTCTGCAGCTTCACTGTCATTGGGGTCCTCTCACTTTAAAGGCTCACTGCCGTGATTGCTCGTTTATCGTCATCTGCACGCTTTCCCTGCACAAGTTCTTACTTTGCTGTCCACTCAGAACACCAGCATCAAAAATGGTGTAAGTATAGTGAAAGACAAAAAGTCACATATATCAAGGTATTATTAAGGCATAAAAATTGTATATCCAAAGATGTGTAAACTGTACACTAAGAGAAAAGACTACATGTACTAGTGACTTACTAACTTTGACGTAGTGGTGGTCTTTTCTTAACATACTGCTGTGAAAATATGTTTAGATAACATGTATAATGCTTTGCTACGGTAAAGTAGTGTTTAAAATAAAATATACAAACAAGACTTGACTTACAAACATTGACATAGTGGTCGCTCTTGTCTTTTTTTTAAAATATCGCTGTGAAAAGATGTTTACATAACATGTATAATGCTTTGCGGCCTTGCCGCCATGATAAAATAGTGTTTAGAATACAATATGCAAACAAGACATGACTTACTAACTTCGACGTAGTGGTCGTTCTTGTCTTTTTTAGTGGCCGTAGTGGTCGTTGTGAATAGTTTTCGAGGAGAAAAAAAGGGAGAAACATTTGGAGATGAAATAGAGAACTTGAGACACGGAAACGAAGATTGGTCACCTTCAAAACACAGAATGGTAAGTGTAACGACTCTGAAGTTGCGTATCCTTCAAGTATTGTTTTAAATGGGCGTATTAATGACCGTAAAGGGGGATTTACAGCCTGATTTATTTCATATCAGCCCCCGCCGCCCTTCAGCAACATATTACTGTAAAAAGATGTTTATTTAACATGTATAATGCTTTGCGGCCTTGTCACTAAGGTGAAATAGTGTTGAAAATACAATATACAAACAAGACTTGACTTACTAATGTCAAAGTAGTGGTCGTTCTTGTCTTTTTCAGTCGTTGTAGTGGTCGTTGTCCAGTCCAGGGTGTACCACGCCTCCCGCCAGAAGTCAGCTGGGGTAGGCTCCAGCATACCCGCAACCCTAATGAGGATAAGCGGCATCGAAAATGAAATGATGGGTAGTGGTCGTTGTGAATAGTTTTCGAGGAGAAAAAAAGGGAGAAACATTTGGAGATGATGTAGAGAACTTGAGGCATGGAAATGAAGATTGGTCACCTTCAACACACAGAATCGTATAACACAAATACAGGAAATTAATGACCGTAAAGGGGTATTTATAACCTGATATATTTCAGATCAGCCCCCGCCGCCCATCATTAACATATAACTGCAAAAAGATGTTTATATCACATTTATAATACTTTGCGTCCTTGTGACTAAGGTAAAATAGTGTTTGGAATACAATATGCAAACAAGACCTGACTTACAAACTTCGNCATGTACTAGTGACTTACTAACTTTGACGTAGTGGTGGTCTTTTCTTAACATACTGCTGTGAAAATATGTTTAGATAACATGTATAATGCTTTGCTACGGTAAAGTAGTGTTTAAAATAAAATATACAAACAAGACTTGACTTACAAACATTGACATAGTGGTCGCTCTTGTCTTTTTTTTAAAATATCGCTGTGAAAAGATGTTTACATAACATGTATAATGCTTTGCGGCCTTGCCGCCATGATAAAATAGTGTTTAGAATACAATATGCAAACAAGACATGACTTACTAACTTCGACGTAGTGGTCGTTCTTGTCTTTTTTAGTGGCCGTAGTGGTCGTTGTGAATAGTTTTCGAGGAGAAAAAAAGGGAGAAACATTTGGAGATGAAATAGAGAACTTGAGACACGGAAACGAAGATTGGTCACCTTCAAAACACAGAATGGTAAGTGTAACGACTCTGAAGTTGCGTATCCTTCAAGTATTGTTTTAAATGGGCGTATTAATGACCGTAAAGGGGGATTTACAGCCTGATTTATTTCATATCAGCCCCCGCCGCCCTTCAGCAACATATTACTGTAAAAAGATGTTTATTTAACATGTATAATGCTTTGCGGCCTTGTCACTAAGGTGAAATAGTGTTGAAAATACAATATACAAACAAGACTTGACTTACTAATGTCAAAGTAGTGGTCGTTCTTGTCTTTTTCAGTCGTTGTAGTGGTCGTTGTCCAGTCCAGGGTGTACCACGCCTCCCGCCAGAAGTCAGCTGGGGTAGGCTCCAGCATACCCGCAACCCTAATGAGGATAAGCGGCATCGAAAATGAAATGATGGGTAGTGGTCGTTGTGAATAGTTTTCGAGGAGAAAAAAAGGGAGAAACATTTGGAGATGATGTAGAGAACTTGAGGCATGGAAATGAAGATTGGTCACCTTCAACACACAGAATCGTATAACACAAATACAGGAAATTAATGACCGTAAAGGGGTATTTATAACCTGATATATTTCATATCAGCCCCCGCCGCCCATCATTAACATATAACTGCAAAAAGATGTTTATATCACATTTATAATACTTTGCGTCCTTGTGACTAAGGTAAAATAGTGTTTGGAATACAATATGCAAACAAGACCTGACTTACAAACTTCGACGTAGTGGTTGTTCTTGTCTTTTTTAGGAGTCGTAGTCGTCGTTGTGAATAGTTTTTGAGAAGAAAAAAAGGGAGAAACATTTGGAGATGAAATAGAGAACTTGAGGCATGGAAACGAAGATTGGTCACCTTCAAAAGACAGAATGGTATCTGAAGTTGCGTATCCTTCAATTATTGTTCTAAATGGGCTGTAAAAAGATGTTTATATAACACTTATAATGCTTTGCAGCCTTGTCACTAAGGTAAAATAGTGTTTAGATAACAATATGTAACAAGACCTGACTTACAAACTTCGCCGGAGTAGTTGTTCTTGTTTTTTTATTAACATATCGCTGTGAGAAGATGTTTATATAACTTGTATAATGCATGGCAGCCGGTCTTTCCTCCTCTGCACTTGCTTCGTCCATTTTAGCCTTACACGTTCCTCGTCTCGTAGACCCGAGCTTGTTTATCGCCTCGTCTCGAATGTGTCCTGACACCCCCTAATTAACCACCAATATCTTTGATGACATGCGGTAATTGATACCGTCGGTATCGCTTACATATTAACCGATGACTGTGCCAAAGCGGCCCTTTTGAATCGGTGCACAAATTGGTACCTCATAATAGATCATTTCTTTTGGAAAATGATTGATTTTTCTTCATGCAGTGCCCAGGGTTCCTATGGATTTGACATTTCAAAATTCCCTACTCTTTCCAAACTCATGATACATATGATACATCGATTATCCCATTAATCAGCAAGTATTTTGGTATTTGATTCATTGTTATTTTTTTATATTTAAAAATGTAAATATCAGCTGATTTCTGGCACAGCTCCTACGGGGTCGGGGACCCTGCCCGGCTGAATGACCCCATGAGAGTCCGTGTAGAAAACTTCTCCCCTTCCCCACCTGCTGTGCTGCAGAGGAATGTTGCTACGTCTGATACCCCTACAGGCATGTGATTTCTGGTGTTAACATGTGTGGTGTTCTTGACCCCAAGTTCAGGTTCTCAGGAGTAACCCATCCCAGGTGTTAGCACCGCCAAGGCTATCACGGGTTAGTAAGCTGTGGTGACCCCCCCTGTCCGGTTTAGGGATTATGTGTCGGGGATGGGATCGCCTTGTGCTGTATATGTTATTTATGTTTACATTTATATCCGCCTTCTAAGACGGAGTATTAGTGCCACATAAAAACCAAAAAAATCGGACGTTTCGAGGTTAAAAGTTGTAATTTTACAAGAAAAAAGTTGTCATAATATTACTTTTGACTGAGGCCAAAGGTCACACAAGTAAAGTCCTAAATTCATGAGAATAAAAATAATAATTTCATGTTACAGGCATTGCCTGAGACAGCAATAAATAGGGGGGGTCTTATGTCGAGGGGGCGGGGTACGTGAGGGTACGGGTGAGATGATGCTAATCATGATGCTAACCCCTGCTAATCTGCTTGCGCCCAACTGTTCTGTTTTGCGGTGCCGTAATAAAAGCTTGCATGAAGCAAGAGGAAAGTTTCCCTCATTCCCGAAGAACTCTGCGCTATTTTTTCTCCGACACGTAATATAAGTAATACTATATTACTTATATTCATGAGAAAAAAGTCGTAATATTATGAGAAAAAATTCGTAATTGTACGAGAATAAAAGTCATACTTTTACAAGAATATAAGTTGTAATTTTACAAAAAAAAGTCATAATATTACGCAAAAAAGGTCGTAATTTCACATGAAACAAAGTTGTAATTTTACGAAAATAAAAGTTGTAATTTTACAAGAATAAATGTTGTAATTTTACGAGGAAAGAAGTCATAACATTACAAGAAAATAGTCATAATTGTTCCAGAAAAAAATGTAATTTTACAAGAATAAAAGTAATACTTTTATATATTATTTAATTGTTATATAAAATACTGACCCCTATTATATATGTAATATATAATAAGGGTCAGAAGACCCCTATGACGAACAACGTGAGGAGTGACCAGCGAGATGTTTTCTGGCAAAGTAAAGTAAGGGTAATGGTGAGTAAAGTAAGTACATCACAAGTAAAGTAACGGGGATGTTATGTTTATTTTGTCACTTGTAGTTATTTCGCCATTGTTTTCTGGTTGTAAAACCATAATCATAATCCTGGCTTTACAATATTTCCTATAGGAAAACTCGCTTCAGCTTTTGCACGTTCCCGTTTTCGGCTGACCTTTTGGAAGAAATTAATAACAAAACCGGAGACACCACTACAGTGAAGTGGGGCTTGGAAATCGTGCTCGGCTGAGGCTGACCGCTGTCTTCCTTCGTTGCCACCAATTAGAAATCCCTCCGAGCCGTGTTCAGTAGTAAATCAAATTATGAAGATAACTCGGTGCAACACCGCAATTGTTGTTTGAACCAACATAACACCTGCACTGCATTGTGGGCCGCATAACGGCTCCATGGAGTAATATGGTGATCCCTCCTCTGCCCACTGCATATATTTCACAGGAAATGGTAGCAAAGCAATAGAAAAAGCCAACTTCCCACTAGCAGAAGCCCAGTCATCCTGTTTTAGGGGCGGTTTTAAAGCATGTCACAGGACCTCATGCATAGTAAACAGTGCGGCCTCCATGGCTGACTGGTGAGCAATTTGCCTCGTAGATTGCCTGGCCCCGGGGCCTTGGTGCTATGTTTATGTATGAGCCCTCCTATTTCATATGTATCGGGCCCGGATCATTTTCAGCTCCCAACCCCTCCCTGATTTCTCCCTAGCAGAACCGAAGGCACGCACATCTACATAGACACACGCACACACGCCACACAGACATAACATAAACATTAAGAGTGATGACCTGCACCGGGGGTGACACCGTCCCAGCAGATTACACTATTGTCGATACAAATAGAAATTTACTCTACACGTGTCGCCGCCGCGGCTGCTGCTTACCGTGACAGTCGTGCTCGGCGGGGTGACCGGAGATGTATGGGGAACGTGTTGTCTGTGATAGCCATTTCAAATTCCCCCGCTGCCTTGCGCCTCAGAAAAGCGTCGGTTTTCAAAAGGATGTGGTGCGAACATGTCGCCGGACTTGGGCGCTCATCGGCGCCTTTTCACAGCAGACCTACAGGACGCATGAAGTGCGTGTAGAGGCGATCACGCAACCGAGTCCACGTCAGGCCCGAATTCTCTTGTGCCTCCTCTTGTGTCTTCTGTGCAAGGGCGCTCATTTGCAGTAGTCGGGTCCTTCTTTTCTCTGTTTAATGTAAGAGTGAACAGGTTTAACCATGCACAAAGCCCATCTTTGAACTGGCAAAGTGCCGCTCCACAGAGGGACATCCAGGGAATGTTTACGCCATCAAAAGTCAGGCTGAGGATGTCCTCTACGTGTCAGCTAAGGGTGAAGCATCTCTAAAGGGCCCAAAATGTAATGGGTTTCACAGGACACAATTTGTTTGATATGAAATGATCCTCGGCAGACACAAAGTGGCCTCCATTAGGAGCCGAGCAGATTAGCGCGGTCCTCAGAGGGTCCGTGGCTCAGTGTCAATGGTGGAGGACCCTTCTTATCTTTCATTAAGCGCACACAGCAGGGCGGATGCACCAGCTATTGGTAGAGGGGAGGGGTGAGAAAGAAAAAGGAGAGCGAGCCAGAAAAAAAAAAACGGGGTGGGAATTTATGGCAGTTAAAAAAACTCATTTCCACGGAATCCGAGCCCCATCTCTGACACGGTGCTGGAAGTGAAGGAGCCTCGGGGAACGAAAAGCATCTTTTTTTTATCCCCAAATGCCAAAAGTGACCAGCGGGCACATAGGAAATGAGGCTGAACATACACACACACACACATAAGTGAAGACAAACAGCATGCGTGCATACATGAAGAGTACTTTTATGGTCACGCACTTTTACACCGATACACCCACAATAACGGGGCAAGCGGTGTTGTGCCCCTAGCAGGTGGGGGTCCCACACATTACACGGGGGCTCCTCTCACGATTAGGAATTTTTTTCAACAAACCGCTTCATAAAAACATACAGTACCACTGTTATTGGAGAGGATTGCCACGGGAAGGATAGATCTACGTTTTCAGGGCCATTAATCCATGTTGTAGGTTGTTGTTGGCCTCACAGTCACGAGACCGACCAAGGGTTCAAATTTCCCTTTGGGGTACTCCTGCATGGAATTTGTGGGTTCTCCAAAACAAAGTTAAAAAAGTTGCATGTTAGGCTAATTCAATGGTTCTCAATTATCCCCAAGGGTAAAACATTATTTTCAATAAGATAAGACGATACGTCGGATAGTCGAATCTCGGATTCAGGAGAGCAGTGTGGTTTTCGTCCTAGTCGTGGAACTGTGGACAAGCTCTATACTCTCGGCAGGGTCCTTGAGGGTGAATGGAAGTTTGCCCTAACCCTAACCCTAACCCTAACCTTAACCCTAACCCTAACCCTAACCCTAACCCTAACCCTAACCCTAACCCTAACCCTAACCCTAACCCTAACCACTGACCCTAACCCTAACCCTAACCTTAACCCTAACCCTAACCACTAACCCTAACCCTAACCTTAACCCTAACCCTAACCACTAACCCTAACCCTAACCCTAACCCTAACCCTAGGTGACCTCAGGATTGGGACTCTGCTTTTTACAGATAATGTGGTGCTGTTGGCTTCATCGAGCTGTTACCTTCAACTCTTACCGGACTGGTGTGCAGCTTTGTGGGGCGTGGCTGGGATGAGAATCAACAATTCCAAGTCCGGATCCATGGTTCTCGCCCGGAAAAGGGTGGGGTGTCATCTCCAGGTCATGGATGAGATCCTGCCCCAAGTGGAGGAGTTTGTGTATTTTGGGGTCTTGTTCACGAGGAAAAGGATGGAACCCTGCATCGGTTCGTTGTGGTGAAAAGGGAGCTGAGCCGAAAGATAAAGCTCTCAATTTACCGGTCGATCTACGTTTCTACCCTCACCGATGGTCATGAGCTTTGGGTAGTGACCAAAGGACAAAATTGCGGGTACAAGAGGCTGAAATGAGTTTTCGCCACAGGGTGGTTTAGCTCTCCCTTAGAGATACGGTGAGTCGTCTGGAAAAAAAAGTTGGAGGAGAATCGCTGCTCCTCCTCATTAAGAGGAACCAGATGAGGTGGCTTGGGCATCTGGTCAGGATGGCCGGATGCCTCCCTTGAGAGGTGTTCAGGGCACATCCGAACGGTAGGGGGCCTTTGGGAAGACCCAGGATGAGTTGGGGAGACAACAACTCACAACTGGCCTGGGAAGGAACAGGATCTCAATTTGGAACGCACATTCCACGCCCTGCTGGGTTGTGTTACAGCCGGAGACTGCAGAGGATATTCACGGGCCGAGACAATAGGATGCAGTGTACTGTAGACTCTGCTGTTGACTGGCCCGCAGGCTCTCCGATTCTCCTGCCCGTGGAGGAGGCCTGATTCCTGAAGTCCCCCGCTTGATCAAAGCCACGAGGTCTGCCGGGAGGAACTATACGAAGTGGCCTTGGAGAGGGAACACTGGGCATCCGTGCTCAGGCTGCTGCCGGATGGATGGATGGATGGATGGATGGATGGATGGATAGGTAACCTCACAATGTATGTATACTGTACAAAGCATTGCAATCGCAGTAGATGTCAAGTTGTTTTAGTTTCATTGCAAGTTCAGCCGGATGACTTTTACCTGTACAAATCATTTAGACTCATGTCAGCAGAAGTACATCTTTATTCCTAGCCCTACTGTGCATCTGCCAGACAACTAAACAGACAAGGTTGTGGCTGCCATCTTCTGTAAATCTGGGATCTTCGGATGCTTTCCAAAAATGTAACCTTTTTAGCCGGTTCTTGACACACCTTTCCACAAGATCGTCTTAGAAGGTAGTTTTTGAGGTATGCCGGCAACAATGCACACACGCACGCACACGCACGCACACACGATGCCAAAACATGACTTCTTCTGTCGCACGGCCATGGATAAAAAGAATTCCATGTGTAGGAAGCAGAAAAAGTTTTTAAGCGCTTAAGTGACACTCAGAGACTCTCTTGGAAATATCTTTACACACACACACACACACACATACCAGAATGATGGCAGCATGCCACGCGGGTTCAGGCCTAATCTGTGTTTGTTAATGGTTGCCGTGTGCTAATTACTATCACCGTTCGCCCCGGCCTTTTCTGGCCAGTCACCAACTAATCCGGCAATCACCCGTCTCTGAACCAAGAGGATCCTGTAAGAGAGGGACTTTGCGCTGATGGTGAAATTGGCCTTGGAACGCTGGTCCCATGCTGGAACATGGTACCCGTGTAAGGGAGATGAGGGAGAAAGACAAGAGTGGAAAGACAGAAATGTGAGACAGAGAGTGTTTCCATGTGTCTGGTTGAGTGTGTGTGTGTGTGTGTGTGTGCGCGTCTCTATATGAGCGCGCATGTGGTGGTATGAGCATGTGAGCTCGCCCAACCAGAAGTGTGCAAGCAGCAGAGGACAAGAGTGGAAAGGAAAACAAGGCCTGAATGTGGGCCAAGTCGACCGCTCCACAAGCTCAAAGGCAGCAGTAATCCAGTGTTGACACGGTAATAGCCACGAGCTTAGTGTCAATTAGATAGAAACAATACGCTTACTCTGCTGAAGTAAGCCGATAGCACCTTTCAAGTACGGCAAGGCGAGCAATAGTTGAAGCTGCAAATAAATATGGTGTGAATTTGACACTTTCCCGTTCAATATCCACATGAATTTTTTAACTATTCAAATATGTGAATTTTTTTTCCGACCAATCTGAAATTCAAACCGGCGCAAGCCATATGGGTTAGGATTTTACCAGCATTTATTTTACTGTCCACTCAAAGGGTAGGTGGCCTTATTATATGGAATGAAATATATAAAGAGACTCTGTGTTGTTGATTTTCTTGTTTTGGTTTTGTCTGTAGGGCCGCGCGGAGGATGAGTGGGTAGCATGTTGGCCTCACAGTCAGGAGGTTCAGGGTTAGAATTTCCGTTGGGCATCTCTGTGTGGAGTTGGCATGTTCTCCCTGCGTGTGCTTGCGTGGGTTTTCTCCGGGTACTCCGGTTTCCTCCCACATTCCAAAAACATGCATGTTAGGTTAATTGGCGACCCTAAATTGGCCATTAGAGTGTGAATGTTTGTTTGTCTATATGTGCCCTGCGATTGACTGGCGACCGGTCCAGGGTGTACCCCGCCTCCCGCCCAAAGTCAGCTGGGATGGGCTCCAGCATCCCCGCGACCCTAATGAAGATAAGCGGCATAGAAAATGGATGGATGGTTTTGTCTCTACCATTTGATTTTCCTCATTGCGTTTACCGGGTGGCTGACGCTAGCTGGTAAAAGCAATGACAATACATGGACCACGATACACGACCACGCGGTTCCTGCTTGCAGTGACTGCGTAGTAGCCGTGTTTCACCGTAGCTCTTAGCGCGGGGGACCGGAAGCGGGCGACGAACAGATTGTAACATCGGTATCACGCCCCCGTGGACATAATTTGCGCGAACGTCGTACATGATGGAGTCCATATCGAAGCCATGCTTTTGAGAGTATTGTCATTGCTTTTAGCAGCTTGTGTCAGCCATCCGGTATATAAAGCAATACAAGATAGGAACATCAAGGATAAAATAGAAAAAACAAAGACAATACAGAAAAAGCAAATTAGAAAAAGCTGAGACAAAACATAGTTACATTATGACTACGTTTGTATATTTTTATATTTCCACATGTATTTCCTCATAATTTTGGAACTCCTGTGATTCCATATTATTATAGTTCATCCATCCATCCCTTTTCTTCTGCTTATCCAAGGTCGGGTCGCGAGGGCGGCAACCATAGCAGAGAAGCCCGGGCTTTCCTCTCCACCGGCCACTTCGTCCAGCTCTTCCTGGCGGATGCCGAGGCGTTCCCGGGCCAACCGAGAGACATAGTCTCTTGAACGTCTCCTGGGTCTTCCCCGAGGCCTCCTACTTGGGAGGCGTTCGGGATGAATCCTAACCAGATTCCGAGTCCCTCCCGGATGACAGTGCTTCTCACCCTCTCTCTAAGGGAGAGCCCAGCCACCCTGTGGAGAAAACTCATTTCGGCCGCTCGTACCCGCCATCTTGTCCTTTCGGTCCCTATGTTGTAGTTCAGTCACTCACAATGCGTGTCTGAGCCCCGACAACGTCCGACCTCACAGAGGCACCATCACACAGTATTGGTGAAGGAGGTCAGATACAAAGGGTGAAACCATCTGTGACATTCCCAGTATGGCCCTGAAGCCAAACGAGGGTGACGTTTATGTACGGCGTGTGTGTGTGTGTGTGTGTAAATGGCTACCCTACTTTGCTACTATAACAATGCCATGGCACCAGCATGAAGGGGCTTAGCCTCATGTGATTGGTTGATGCGCTACACTCCATTTATAACAGTCCCCAACCGCAGGCGCCCTGGAGGTGTGTGAGGCACAAAGACACCTGCATGCAGTATGTGTTAAACTGCTCAGTATGCACACCGGGGCTATTCACACGTGCACCGTGGCTGCCATCACTTTGTCTTTTAGTCCGTCCACCTCTTACGTATGACGTATCCACAGCTTAGAAGATCCCTAACAGGTTCCATGGTAACATAAGATCCCTTCTTTGACATCACCGTCAATTTTTACATTGAATTTGTGAGTTTTTTGGAGTGTTTCTGCTTGAATTTCTTTGCAAGATGTCAGAATAGCCAGATTTTTTTTTTTGCTCCATAGCTCCGTTGACGATGCTCCATAGCGCCTCAGTTGGGTTGAGGTCGGTGGACCAACAAAGGAGGAAAACCATGAGTTTCTCTCCTTTGATGCCCATAGTATGGGGGGTATTCTTTGCATCATGAGATGGTGCATCGCCATGCATGAAGGTCATTTGGCTACAGAAGGTATGCTTCTTCATATTGCACAATGGAAACAAGTGGTCAGTCAGAAACACTACATACTTGCTGAGGTCATTTTCACACCTTCAATGACCATAAAGGACCTACCAGCTCTCTCCCAGTCATTCCCATCCAAAACATGACTCAGCCACCTCCTTGAGATTCGCTGGCCCTACTCTACTTCAGCCATCTAGACCAGCCAAGGGTGCACGGCCCTCAATGGTAAAAAGGAATGTTTGAAAATGAATCTTCATGTATTTGATGGCCCACTGCATCAGTTTCTGCTTGTGTTTATTAGGGGTGGCCAAATAGTAGCTTTTTGCAGGATGATCCTACACCTTGAAGTTCAGAGGTACCAGCAGCTTCAAATACCTGTTTGCTGCTTTGTAATGGGTTTTCAGCAGGTACTTTTTTGATTCCATACATTTGTCTGGCAGAAACCTTTCTCATGATGCCTTTGTCGGCATAATCCGGACAACCGTCATCTGAATCGGGCACAAATTTCTTCACCGTACCATGATCATGCAGTTCTTGTGAATTATTGAATGCTTTCATGCCTTGTCCAAGCTATTGCAATATTTGACGTTGTTTTTTTCAGCAGGGAGATCTTTTTCCGTCCCCATTTTGCTGGAAATCTTTGGCATGCCTAATAATGTGGAACGTCATTTTTAAATAGTTTACTTTGAAATGGGCTCACCTGGCGAACTAATGATTTGTCCGTGACTGATATCGGTAATCCAAAAAGCCCCGAGAAAACAATCCCATTCGTGAATTTCATTGAAAAACAAAAACAAATAATGTTTGTAATACTAAAATCATATTTGCATAATAATTTGGAACTCAGTGCATAGTTTGCCACTCTAAACCAGTTAAATCCCAGGAGACATCTCAGCCTTTTGAGATATGGGAATCTTCTCATTCGTCCAGGTCAGGGCATTCAATCGGTCTCAACAAGACTGTTAAGATTGCCTCGCATTAGAGCAGGCTTCATCAGTTCATGCTCAAAGACTAGGCGGGACCGAGTCAGCCTAGACACCAGTCACACTAGACAGGACAGCTCTAGACTGAGAGCTTGGTGCAAGATCCAATCTCTTTATGTTAGGATACAACGGAGTGGTCGTTAGGGTGGTGTGACCTTCCTTAGAATCCCATTCAAATGTAATAATGGTCATGGACCCATCTGAAACCAAGGTGGCTATGCCTTGTTTATTTGTTAGAAGATAAATGACTTGTACGTTTTAGTCTCCAAAAGTCTCCTTGCCTTAGTCTCTTCACTTGGAAAATATAGCGACAATGTCGCTACTTGATCCCTTCCTATTATCTGGCAGACGTGGTGCGTATGAGGTGTGACACAGAAGGTCGCATTATAATGTCTTTATGAGAAAGGGCAAATCTGCCACAAATGAATGAATGCAAGGGAAAGAATGTTGTTCCCTCAAAGCTCACAATGTCACCAGAGCGTTGCCTTGGTAATTTACGTTGAAATCAGCACAATTCCTTGTTCCCTGACTTAACAATAAAAAAAGACGTGAAGATGACTTACTTAGTAGTCAGTAATGAAATACAATAAAATGTATTGCATGGTAACATGCAAATTTAAAACAGTGACCCCGTTTATTTTGTTCCTACCAAACATTGGCATTGTTGCTGACTCACTGACCAGAGTGATAATGGACAAGCCTACCCAAAAATAACAACATAGAAGGTACACAGAGTGCAATTCTTTGGCATAGAAGTGTGGCTCAACCTTTTTATGTTCACACTGTCCAGTTCTCATTTATGTCCCTATGTTGTGAAGCTTTGGTCAAAAATACATTTTGCACATCATGAATGTATCGTTTCCTTCAAAAGATACCTCAGTACCGGGAAGCTCACTAATGTGGCAAACGACTTCAGAATCACTTCTGATCGTTTCAGAGCCTTCCATCATTTTCTTTCTCCGTGCAACCAGAGCAGGTCTTTTCAAACAAAAAGGAGGCCGAGTGCAAAAAAGGAGGAATGGCCAGAATAAAATACAGATAGAGACATGGGAATGGCAATTGCGTGATTATATGTGAGCAGGTCTTAATGACTTCTCTACGTTGGACTCCTCTTTGCTTATTATGAGATCTTACAAAGGGAGCACTTGCACTTTGCACAAAAGCATAAAAGTAGGAGGCCTGCCAGGTGCGCCTTCAGAGCCCCACAGTGGTTTTGAGTGATCTGGGGTGATTTTAAGCTTGGGTGCAAAGATGATATGCTCCAGTCAAAGAACGGCTGCATTTATCTGCAATCCAAAATGTGCTGCCAATTTTCTTCCAAATATGCATGGGGCCACTGGTGCACATGCAGACAGGGTCCAGATCATCAAAGCCCTTTCAATACAATCCCGCATTCATGATTTGCCCAGGCCTGTGACTCAGTGTCTTGGAACATTATGTTTCGAGCTCCAATTTTATTTCCAAGGCCTCTGAGTTTTAAAACAAGGTCACTTGTTTCCTGTATTCTCTTGAAAACTGGAGAAGCCAAAGTTCATTGCCAGTGCCTGTTCTCCTTTCTCTTCTGAAATTATAGGAGCTTTCGCTGAGGTCACGGCGCTGCCATATGAATAATAGATTTTAATTGATTTAACCTGGCCCTTAAGTGGGCTAAAACGCAAGCCCTGTCACTTTCAGAGGGCAGCACTAGGGGAGCATGGTCCAGCACACATCTTTAAAAGCCCCTTGACGTGAGTCTGGGATGAAATATTTACACTGAAGTGTGGACTGACCTCCCGTTGCAAAACCCACATTTTGATCTGCCATCGATTTCTGACAAGGCAATTGGGGCGAGACAAAATGTCAGCATGTACTGTCCAGTTGTCCAGATATTGGACTGCAAACAAAGATACCTACACAGACGGAGCAGTAAGTCCTTTGTTAGACACGTCCCTCATTCACACTGCAGGCAAATACGATCAAATCTTTGACTGCTTGAGTCATCACATCAAATGTGTTGTGCTCGGGCTCTTGGTTGTTACCCTGACGACTTAAGCGTCAGTCGATACGCCGATGATGATACTTTCTGAGTATCAAACTATAATAAATCCATCCATCCATCTTCTATGCTCCTTATCCTCACTAGGGTCACAGGTATGCTGGTACGGTTTGGTTTGGTTTTGTGTGGAGGAAACCGGAATAGCCGGAGAAAACTCCCATACGCACAGGGAACTCAAGCAAAACCGACGTCCGAAAGAAGATTCCAACCAGCTCTCCCGACTGTGTGGCCAGCATGCTAACCACTACCCACCCCTCAAACTTTAATTGTGCATCAGGAGATGGTGCATTGCCAAAAAGTGTTGTGGTTACAAAGGAATCCAAATTTTCCATGTGAAATAATATAAAACCAAGTAGTCCCTTTCAGACACCTACAAATACTAACAGAAAGCATGTTTATAGAGATTTATAGTTTTACATGACGAAAAACAATGCAAAATACATAAAAATGACAAATAATTGGATAAATGAACACTTAACATCACTTTTTACTAGGGATGTCCGATATCTTCCAACTTTCAATTTACGATTCAGATATCAGCCAATACAGACGTCCGGTCGTGGAATTAACACATATGTGCTGTGAAGCTAATGGAAATAGCATCAGCAGTTAGATTCTCATGGTGGCTGTAAACAACATTGTACAACTCAAGTAAACATCTGAGAAATACTTGCAATTGGCAAAGTGTGGCCTCGAGAAAACCCACAACTTTGGTGAATCCGGCGTCTTGCAGGAGTGGTAGGATGCTGTTGTGGGCGGCCACAACTATCTTCACTGCCTCCCAACATGCATTGCTTTACTTCCTGCTTCCCTGCAAAGCAAAAGCTGCTTTGCTTCCTGCTTCCCGGCAAAGCAAAGCAATGCATGATGGGAAGAAGTTGAAATAATTGTTGTTTACTATGCTCCACTAGCATTGGTACTTGTCTTGTATATTTGTTACCTACAAGCTGCACGTTAAGTTGCTGTGTGATGATTTTATGACATCTTGAGTCAGACTACTGTGTTGAGTAATAACCTCCTGCAATCTACAATGAGTTGATGAGCTCACTTGGAGTTTCCTTACAAGCTGAAGTTTACACAAGGTTAGAATATGGTCATAAATTAGGGTTCAAGGTTTAAGACAAACATTGGTCATGCACAGAGTTGACTTCAATTCCCCCTGAATCAAGGTGATGGTAGGCTCCAACTTCCCAACTTTCAATAATTGCAAAGAGGAATTATTTTGCAGTACACTTTATTTACCTATCAAGGATACCCCAAATAGAAATAAAGTAGAAGAGATGAGCATGATATGTCATCTACTAACGTTTGTGAACTCTCGGTGGTAGGTGTGAGTGAAGCTCTTCTTTTAACACAGGCTAATCATTAATGTGATATCATCAGTCCAGAGGACATTTGACATCATGTTGCTTCAAACACCCAGGCTGCTGTATAAGCTGATGAGTTTCTACTCAATAATGAAAAAGGATGATCACTGAACAATTACCCTGTCACAAAATAGTCCACTGCGTTATTAAATCACTTTGATTGTTATATGTAGAATTAATTCTGTGTATTTTGACATTGTTGACATTTGGTGCAGGACAAGGAAGTATTGCACTCATTTGTTATCCAGTGGCGGGCTGTGCATTTTCAGTGGTGAAAGAATTATTCTCAGCAGACACTGTGAAGGTCAGTATTGTTGGAAAAAGACAATAATAATAACAATACATATTGGCATTCACACTGGGATTTGAACCACAGTCTCAAATACATCACCTATGATATGCCTGACTTCCATTTGGATCATCTCGAGCAGTTCAGAATCAATATTTATTGCATAACATGACAAAAACACAATGCATATATTGTATGTGTGTATATATATATACAGTATATATATATATGTATATACAGTATATATATATATTGTGTATATATATATACATATACACTGTATACTATATATATATACTGTATATGTGTATATATATATTGTATGTATATATATATATATACATATACTAGGCTATATACACGCTTGTGCACTTCACTGCTCTCCATTGTGTTGCGTTTTGCTGGTTGCAGTACTATTTGTACACTACAGATAAAAAAAATTGATTTTATCAGTTTCTCAGTGGTATTCCAAATCGGTTGGCATTAAAAACATTTCTGTCTCCCAGTGGTTGTCAAAGTCGCCGCTCTGGCAGGACGCACACCAGCAGGAAGACAGGAGACAAAGGACTCAAACCTAGAGTCAGGTATTGTCTTTTGGAAAAGGGGAAGTAGTCGTTGGTCGGCGAACAAAACCCTTCCAAGGAGCTACTTCCCCTCTGTGCCTTATATTCCAAACCAAATAAGGTGTTGTTTGTCAGTTGGTCAGTTGGTCAGTCAGTGTCTGGAAGCCATCAGGGTTAAGGAATGTGTGGTGCTGATAATGATCTAGCAGTACCCCCCCCCCCCCTTGAATTGTATGCACTAGTGTAGCTAATACATTTCTAAGAATAAATGTGTTTTCATGAGATAACTTACATAAATGTTTCATCAGTGGGGGCATGACAGAAAATAACTGAGAACCACCAGGTAAAAGCAACAGCCCCATTGCTAATATTACTATCGGTTTTGTGGTTGACTACTGTCTGTTTTTACTAGAAAATACGCATAGTTGCATGTGTTTTTGGCCTAAATTAAGCATTTTCAAGTATATAAGTGGCTTTCACGAAACACAGTAAAATACACGTTGTAATGTTGTGACATTTAGTATTCTACACTGGTCACTAGGTGTCTGTACTTTTACATTATGTTACTTTGATTAGACAATAGTCGCCACAGGAAGCACAAAACAACAAACAGGAACTCTCCCAATGCTAACATGTGAGTCTATATTATATCTTATTTTTTACTATCATGACTACTATATTTAGTAATATGAGTGTAAAGGTGACTATGGGGATGTTATTTCAAGTCTAGAGGTCTCTAATAATGTTAGAAGCCATTTTAAGAAGGTTGTAAACAGGTATGCTATGCAACGACTACTAAAATATTTGATTTATAAATAAAGAATCATGACCCTAATGAGGATAAGTGGTATAGAAAATGACTGACTGACTGACTTTGCGGAAATTCACTTATCACAGTTGGGTGTGTGACAGGATACAGCGCTCCTTATTCTGAAGGTCCTGGGCAGATTATGTTGACATGGCAACAAACAAGACGAAATCTGATTGGACAAACGAAATAAGCAGTGCAGCCACTGACATCCTATCAAATGAAGATAAGAGACTGTTAAATATAGAAATAAATTAATACATTTTTATGGGACAAATACAAGAATGTTGTCAGTGCGTCTGATAGTGTTTAGGCCAGCAGACAAGGCTCTGCTGGCCCAGACTGCACACCCCTGTCGATATCTAACATTACCAGAGCTGTGTTAAAACAAGTCTGTTACAAACTGGTGCGGTAATCA
This sequence comes from Oostethus manadensis, assembly GCA_024372805.1. Lineage (NCBI taxonomy): Eukaryota > Metazoa > Chordata > Actinopteri > Syngnathiformes > Syngnathidae > Oostethus > Oostethus manadensis. The sequence continues at coordinate 933,769 of QODF01000155.1, read as the reverse complement.
GTGTTAAAATTATGCAGATGCATGCAAAACATTAGCATGATAAATTGAGTACAAAATGAAGCGGCTACACTTGAATTATTAAGATTATGAAAAATTATAATGAAAGCTTTGCTCTTGATGTGACTTGTTTTCCTGATAAACAAATGCCTCTAATTACCACAGAAACATCTGGGACTTTGGTAACCTTCATTAATCTAGCTCAATCCCACCATTCATCTCCCGGCAGAGTTTCAAATTCAAAAGGATAAGTGTAGCGGTAACATTGCATATAAATGCTGAGCAGCTATCAGATAGATTCTTCCTACTTGCTGGCATCTTTCCTCACCTCAGGGATATTGCCCAAGAGATGCCTTCTGCTGGTGTCACATCCTCTGATCTCCTTGTCTCAGAGTGTTAATTGCAAGATAGTAAACACTGATTGCAAGTCAATTAGCTGCGGCCACATGAAGTTTCTGTTTCCATCCAAAAACAGTAGACGGGAAACATCTGCAGAGAAAGATAGATTTCTTCACTCTTTGCTGCAAATCTTCCCAAAGGCGAGAGCACTACGAGTTCATCCCAGACATGATAGTAAATGTCGCATTCAATCTGGCCTCGCACCACATACAGTATATCCATAGTATTTGTTTTTCCACAAGTATGCCTCCACCCAGCACTGCCAAAATTCTCCCACTCTAACATACCAATCCATTATAATTGACTTTAATGTTTAGGTCGTCTGATTCTGTGTTCCGACTGTGCTCTTAATTCCTGGATAGAGCGCGAGCCAAGGATGGAGGTGTGTAAATAACCCCTAGGACCGGGAGCCCCCAGGATGACCGACAACCTGGCGCAGACAACAAGAAGCAAACTGGGATATGAGAACGGACCAGACGTGGCGTGATGGAGGGCCGTAGCCTAGGTGTGTGTCTGAGGAAAGCAGGCGACGGAGGATTTGGGAAATGCAGTGCCGAGGGAAGTGCGGACAGCACTTGTCAGGCTTATTTTGAAGTTTCAGCAATCATTTGTTTAGTCGTGTTGTGCGCCATTGTGTGTGTGTTCGTGTGGTGCTCCTTCTCTGACCTGCACCATAGGCTGGGGGGGGGGGACTCCTGCTGATTAATGGGTCTGTCCGCTCTCCCATGGTGGCGCGTTTCCAAACTAAATTTGGCCACCACTGGCTACCGGGGTCAGGTGCAGGCAATGGAGACATTAGTGAGGGCCTCCCTCACAGCAGCATCCACTGATATCTGCTGCACCACAGTGGCGGGTGAAAGTGGAATGAATGATTAGCATACAGGGTTTCCACCAAAAATGCTTTTGAAGCTGTGGTGGTGGGCTGGCAAAAAATAAGTACATTTGTCAATATTAGGTCGTTTTCACAAGCTTCAACAACGAATGCGATGTTTTTCAAAATAAAAAGTAGTGAAACATTTTTGTGACATTTAAGGAGCAACCTGGGGGTTAGAATCTTGCCCAAGGATACTTTGACATGATCATGGGAGGAAAGAGGAGCGAACCAGCAGTCACATTTTAGAGGCTGAAATCAGGTTATTTACATTGCATTTTTTAATGAAACAATCAATTGATAGCCAAAATTGTTGTCGATTAATTGGATAATCAATTACTCATTGATTAATCATTTAATCATTGCAGTTCTGTCTACTATATTTATAAATATATGTATGCATTTACATTGTACATGTATATTGGGGGTGCACATATCAATCATATCTTATCAATATATCATATATATGATTCATATATACCATGATATATCATATCACATTCATAGTAATATGCCAATAAAGAGAATTACACATAGAATAATGAAGTACATGAACTGAGTAGTATGTCAGGAAAAATAGCTACGTAGCATTCATTGTACATACACTTCATGTATCACGTCCAGTTAGCGTTTCTTCTTTTCCTTTCGGTTTATCCCTTCAGGGGTCGCCACAGCGAATCAATTGCCTCCATCTAACTCCGTCTTCTGTATCCTCTTCTCTTGCGCCAACTACCTTCATGTCCTCTTTCACTACATCCATAAACCTCCTCTTTGATCTTTCTCTAGGCCTCCTGCCTGGCAGTTCAAAACGCTTCGTTCTTCTACCAATATATTCACTATCTCTCCTCTGGACATGTCCAAACCATCTCAGTCTGGCTTCTCTGACTTTATCTCCGAAACCTCTAACATGTGCTGTCCCTCTGATGTGCTCATTCCTGATCCTGTCTATCCTGGTCACACCCAACGTCCCGTTAGCGTTTGCTATACAATATTACAGATATTGTATATGAGAAATGGAAAAGGGATTATGCCAAAGACAATGCAGCCAAAGTCAAGGCAACAAACTAAAAAGCTTTCAGCAATGAGCGAATTTTCCTGTTTGTCGCGAAATAGGAGTTTGACGAAAGAACTTGGAGAAAACACACATAGTGGAGTTCATGACATGAAACATAGCCATGAAGCAATTGCCTTTTTTCTGGTGATCGGATAACTTTTGTTATAGATGTAGGCATGTGACCGCTCAGTTAGGTTATCCGTAATGAGAATAATTACGATGAAAGTTTCGTTATCCATGTGTGGCTGCTGAAATCGGTTCTCCACTTTTTTGTGGCACAAAAGCAAATCAGGAAGGGGCATAATGTCAGCTGACTGATGCCCTATGACATCTACAAAGTGACGGTTATGATGTGGGTGACACGCGACCAACTCTACATTCACAATCTCTGTAATGGGCGGAATAAGAATAAGAACTTTCTGTGACGTCTTTTCCATGGAGCGTGGAAGTGGCAGGAGTGGTAGGACATTGTTGTGAGTGGCAACAACTATCTTCACTGTTTCCCATCATGCATTGCTCTGCCTCCTGCTTCCCAGCAAAGCAAAGCAATGCATGATGGGAAGCAGTTAAGATAGTTGTTGTTTACTATTCTCCACCAGCTTTGGTACTTGTCTCGTATATTTGTTACCTACATGTTGCGTGTTAAGTTGCTGTGTGATGATTTTATGATACCGTGAGTCAGACTACTGTGTTAAGTAAGAAACTCCTGCGATCTACAGTGAGTTGATGAGCTCACTCAAAGTTTCCTTATAGCTCATGATTCCTGTTCTGAAGTATAGAGATTAGAATATGGCCATAAATTAGGGTTCAAGGTTTAAGACAAAAGTAGCGGTTTACACACTGGAAATTTTGGTATGGTATTCACAGAGTTTACAATGACATGAAAATATCAGATACAGGTCACATCTGAGTCTTACCAGCAGAGTCTTTGTTAGGGCACTCAGTTTGGCTGAATTATAAATTTGTTTGGCTGCACGATAACCGAGTGTATTAAAACCAAGTCATATTTTTGACAAGAATTTTTTGTGAAAATTGACCAGGGTGAACAAAAACCGAAGCGCCACCCAATTTCAAAAGAATATGTTGTTATTTCATAATTTGTAGTGGGGAGTTTGACATCGGTCATGCACAGAGTTGACTTCAATTCCCCTTTAGTGAAGGTGATGGTAGGCTCCAGCTTCCCAACTTTCAATGACTGTAAAGAGGAATTTTTTTTGCAGTACACTTTATTTTCCTATCAAGGATACCCTAAAAAGAAAACAAGTAGAGTAAATGAGCATAATATGTCGTCTATTAACTTTTGCAAACTTTGAGTGGTAGGTGTTGGTGTGAGTGAAGCTCTTAATTTAACACAGACTTATCAGTTCGGGGTACATTTGGCAATATGTTGATTCAACAGGATCTGGGCACCCCTGGTACGTTATGTCTATTCATATATTGTACTACTTAATATTGTTATGTAATAAACCAAAACTCATTTCCAAATTGTTGCAACTTTTAATGAACCACGATCTATTCCATGTAGCGGAAACCCTGGGATAGCCTTCCTTTCCTAATTTGTTAATTTACCGTTTTTTATAAAACAATTAATTTCCTTCGAATTTGTATACAAACCACTGAATTGAAAATCTCTCCGTGGATCTTTCACTTCTTCCACAATACATACAGAGGATCCATGCTGGCACATGCGACATTATGCTGTGCAGAAACATCAATCAATCATTCCAACCATTCCCTCACAGTTCCACCTAACCAAAACACAGGCTGTTGTATTATTTCCAATGGTAATTTACTTATCCTTGTGATTCATTGCACCTGAGTAACTCAGGTGTGACGTGTGATAGAAGAGTTTCAGCTCAAATGAAAGGAAGGTGTACAAAACTGTGGTGAGACCAGCAATGTTGTTTGGTCTAGAAACTGTGCCGCTGAGGAAAAGACCGGAGGCAGGGCTGGAGGTAGCAGAGATGAAGATGCTGAGGTTCTCTTTGGGTGTGACCAGGATGGACAGGATCAGGAACAAGTACATCAGAGGCACAGCACATGTTAGAGATTTCGGAGATAAAGTCAGAGAGGCCAGACTGAGATGGTTCGGACATGTCCAGAGGAGAGATAGTGAATATATTGGTAGAAGAACGAAGGGTTTTGATCTGCCAGGCAGAAGGCCTAGAGGAAGACCAAAGAGGAGATTTATGGATGTAGTGAAAGAGGACATGAAGATGCGAGAGAAGAGGATGCAGAAGACAGGCTTAGATGGAGGCAGTTGACAGCTATATAAACTATATCTGTATTCACAGCTGCCCCGGGGCAGTCTGATGAAAACCTGGAGCACTACCAAACATTTATACACCAGTGTGGGCAGCACTGGAAGCAAGGTGGGTGACGTGTAGCAAGGATCGAACCGACAACCTTACAGCTTCTGGACGGCCTCCTGAGCCGCTGCCATCCCAACACTGGTGATTGTATCAAAAAAGTTACACACGACAAAATCATAAAGCTAAGGTTGGCCACAATAGCTAAGACTGGCCCCCTCCAAAATGTGCAGTTTGACTGTACTGGGGGAGGGGTCTAAAAAACAGTCAGTATTTATCACAAAAAACATCTCCTGCATTTTTTAATTTAGCAGCTTCCCTCTTGCATGGTTTTTCAAAGTACAAAAATGGCTAGATCAAATAAAACACAAATATAAGGATGTTATTGTAAGTTTAAATTGTACCCCAACAGGCACAATAATAATTACATCATAATAATCACAAGCTAAAACTCAACTCTGAACCCCTGACATCACTTCCTGTCCGCCACCCATCTGCTCCCATCAAAATACATTTATAGCGACAGTTTCATTTATGGCTTATTTTCTCTGACTGTATCTACTACTGTATATTGTGTAATATGAATGCAAAGGGCGTTATTTCGTGTCTAGAGGGCACTGATAATGTACAAAATAACCACATTTAGAAGATTGTAAACAGGTTTTCTGATGGTTTTGATCCAGAGCATCCCGTGCTTAATGGGTGACTTGTCCAATGAGTATGGTGACTCTGCAACAAATGGGATGTTTTCAGCTTCCAGGAGTTGTGTAAAGTTGCAACTTACAGGTACAGCGTGACATGCACGGTCCTATGTTGCAATGTGGGGCTGTGCATTATCCGGCTTGTGGGTGAACGGCATAATGACGGGCCTTACAATCACACAGGACTTCATATTCACTAGATATGTCACCCACTGAGCATTTGAGGTCTTAGTTTAGCACACCAGATACTGAAAGGTTTTCGGACTAGCAGCTTTACATCCACACAAAGTGAACCAAGCCTGACCGTGGCTGGAAGATGACATTTTCATGTACTTTATCACTTATAGATGTTGAAACGGGCCCATATAACAAAGACCATCCTACTTAAGGCCACGGTCATCCCCCACTGTGACATTCCCTCTGAATACCAGGTACCAAGTGCTACTTGACCAATTACAGACAAAATGACTGACCCCATTGCTATTTTTTTTTTTCTCCACCGCTGTCAAGGCCAGCTTTGGGACAGATGGACATCAAGACTGGTTGGCAGGTCGCTCAAGGTGGGCAATGTGAGTACATAATTACAGCTTGGGGACAATTGCCCTTTGCAAATTGTATGAAATGCATAGCAGCTAATTGGGCCACTTTGGCATTTGAGCAGCGCAACGGGTCATCTTTTATGTGTCGGCCATTATCATCGAAGTGATAAGAGTGATTGGCCCACTCGTGTTCCTCTGCTTCTTTGACTGTATCCATAGAAATAACTGTCACCGGGTCAAGTTGACAGGAACCTGACATGGTCCAAAATTGCTGCTCTGGTTTGAGTCAAGTGAACTGTTTGTTTGGCCAGCCGTGTGGGAAGAAGATTAAACATGTCAGACATTTGGTACTTCTAATAGTTCTACTGAAAGTTCAGTGGGAAGTTAAAGTATTTACAGTACATCCTAGATTGGGGAATGTGATTTGATGCCTGTGACAAAAATATTTGAACTCACCAGCCATACAAATAGACGCGCCCTTAGTCATCTAATAATATCTCTAACAACAACTGCATCCAAAAATTGTCTTCATAACGATATAAGATAAATGCTCCGTTTTGATTGATTTTATTCCAGCCTACGTCATAAATGTCTTTATTGTAAATTCTACCTTCCGTCCCTTTTCAAGAGAATCATCTGTGACCCTGTCGTACCAACCGGGCGTCTTTTCTGATGCTCGTTGGGGAAAGAAACCGCACAGTGACCAAAGAGAGGCGCCAAACACAACGCTAGTTTTTGGGGTTTTTTTTTTTTACCTAAGACAAAGTCGTTGGGGATCGATAAAGTTTCCGGATCAGTTCGGAACAACAGAAGGAAAAACTGCTCGGGTGGAAGTTAATACTTCTATATCAATGATTCGGTCATTTCACTGTCAACTAAAAGGGAGTCCGCCTCGGACAGATCATCATGCAGAATCATCATGCAGAAGTCGAGCGTCCGGGCCAGCCCACTGCCCCATAGACCCCCAGAGACTCTCAGCGGCCGATGGGTGGGACAAAGCCCAGCATTTATCCAATGACCGTCCAGTTTCACGCAATGGAACAGCCCACTCTACACTTCCCCATCAAAGTTAGTATTTTCACCACTTTTTTTTTGCACATTTTAGGGGAAGCTTCCCATGCAGTCTTAAAACCATCTCCACAGACAAAAGTTGTGAAACCACAACAATAAACATGCATATTCACTTTTGTTTATTGTATGTTTTTTAGATTTTTGAAGAATAAATTTGGGACTTCATCCAAATTAAATCAATTAATTACTATTTATTATATTTATTTCCTTGTTAGATGGCTTGTAAGACAAGGTCTCATATTACTTGTACTATTTTTATGTTATGGTATTATGTTATAGCTACATAACTACCTGTGTACTATAATATATAAATATAAATGTCTATATAGCGAATACAATTATTTTATTTATATTGTAAATAGTGGCGTTTGGGCGTAGCTTCTGAGTGACTTTTTTTCCATTACTTATTATTACTATTATTTTATTACATTTTATTTTATTAAATTATTAAAATTACTACATAATAGTTGTTGTTATATATACACGTATATAGTCATCTTACCACTCAGATGGTTTAACCTAAATGGGAATAATAAAGGGGATGGTTGCATGTCCGTGTGCAGCTGGAGGTATCTGTTCACCCCTCGCGTTGCCACGGAAATGTAACAGCGAATCAGGAAGGGTTTTTATTTTTTTTTTTTTTTTTTAATTTTTTTTTTTTTTCTTTTTTTTTTTTCCTTTTTTTTTTTTTTTTTTTTTTTTTTTTTTTGTTTTTTTTTTTAAAGGCTGTGGTGGGCCGCGTGATGAGGACCTTGTAGCTTGGACATGTACATCTGGGGGGGTCGTCCCAGCAACCATCGTCGCCCTCCGTTCTCATAAAGACTGATACATCTCTCCCCTTGTATCCACAACCTTATATTAGGTCAGGGGTTCCCAAACTTTCTTGCAGCGCCCCCCTTTTGGAGATAAAATGATAGTGCCCACCTTGTCAGACCCCCCAGGGGGCATCCCCCCAGCTTGAAAACCACTGCATCAGGTAAAGGTAGCTCCATCTGCTCCCCATTAATTCCCCGGCAGGCGACTTATCGCCTCAACCCCTGTGACCCCATGTGCCTCCTCCATCCTCTCCTTCTCGCTTCTCCTCACCTCATCTTGCCCCCCACCCTTGCATTCTATATTCCCATCTAAAAAGTTGTGTTGACATTTTATTTGACCGCGCCTTAGAATAAGGATTTATACACGCACTTCACAGACACACACACACTCCAACCTTTTACTCACCGCTAAAGAAATACTCCCCAAACTCCCTCCCCCGTTATGTCCCCGTGGTGTGTTCCATGGACAAGTCTGGTCCTCTAGGTCAATGGCAAATGAGAAGCAGAGCTTTAGGATTAGGGAGGAGATAGTTGAGGGTTCAGGAGTCTTTCTCTGGCTTTGATTAGCTCCCTTACTTGATTAAATGCCCATCCTTGTGGAAAAAAAGAGGACGAAAATTGGATGAGGGGAATAGAGGAGAGGAGAAGCGAGAGACGAATTCGAGGCCATTTGTTTTCCCAGCTGGGGCTAGTTCAAGTGGTCGTCTTTTGGAGCCCTCTGGCCCAGGTTCACAGACACACACACACACGCATTCAAAATGTTCTGGGGAGGACATAATAAGTCAGACGTTTCTGGCTCCCCGTCTCACTCCCTCAGTCCCATCCCTCACACTCGTGTTTACCCCTCATCTCTAGTTCTCTTTATCCAAACCTTGCTCTCCTCCAACTTGGTCTGTCAGAGTAACCTGACTCTGGCGGCTTCTGACACGATCCAGACCGCTCGTAGCCCCTGCCCAACACTTTCACCACCAGAGCCAGACAGTAAAACAACCAGATGACTTCCACATGTTCCCCCGCTTTTTCTTTCACACACACACACACACACACACACACTATGTTGTTGGCAAGCATCCCCTGCCACCATTGCTGAGGGTGGACTCTGGAACACCAGTCAAACTAAAAGTCCAAAAGCGGGATAAAGTGGCCCAGCTCATGTAGGCATGGAAAATTGGCTGCGGTCTATAAGTTGGTAGGGTTATTAATGTAATACAATCTCAGAATAGGTTGCCCTCCCATCTTTTTTTTTGTTGCATATCTTAAAGGCTGTTTCAGTTGTTGCAGCAGCAGGTATCCTCTCCATGTTTATGTGTGAGATTAGATCTCGCTAGGCCAACAAAACTGTCCCAGATGACTTATTTAAGGACTTAGTTGGACTGGGGTAACGGTCAGGGTGTTAGGACTGACTAGATGGATTTAAGACTTGTTTTAGTTTTAGTTAGTTGAATTGTATCCATCCATCACTTTGCTTGGGTTTGGTAAGAAGATAAAGGTGTAATGAAACAGCCCAGCAGTGGGAGTGGAGCAGATGATCGGCCTAAGTGGTGGTAGATAAGAGGAAAAGGAGCGGGCCAATAACAGACCCATGGGCGACACCCTGGGAGACAAGAGCTGCCCGTTGTTCGTGGATATGAATCAAAATCTGTCTGAACCAGTAAAGAGGTCTGCGCTTTAGCGATCCCAAGAGCGGACTCAAGGCGTGTGGTGAGTCTGCAGTGGTGTCAGGCCAGAGGATGATGAGCTAGTCGGTGTCAGATGATTGCAGACGGTTGTTAACTACTTTGATGAGGGCTGTCTCTGATGTGTAGGAAAACCAGAAGCCAGATTGGAAGGGTCTTTGGATAAAAAAGGCAGATTTAATGGGAGAGGATTGGGTGACGGGCTGAGGCTCATTTTTTTATCTAAGCGTGTCTTTAGAGTGGATCGGTCATGACCAGATTAGAGAAAGGAATGTTTGGTTTTGTATGTTTTTAGCGCAAAACTGTTTGCATTCAGTCCATACAAGGGAACTTTAGAGAGGCCTGACTTTGAACCTGCTCTAACTCTGCCATTCTGGGTCAGATACCCATTAAATTTACTGTACGTATTTCAGAATGTCGGTCTGTATTGATGACATTTCCCCTTCGCCAGCCTTCTGTGAAGGCATCACAAACACTGCAAAAAGCCAACAAAGAAGCAAAACACAAGTTGGTAGAAGGCGAGAACTAGGACGTGTGGACTACTGTCCATGCTTGGTGGGGCAACATGACCGGCATGGCTCAGGTGGTCAGAGTTGGGTCATCTCCCAACTTGAAGGTTGCTGGTTTGATCCTTTGTCCTCCCATGATCATGCCGAAGTATCCTTGGGCACGATACTAAACCCCCCGTTGCTCCTGATGCCCATCGGTAGTAGGTAACTGCTGAAACCGTGTCAAAGCGCTGTAAGTGCCTTAGAGGTGGAAAAGCGCCATCCGAGTGAGAGACCATTTACCATGCAGTGTTTTAGCAAAACCTCCTTTGTCTATTTCCAATAAAAAGCTGACTTTTCTAGTATGAAAATGTCATGTGAAAGGAACATTCCGATTACATGGGGGTGCCCACGGTTTGTGCTGCCGGCCCGCATACATTTTTGCATAGGCTATTTTTGTTTTTGGTTAACAGCCTAATTTGTGTTCATTAAGGACTGAAAAATGTTGCGTGTGTTCAACAGAAGACCTGTGGTTATCGGGCATGAATGAAATAAGGCACATCTACAAATTAATTGGCTGGTAATTAATTGATTAATTGATTCATTGGTTACTAAAAATCATCCAAAGTGTGGAAGTATTTTGAAAAGCCTAAAGCCCAAGAAATAACGTGCAACTTGTGTCGGCAGCTTCTTGCATATCACACGACAACAACCAACAAGTAAGGCAGTTACGCCAACTTCGGTTTCTATTCTATCTAAGAAACGCGGCTGCTAACTGAGCGGTTTGGGAAGTTTTGTGTTTTTCGAGCCGTCCATCCGTTTCCTGTGCCGCTTATCCTATTTAGGATCGCAGGGGTCTGCTGCAGCCCACCCCAGCTGACTTCGAGTTTGGGAATGTGGGAGGAAACCGGATAACCTAGAGGAAAGCCACGCATGCTCGGGGAGAACATGCAAACTCCACAAAAAGATGCAAATCTTCCAGATCTCCTGACTACGCGGCCGTTTTTCAGGCCATGTTGTTTGTATTGTACATGCACTTTTCTGATGCCCACTTGCGCTTTTTGACTACGAAAATCCTTCGTCTAAGACAGCCCTAGAAAATAACCTGTATTATTTTCCTCCCATCCCCTGTCATCACCAGGTTGTATTCCTCCATAATGCATTATCGACACCTCTTTTCGCCATATGTTGAGAGACTTCTTTGGAGACGCACAATACCCATTTGACATTACACCTGAGAGAGACAGCGTTCCCGCTCTCCTCTGTGCCTGGTTGCCAAGAGCCAGCCTTGTCATTGTGCATGCCCAGGCACATTATCGACTTGCAATTAGCCTCTCTGTACTACTTGCGCAAATGAACCAGCCGGAGTTACAGCAGCACTGCATTAGCATCACATTGACTGCTTGCATACTCTTGAACACGAGGTCTCCCTTCAAGTAACCCTAATATGAATTTAACGTGAAATAATGAATCTTTTGCAGATGCATTTGAGAGTAGGTTGCTGCAAGGTAATACAACAACATTGCCATGTGTGGGGAAGGAGAACTCTGCGGACCAGGCTTTAGATTAGGCCCCTAATGGCTCTGAAGCCGGAGGCTAAATTGAAATGTAAAACCCAGAGTGAGACCCTAATTCACCCTTATCTATGTGAGTGACGAGCCTGCCTCCCCCGAATAAGATTGGGGCCATCGAGTTGGATGAACCGCAATTTGCTTTGTTAGAGCTAGGTGTACATGCACGAAGGCCCCGGTCGGAGTACGGCCATATAGAAGGCGTGTTTGGAATGCGTCCGAATAAATAAATGAGGTTCAAAGGTCTTCCGTCTTCTCTCTTATGCCTCAGTTTTATCCCGAGTACAGACGATTGGGGTTACATGATGGGAGGCATACACACAGCGGAAGATAACACGGCACTGCATTATGCAAAGATTTTGACATGTTAATATTTTTGGATTACAACCATTAAGTGTTCTCAAGAAGGACGTATTCCCTGCTACTATGTTAAGAACCCTGCAAAGGCTTCTTATGATGGGTCGGGGTCTAAGGGAACGCCATAATCACCGTTCGGTACGTACTTTTCGGTTCATTTTCAGTACAGTAACGCCCTGTCCACACGAATACGGATTTTTTAAAAACACATTTTTCTATGTTTTGGCCAGTCATTTACACGAAAACCACTTGAAAACTGAGGTTTTGGAAAACTCCAGCCAAGTTGAAGATTTTGGAAAACTCCAGCTCCGCGTACGCGTGTGGACGTACAGGACGGCGATTTTGGCTTGTTGCCGACAGAGGATGTAACAATTATGTGATGTTATTTCCCCGCCTAGATAAGTCTAATTTAATGTGTGCTTTGGCAAACATAACATGCGGTTTTTAAGCATGCCTACTTTTGCTTGACTTTGATAAACGAAGGCATCGTTATGCACTTTGGAGGACACTGATGCGGCTGTTCTGCTCTCTAAAACAGATACTTTGGGACAGGACCCGATCAGACCAGTGGCGATTTCTCTAAGACTGCAAAGGAAGCTCAGCTTTCACTAAATGTCCAAAGAAAGTGGTGAAATGTGTACTGCGGTGTGTGCATTTCATTGACAAAATATACGCTACAGTACCTTCATCTGTTGTTCCGAATCAGCTAATTATCACAGGTAACTGATACGACTTCCTTTTTTTTTTTTTCACACAGTCGGACGCTGGGTGTCTGACTTTGATGTGAAAGCGTAGAGTGGATTGTTCCACTGTACAAAACTGGACGGTCATTGGATAAATACTAGGTTTTGTCCCGTCCATCGGGCGCTCAGCATCTCTGTGTGTCTATGGGGCAGAGTGACTTTGTCTTTGGTAAAAACTACTAGGAACGGAGGGTAGAATTTACATATAAGCAAATAAACACATTTATGATGTAGGCCGAAAAAATTAGTCCCCCCCCCCTTGACTGACCAGCAGCCGCTACTGGATCGGACCTCTAGTAGGTGGGACGCCTTTCACAAGCACATTGTTGGAGTGGGAACGTTCACATGGCAAGAAGATTGTGATTCTGTGCGACTTAGCTTATTTGTCCCTGACAGACAATTTATTTCAGTGTTTTGTATGGATATAAACCATTGTTTATCGTTTTTGGCTGAACGTGGCCTACAATACAAATACAAGGCAGAAGAAGCATTTTAATTGTGAATGCAGTATTCTACATTGGCCACTTGGTGTCAGTAATTGTTCGGTTGAGAGCCGGCGTTTACCGCCAGTTTAAATAATCTCACAACTAGCATAACAATAATAACATAATATTCATAATAATAACACAGGCAACTGTTGAGACCACAACCCACGGCGAGCAAAAACTCAACTCTGAACCTCTGATGTCAATTCCTGTCCAGATCCGTCTGCCTGCCACCAAGGTTCCCCAGGGAACGCATTTACGGTGACACACATAAGCAGAAGTTTTGTTTACGTCTTAAATGACTTATTTACTGTTATTATGTCTGCTATATTGGCTAATACGAGTGTAAAGACATTGAAAGTCGTCATTACGATGCATGCAGGAAGTACGCTGTTCAGAAAAGAACATGGAACTTCTGACGCGAGAGTCTATGATACGTTATCCATGTCAAATATGTATTATTTTTTCAGATTTTATATACTATGATGGGTACTACACGTGTAAAGGTGACTATAGGGGTGTTATTTCATGTTTAGAGGGCTCTAATGTAAATACATATTTTTTTAGATTCTAAACAAGTTTTCTATGCCATAACAATGGAATTATTCCATTGATTAATATTGATCCTCCATCCAGCCATCCATTTTCTATCATCATTAGGGTCGCTACTTCATGGAAATTGATCTAATTAACTGGCAACACACATATATTTTTATATATGTACAGTATAGTCTACGATATCAGCATATGTGTATAGTTAATTAGTCAGTTAACTAATTAACTGACTACGCACATAAATATGTTTATGTATAGTCAGACTATACCTATCTATGTGTGGTCAGTTAATGAGTTAATCAGATAATTAATTAGTTATTTATATATGTATGTAAATGATTATTACATTTATAAGTGGCACATGATAAAGAAGAACTCAAACAGATTTGACTATTTTTGTTCCTATTTCTGAATAGTATGTTTTCATAGTGAATAATGCACTAATATTACTGACAAAATGAAGGCAGGTGGTATGATAGTGAACACTTTGCAGGTCCAATTTAAACTCGGTGGAGGTCCGCGCGCTACTCTGTGCAAATCAAGTTTAGGGATACCGTTTGGGCTTGTTGTCTGGCGTAAAACCGCATTGCACCGTGCGAGGTAAATGAGATATAGTTGTGAAAACAGATTGGGTTCTCAAGGTGCACCTAAGCCCGGACTATACGAGGAACATGTAAAGGATGACATGTAAAAATGTCATAAAAGAGGCTTGCTGGATGCATGCTGTAATAGTTGGATTTAAGCACACAAACACCACCCCGCCCTCCTCCTCCTCTTATTACCTCAGTCAACAGGCCACTCGTCCACCTGTTCCCATTATGTTACCTCGGTGATCCCTCTCTCTTCTCCTCCTCCTCCTTCTCATCCGCCTTACTTCCTCCCCTCTCACCCTAATATCCTCTTTTCCCTTTATCTCACTTATTTTTACCACCGCCGGTGCCTCCGTTGCTGACCGTTCATTACCCTAATCAAATCCAGCAGCTGAACATCCCGCTCACTGCTACTCCATGAGCTGTTTTTTTTCTTTCTCCCACCCCCCCAGTCTCTGCAAATCCCCGGACTCATTTGCATATGCGTTCAGTTAATTAGTGCGGGGGCGCAGGTGCGTGGTGATAATCATTATTAAACATGACAGTCACCTGTGACCGCGCTGCCCTCCCCAACCCTGCTGTACTACCACGCACGCACACAGGCCTACGCGAGCATTCAAACAGTCCTCTGCAGCCCTTTCTCCTCACTTCACCATCACAGGCCCTTGATGGCCTCAAGCAACAATGATGCCCCGTTTTTAGTAAACTTGCAACACATACGGGGTCTGATACCTGATTAAGCTCAAGAGTGGAATTGGGAGATCTGAGGGAAACATTGTTAGGTTGATATTGTGTTTAGGTTATTTGGGAATTTGGAATACCCCAAAAATATATAAGTAAACAGTCACCGAGAGTGTGCTTAAGTGTGTGGGAGAGTTTGTAATTTTATACCAACGCTATGGCATCTATTCCATTCCCCTTATATTAGGGATACTAACAAATTAATTCAGGTCAACTCAACGTCACAAATTGATTATAGTATTTTCACGTACCTACTAAGTCAACATGGGGCGCAGACTGTGCATGTGTTGGTGAGTGTAGTCAGACAGAACTCTGCCGCCCTCTGCTGCATTTCTGGTGAAAGTACAAGGCTTTCCTTGGGTCACGTCGGCTTGCTAACCACGTGACCCGTGTCCCTGTTGCCACTATACTGCTTGGTTTGTGCAGAGCAGTATTTGTGTCTTTCTTTTCGTTGTTCAGTGTAAAAAAAAAAAAAAGAAAAAAGAGTGCGGACTATCACTTCACTCGTTGTGTGAATGAATTGGATTTTCTGATGATGTTCTGACGACAAACACGTACACAGAAACAGTAGGCACGTGTTGCTGTTAAGAGGGGAGGGGGAAAGCTGGTGCTTTAATTGATGAGCTAGCCCCCAAAAATACCGGTGATCATTAAAATCACCTGCTGTAGTGAGCCTGGAAAGAAAGCCTGCAGGGTCCCGGCCCTCCGTGGCGCCATTTTGACACCCCTGGTCCAGACGTCATGTGTGTATTGTGAATAAAGTTTTCATTCTTATCTTCTTCTTCTTCTTTCCTTTCGGTTTATCCCCTCAGGGGGTCACCACAGGAAATCAATTGCCTTCATCTAACCCTGTCTTCTGTATCCTCTTCTCTAGCAACAACTACCTTCACGTCCTCTTTCAGTACATCCGTAAACCTCCTCTTTGCTCTTCCTCTAGGCCTCCTGCCTGGCAGTTTAAAACTCAGGATCCTTCTACCAATATATTCACTATCTCTCCTCTGGACATGTCCCAACCATCTCAGTCTGGCCTCTCTGACTTTATCTCCGAAACCTCTAACATGTGCTGTCCCTCTGATGTACTTGTTCCTGATCCTGTCCATCCTGGTCACACCCAAAGGGAACCTCAGCACCTTCATCTCTGCTACCTTCAGCTCTGCCGCCTGCCTAAAGTTTTCATTCTTATGGTAGTTCAATAATTAACAGTTTATTTTTATGGTTTTATTATTTTACTTGTTACTGCGAGATACATTTTATATACTTGTTATTTGCGTCATTTTGTAGTGCAGTGCAAAAAGAAAAATCAGGACATGAAGAAAGGGGATTATTGTAGCGCTTTGTTAATAGGCTGCCCTGAGAAACCCTTAAAGAGCCTTCAGTTACTTCAAAATTCTGCCGCACGAGTCTTAACTGGAATCAGAAAAAGAGATCATATCTCGCCTGTATCGGCCTCACTGCACTGGTTACCAGTACAAGTTAGAATTGAGTATACAATTCTTCTTCTTACATATAAAGCACTACACGCTCTGGCATCAGTACATCTTAGAGAGCTCCTAGAACCCAGTCGAACACTACGCTCACAGAATTTACAACTACTTGTCACTCCTAGAATCTTTAGAAGTAGGATGGGACGTAGATCCTCTAGTTACCAGACTCCTCTGTTATGGAACCATCTCCCCGACTCAATCCGGGGGGGCAGACACCCTCTCTTTATTTAAAGGTCCAGCCCAAACACACTCTTATCATTTTTATATAGGAACCCAACCGGTCGAGACACGAGGCTCCAAGGGAGTTTTTCCTTGCCTCTGTCGCCAAGTGTAGGCTTTCAATCGGTTTTCTGTGACCTTCAAGTGTAAAGTGCCGCGAGATGAGATGCGACGCCATAGAAATGAAACTGAAATTGAAATGATTATTATTAAATCCGAACTTCATCCTCGTGTGGGAGCCAATCACGTGTAGGATGCAGCATCCTCATCCTCAGTGGCATTACATCATCCCCCAAAGTCATTTACAGCAAGGCAACTGCGCTGGCAAGCAGACATGCGCCAGATGGCAGTAAGTGCATTCAGCGCCAACGGTGCTGCTGGAGCCGGGTGGGAGAAAGCTGACCCTGCCCTCAGCAGCCCTGACATGGCAGATCTTGCATAGCTGATGCTTTTCTCATCTGCAAATCACCCACAAGCATCACAGTCGCAGTGCACAGTAGTGTTTTTTCTTTTTCCCAGGTACCGTCATAAATGTGAGAATAGGGCAGCATGCAAAGGACAGTACTACTCATTTCCCGCCCGGCAAAAATGATTTGAAATAATCTAAAAAGACCTCATTTCCATACGTTAAAAAAAACAACGTTTGGATTGGGTCGAAAAGCGAAAGTGAAAAGTAAACTGTCTATTTATGGGTGATAATTGTACCAATTTTGGACTAAACTCAGCCCAATTTTCAACGTCCATTTCCGGGCTAAATGACGGACTGGATTTAGCCCGAAAGACAACGTCCAAATGTGGTCTAGTGTTGGGTGGGTTATTCCCAGTGAATGTACAGTACAGAATGAGACACGACAACTGACCGAGCATTTTCATACATGCACAATAAATGCTTGCATGCGCTGCATGAACGCACGTCCTGTGTTGCACGGACCCATTACTGTCAGCCATAATTGCAACACAATGAGACATTTGATATGCACTCCTTTCTGCATATCCCGCCGTTTATGATGCTGATGGTGTGCCGCCACGGTTGGTGTTCGGTCGGTGATGAGTGCAGGTTTTGTTGTTGACTTAATCGCGAGTCGATGAGAAATTCCAGGTTACAATATAAACGGAGTCTAAAGTATTGATTAAACCCTTTGGCCTATTGTGTCTTGATTGGTTCTGTTAAAAAACAGAACAGGAGTCAATAAGCGATGTTAAAGACACCGGGATTAGCAGATAACAGATGGGAGCGACAAGGGAGACGTGAAAATTAGACGTACTTAATGGAGAGCGG
Source organism: Oostethus manadensis (assembly GCA_024372805.1). NCBI lineage: Eukaryota > Metazoa > Chordata > Actinopteri > Syngnathiformes > Syngnathidae > Oostethus > Oostethus manadensis. Next base: position 915,825 of record QODF01000155.1, on the reverse strand, counting down.
GCCTATTCGTGTCTAAGCGTAGCGATACGCGTCATATACGCCGCATCATTTGAAATTGCACTTCATAGATTGAAATATTAGATATTTGCAGCCCTGCGCTTTACCTTATCAAACATTGCTCACGTTGGAAATATTATCATACCAGGATGGTGAGCGCTGGAAGTGAACTGGAAAACAACTTACTGTGCATGCTGGTGCACTACGCTCTGTGGTCTTTTCTTAGCACGGTACGCTTGGCCTGAGGCAGCTCTTATTCAGGAACAACGTGGAGTTCACACCTAACTGGACTGATCACGTAAAGCGGGGGATGGGAACATGTTGCCTTATGCTGGCCAGAGGTGGGTTGTCTTCAAGGTGTCCTGAAAACACACTCACCGGCCACAGCATTAAATATGAATGCACATGCTAAGCAGATTTGTACACGATTTGCACAGAAAAAAGGCTGCCTTTTAGCAAGATTTTGGCTATTTTGGCAATATTAGCACTATTGCACCCCACAGCGATTATTTGGTGCAGTGTCTGATCTTGACCTAACATCTTTGGCAGCCATGTGGTTATCACACGCCCGTATGTGTGTGACAGTCAGAAGGCTAAGCTACCACCGCGTAACAGGGGTGCAGTTAGGAATTCTGGGTTATTAGTAATTACCTTTTTTTATGGGCCCCCTGGCAGTCAAAGGACATTGGAAATGTCCGGACTTTATATGGCAATCCTGGCCAATTGGACTCAACACATATAAAGTGGGAAGAAAATACATAGTGGTTTCGGATCAGTATCAGTTGATATTGTAATCGGAAATTGAGAGTTGGACTAAAGCATACCTACATCTTTTGTTTAGAACCAGCTACTTATTATATGTAACTGACAGGACTTCCTTGTCATTTATCCCCGCATTTTACACATGGTAGTCGGACGCTAGGGGTCTACGGACTTCGATGGGGAAGCGTAGAGTGGGTTGTTTCACTGCAGGAAACTGGATGGTCATTGGATAAAGGCTGGGCTTTGTCCCGGCCATCTGGAGCTCAGCATCTCCCGGGGGTCTGTGGGGCAGTGGGCTGGCGCGGACGCTCGGCTTAAGCATGGTGCTTGGATGATCTGTCTGAGGCGGAATTCCTTCCACCGGATCATTTTCCAAGTTTTTCATTCCGTTGTTCTAAACTGATCCGGAGACTTTACCGATCCCCAGCCACCTTGTCTTTGGGAGTGTGGAATTTACATATAAATAAAAAAACACATTTATGATGTAGGCCGGAAGAAAATGACCCTCTCCTGCTTGATTGATCAGCAGCCGCCAGAGGAGTATAGTAACTGCGTGTTTTGAATAATTCCCTAAATGTTCTGTCAGAAATAAAATTCAAATACTTCTTAATACATCGATTTTGTGAGTGTGTTTTGTGAGAAGAGCAGATGAAGTAGCGACATAAGGCCGCTACGATAACAATCACATCTTTTCCGAGCGTGTGAATGATGCAGACTCAATCAAATTCCTTGTCGCCCCAGTTGACCTTGCCCAGAAGCATCTGGAGGGCACCCACCCAAATAACCCAGCCATGAAAATAAAAATCAATGCAGGAAGTGGATCTGTAGCCCGGAGGTAGTCCTCCAAGGTCACCAGCTCCGGCTGGCCAGCGATCACATTCGGTTTTCCTGCCAGTCACACCGACGGAGACAGACAACACACGTGGAAAGGCAACGCCTGCGGAGAAGATCCCACTGCCGTCCACGAGCAGCAGTTCATGGGTTTCTTGAAAGCACTGGCCGAGGGGTGAGTCTGTTTTCTGCCCAGGTCTGGATGCAAATAACTCGACATTTGCATTCTCCTCAGTTCAACTGTCCACTGCAATGTCTGCAGCCGTGCGTTTGCTGTAAATGTGTGCACAATAAAGCGACGTCATCGCTGTAAAACAGCTAAACAGAGAAATATCAATCGTCTCGCTTGATCCATTTACACCGAATGGCTCAACAGCGTACTTAAACACTTCAGCTTCTCCGGGGAAATCAATTCAATTTGTTTATGTGCCGCTAAATCACAACAACCGTCAGTGCGAGGCACGTTACACATGAAGGTCATGCTCGTAAATTTAAAAAAAAGAACCGAAACCCCACTAGTAGTTACTGTAGTCCACTTTTAGGTAATTAGTTGTAGTTCCATTAGGTTTAAGTGAGGAAGTGAAACCAGCCGATGTGAAAATAGGATCGATCCCATGATTGGAAATGGGTTCAAAAAGTTGTGCATGCATTGCATTCCCAATCGATCCGAAATGCCAAGACACACGTGCACGCAAGTGGAAACCCCCCCACTCACGATCCCCACTCCGCGGGAATGGTTGTTTGTCTGTATGTGCCCTGTGATTGGCTGGTGACCAGTCCAGGGTGTACCCTTACACCCGACCAAAGTCATCTGGGATAGGCTCCAGCATACCCCTGCAACCCAGCGTAGAAAATGTATGGATCAAAAATGCTACGGATGGAGGTTTATACTTCAAGGTTGCTGGTTCGCTCATTTCACTGTCAGTCAAAAAGGGATTCCGCCTCAGACAGACCACCCAATCATCATGTGGAAGGCGAACATTTGGGCCAGTCCACTACCCCCAGAGATATTGAGCGTCTGATGTGCGGGACAAACCCAAACCCCATTTACCCAATGACTGTACAGTTTCACGCAGCGGAGCAACCCACTCCACCTACTGTAGTTAGGATTAAGTGGCATATAAAATGTAGAACAGTAGAACATAATGAAAATCATAAGATATTTTTATGCATTTTTAAATTTTGTAAAAAGGATTTGGTGTCAAAATATATTATTTACACTTATTTTTGCATTTTTCCTTTTTGCTCAGTGTGCCAATAAAAAACAATCCCGACGGACTTTGGACACCCAATCTAACAGATTAATAGATGAATGCGTGGTAGTTTAATTGGCGACTCTAAAATTGTCCGTAGGTGTGAATGTGAGTGGGAATGATCGATTGGTTGCTACTGGAGGTCAGCTGGGATAGGCTCCAGCATACCCGCGACCCTAATGAGGATAAGTGGCATAGAAAATGAATGAATGAATGAATAATGCAAAGTTCTACAACACAAAAAGGCAGATTTGCGGATACACAAATTGGATTTCATCAGATAATGCACGAGTACATCAATCCGGGACTTTTTAGGCTAAAACCGTCCCACCCAACACTAGATGTCATTTGGACATTGTTGTTGGGTTCAATCTGGTCGGTCAGTCATTGCCTTGATTTAGCCCGGAAATATATGTTGAAAATTAGGCTGAGTTTAGTCCGACTGATCTGGTTCAAATATAGTCCAATAATAGACGCTTTTCAACCAAATTTAGCCCGGAATGGGACGTCTTTTTACCTTCCACTTTTCAACTAATCCGATTTGAAATACTATTACTTGGAATATTGTCATATTAGTTTATTTATCTGTACAAACTGTAAGCGTTTCTGGCACCAGGTTCTTTTAACCATGACTAAAGTCACTCCCCTTGAACACATTTCATAAGAATCGTTTCCCGTGCCTCTCACGGTTCCCCGTCACGAGCAATAACAGACACGTCCGGATATCCAACGGCTGCGTCGATAGCAGCCTTTTCGATCGATAAGAATCACGCATCGGGTATCGCAAGACTAGCCATCGGTTGACAGTGCATTTTGACAATAACGTGAGCGCTCGGACTGCCGGCGAAAGGATTTTTGCACATGCTTTCCATGACTGCAGACGAGAATGGATGCAAACAGTAGCGGCACACTAGCAGTAGCTAGTTACCGCACAATATTTTCAAGACGTGAAAAACGTTTGCAACGTCTTTAGATTTTATAAGCAAGGCGGGGAAAAAACATGGCATTTTTGCAGAGGAGTTATGAAGGCAAAGGATGCACAACAAATCTTGAGCAAGACCGACAGAGACGATTATGGTACCCTTTTTTCTAGGGCTTATGGCTTGTAACTTTTTTACTTTTGAATGTTGCATTTCTGTTGCCTAGCGCAGTGTTAAAAACAGTATGCTCAAGCTGAAACGTTGCATGGTTACGACCTTTTGGGTAAGGGATTGTTTACTTTTCCAACTGAACACAGCATTTTTACTGCACCCACTGCAGGTATATTTTGGATTGTCATTTATACAGTGGTGCCTTGGCATACCAGTGTTCCAAGTGTTTTTTTTAGATGCGGGCAGTCTCTCGACAGATTTGAGGCTACGAGCTGCTACAGCTGGTCAACGGGAAGCATTTTCAACACACCAGTAAAACATACATACCTTATAGCGATCTAATTTATCTTGTTTATTATGGATTGTGCAAAACTATGACAGGAACAACATCAAATAAAAAGCACTAAATGCATACCATCCAGCAGTACTAGCCTGGAGTTTGTTTTTCCGAAGGTTGTGTACCACAAATATGCACATTAGCACTCCGTTAGGTCGTCAATTTGTACCTTTATGCATTCCTACGCATTATCAGTGTTTGGGAGCAAATATGAGGTGAAAAAAAAAGGTAAAAATACAGTATAGTCTGTGCAGTGTGGGAGAACATTGAAGGTGCCTTCAGGGACAGTCAAACAGTGCAACAAATCACTGCTCAAAAAGTGGGATTTATAAATGTGTATAATTTTTGATTCAAATATTGGTCCATATTTCTAATACTGATATCCCTTTACATAGTTGCATATAAAATTGTTTACCACAAAGAGATTTACATTCCTACTTGTTATGGATAAAAATCTATTTTCAGCTGCGATTAAATGTGATTATTCATGAATTAACTATGGATAAAAGTCCATTAATCACGTTTTTTGAATCGGTAATAAAAATTTGACCCATAGAATTTGTTTTCAAAATACATCCTGTTGTATCGTAACCTGCGTATCTGCATGTGCATTGAATGGCCCATCACAACGAGATGCACAGCCCTAACCGACAACTCACTGCACCCCACCGTTTGAGCACCGGGCTGAGGTATTCCTTCAAATAAACATTTGATTCACTCCTGACTTTCATTTGACTTTGATCTGTGAATGTGAAAGTGTAGCCGAAGGACGCAGTGAATGTTTAATGGCTATATTTCAAATGCTTGGTTTCTCGGCTACTTAGACGTTCCTCCTAAAGGTCAGAGTCAATGAGTGTAAAACACACTCATTCAGTGCCGGAAGCATCACGGCTGTCAGTGGATGATCTATTTCTGCAGAGTCAATGTATTTTAATTCCATAGAACAGCACGCAATGTTTTCCATGTTCGGCGTTCGGCACGTCATCCCGAGGAAATGCACAGTCACCGGTAACAAACATTTCTCACTAAAGTCCCGTGCAGCATATTTGATGAGATCGGTCCCTTAATGACTGCGCGAAGGTCACGGCAAGCGGCCCTAAATTTGCTTACCTACCAGGATCTTTGGAGGATGCGCAGGTGACAATCCATCGCAGGTCACATGCAAATGTCATTCCCGTGAACAACAGACTGGTGAATAACGGTAATTAGTGAAACTGAATCGAAACAAAGCGACGGTTCCCCAATAAAAACACTTTGTATGCATTTGGCATCATTTGTTATTTAAGTCAACACATAGAAAAAGAGATAAAAATAATAAGAATAATAAGCAATATATTGGGGACCAATAAGGAAACTGTCTTTCGATGTATCAGGTGAACAATATGTTTACTATTGGGTTGGTAGTTTGCAGTGGGGAACTGTGCTGCATCCTGAGAGACCTTTCTAAAACAGTGGAACCGTCCCGTTAGTATGTTTTTTGGCTAAAGTTGAAAGTTCACGCCACAATTTTGCCTCGGTTTATGTGGATTCTGCCGTTAGTGTACAATGTGACTACATGGAAACAAGAAGCGGAAGTCCGCTACGTCACTCCTTCACTGTATGACGTCATCAGCGGTTGACTCAAAAACGTAAACACAAAACCTGTTTTTATTGTTTTACAATGACAGTTTTACAGCATACAAAAATTCTAAATACATATAGATGACCAATAAACGGGATAGTTTATTTCCCTGAAGTCTTGACTGCTCTCAAAGGCACGGTGTGGCAGCGAGTTTAACACGGGCACCACCTTCCTGCTTTGCCAGGAGTTTATCACCTTCATTATCAGATGCTGGAACTTTGACTCCATTCGGCTGCGTGATTTGCTTTATTTTGAAGATCGGATAAGATCGGCTTCCGCCATGGGAATGGGCCGATTCGGTCACCGTAACTCCGGGCCGCACTCCAACATAAAAGGTGCGGTAAATGCGTCTCAAAAGTGGTTGCCACATGACTCCTGCCACCTGGATGAAGAATAGCACTTAACACTACCGTGCAGACATGTCCGTGGTGTATCGTGGTGACGTTAGTTTCACGTTGGACGCTGGATATTTGGCTCTGTAGCTGCAGCGGTAGCTTTCCCTCGCTGTGCCCGGACTCCTCTGTCATGGTGTCGGGAGCTCGCACTGGAAATGGCCGCTCAAACCGCTGGTTGTTATGTTCTTAATCAGGCTACAAATTCATGTCAAATGTCAAATGATTAATTATACTGTAAAAGTATTGTAATGGTGGCTGAATTATTTGACGTCAGGATGGCTGTTACATTCCATGTCCCAATAACCAGATTTGGCCGCCGAAGACCAGGTCGCCCGGACACCCGCCCTCGACCGCCGCCCAAATCGCATGGCACTGACCCCATTTGTTTGCCCCTGCAGATGGTGGGTCTGGGGGGGGTGGGTGGTGGGGTGGGGAGGGGCGTGTGGCTTCCTTGTGCTGGGACCGGCGGGTGAAGGCCGCCGCTGCTCCTTCACATCGAGAGGAACCAGTTGAGGTGGCTCTGGCATCTAGCCCGGATGCCTCCCGGGCGCCTCCCTGGTGAGGTGTTCCGGGCTTAGCCGGGAGAAGTCACTGGAGAAGACCTAGGACTGGCTGGAGGGACTATGTCTCACAGCTGGCCTGGGTACGGCTTGGTGTGGTGTCCTCCCAGTGGAGCTGGAAGAGGTCGCCGGAGACCAGGAAGTCTGGACTTCCCCACTGTAACTGCTGTCCCCACGACCCGGACCAGGATAAGCGGAGGAAAATGGAATGGAATGGAAAGGATGGCTGTAATTCAGTTAACCCTTTATTTGCATTGAAACAAAGAACACTCAGTCCTGTGACATGATGTCCCAAGTGCTAGTTTTGACTCCAAACTTGCTCTAACCAGCATGCTGAACACCACTGCCCTTTACAGCCCACACGTTAAACAACACAATATATCCGTCTCTGCAGTACTTTGCACACCCATTTTTTCCAATTTTATCTTTTATTGGATGGACTTTAATTTTCATTAGAGACCTAAAACACAGACGTTTGTTACAAAATCCAAACATTATTGTTGGTCATGCAGTGTAACAAAATTAAATTCAGAAATACTTTGGTTGGATTTTTTTTAATGCTTTGTAGAGCTACTTTAAAACCATATTCAATTAGACAAATTATTTGCATTTAATTATTTGAAAAAAATGGATTGGTACCGGATTAGATTGGCAACACTGGGTTGGGATTGGAGGCCAATAAATGTGGATCGGGACATCCCCACTAACAAAACGTCCACTGTATTTTGGTATTTTACGGCACGAGTGACCTTACTATCACACACTTACCGATTATCTTCGTAAAGGCACGATATTTGATACATTTCTTGTTCATTGTGATTGTTCCCGGCATACACATGAATTACTGCAGTAGTCAGTGAGAACAGCCCAGTTGTATCTGCACCATAACACCCACCTCTGTTCTTTCCTGCATCAGGGCTTTGGTGCGTCTGCACCGGAAAGAACAGTGCATCGGCGCTGAGCCGAGGTATTGTGGTTAGAAACAAGTGCTGGGGTATTTGTATTTAAAGATGGAATGCAGTACAACCAAGTGGTCTTTACTGCGTTAGCAGACGATCGGATCCAAAGGTCATATTTGTTGTCAGAAGCTAAGGTCATATCCCTGCAGAGATGTTTACCAATAGAACGGAATGAACAATACCTCTTCCAGGGTACGTGGTTGTTGCTCAGCCGCAGTGGAAGAGTGTCGGCCTTGCTGCATGTAAATGTAAGCGCCTCAGTCACAATGACTGACAATCTAATTCAGGAGGACCTCAGCACTGCATGCGCAGTGGTGCAGTTAAATCCACGCATAGCAAATGAAGGCAAGTTTTTCGTTTGAATTACTTCAAAAGGTTCACAAGTTGAGTAGACCGTCATACCCACACAGACTAAACGGACAAAAGCATCGGGGCACCCGGACAGAAGGTAGTCCTCAGGTCCTAGACTAAATGAAAAGGAAACACATGCAGAAATATAAAGATAATAATGAAAAAATATACAATTGCAGTCATTTTGCCATTGCTTTTTCTGTGGTGTTGTCGGTTTTTCCATTTTGGTCCCTGCTCTTCCTGTTATGTCTTTGTCTTTTCCATTTGTTCCCTACAAGCTGGCAAGTAAAACCAAAGGCAAAACAACAACAGTTTTTCTGCCAGGGTGACTAGTCCTGTACAGCCTTTCTTCTGGCCACCCGTTCTCAAAGCTACATTTGAACATAGCTTCTACTGTACATAGCCAATGCAAGCAAGTGAACAGGTATGAACCACTCACCCTGGCAGAACGACACGCCTCGTCGTCATTGTTTTGCCCTTGCTTTCACTCGCCAGCTTGTATAGAACAAACGGAAAAGACAAAGACAAAACAGGAAAAGCAACGACAAAATGGAAAACGCCATCACTGAAAAACAATCGTGCTGCTGGATAGTAGTCTGTGTGTTTTACACACCACATAATCCACAGAATAAACAGCATTTAATGGCTAAACTGTACAAAACCCCTACCCAGGGTTCCCGAGTTCACCATCACCGATCCGTGGATCCTAAAAGGTTGAGAACCACCAATCTAAAACATTGAGTACGTAGAAAATGCTGCTGCTTGGCTTTCCATTGGAACACTACCTTTTTGTTTTTGTTGGTGCACGGAAGCAAATGGACATTTTAGGTACAAAAAAATCATCAACACTAATACAGAAATTAGGTGGACATGCTTGGTTAGGATAAAACGGTGAAGGAGGAGAGACGACATGAAAGCCACAGGATCATAATGGATGTGAGAAAAGAAAGGGATGAGTAATGGTAATTTATGGCTGCCATGCGGCCCTGATGTCCATTAGGACCGCCGTAACAAATGGTCGGTCCCTGGAAGTGGCATCTTCTAGAGCCTGGCCTGATTAAGCTGTGATCAAACCAGTCGTCTGCTGCTGCCGGCAAAGCAGCAAAACCTCGGCGAATGATATTTGAACATTATCGTCAGTTCAGAGAGTTTTATCTTTATCTTTTATCTTCCTTACTGTCGTTCTGTCTTAGCTCTTTGTGTTCGTCACTGTCTTTGTCTCATGATGGTCCATCTGCCCCACATCTGTCTGTATTAGTATCTGTCTCCACTTAGAGCAAATGGTGGGGCGGGACCCCCCTGGGGGGCACGGTGAACTGTCGGGGAAGGCGTGAGAGGCAGGGAGTACTTTCGATGTTAGTGCAGACCCGCCAAAAAGTACAGATTTATCATACTAAACATGTAATTTGACTCAAATTTGCTTGTATGATATCATTGGCATCTTCCATTACGTAAAGCTTCCACAATGATATTCATATAGTGGATTGGTTTAGGAGTAGTTTCAAAGTACAAAACCTTGGTTTTCAAACACCCACGTTTATGCACAACGTGGCTTTTGACTAATATTTTTGGCTGTTTTTGTACACTGTCTCGGTTATCGTCCAAAATTACGCATTACAAATTTTACCATTTGCCCTGTACTGTACCATTCCACTGAATCAAGTGCCCAAACAAAGTAACATACGTACTGGTGACTCACTGTTCGTGCATTTTGTTTTTTGAGTCCGACTGCTAAGTAAACCGGCCATCGAAAGTTGCGAGTGCGAGCAGTTTGATGAAGAAGGTGAGAAGCACGATTGAATTTAAAAGGCTACTATCACTGTCCTGCTAAACTGAAAGACTGAGCGCATCATTTCAACACAACAGAGGGGAGCGATAATATGGACACACACAGGACTGGACTTTTTAATTATATATTATTATTATTATTGTTATCATGGGTGAGGGGTCAGGGTGAGGAGCTCGGCCGTCCGGGAGGAGCTCAGAGTAGAGCCGCTGCTCCTTCACATCGAGAGGAGCCAGTTGAGGTGGCTCGGGCATCTAGTCCGGATGCCTCCCGGGCGCCTCCCTGGTGAGGTGCTTTGGGCATGCCCAGCCAGGAGAAGGCCCCGGGGAAGACCTAGGACACGCTGGAGGGACTATGTCTCACAGCTGGCCTGGGAACGCCTTGGTGTCCTCCCGGTGGAGCTGGAAGAGGTCGCCGGAGACTGGGAAGTCTGGACTTCCCTACTAAAACTGCTGCCCCCGCGACCCGGACCCGGATAAGCGGAGAAAAATGGATGGATGGATTAATCGTTTTATTTAAAATTTGATACGGAAATTATAACTACATCACTTTTTAAGTACAGGGATATAAATTTTGTCAATATGGGCCATTATTTTATTCAAAAAATAATATACAGTTAAATATCCATCTTTTTTTTAAAAATGTTTTATGTGTTTATTTCATAAACTTCAAACTGAGGAACTGAGCCATTGCAAACATTTGGACCACCGGATTTCCCGATAAGGATGAAGCTGCCAAGGACAATGTTTCATTCTGCTGGGAGGGGTTCTTGACAAAGCTACACGAGGTTAGCACCAGCACCTCGCTCATCCCGGTGTGTCAGCCTCTTGTTTTATTAGTGTAATATGTGTTTTGGCCTTGATCCAGAGCAGGGAGGAGCAGCTATAATACCATTATGACTGAGTCCCAACTTCATCACCTGTATGCTGCAGAGTCAGGGGAGATAAAGTGATGGGGTGATGTATGATCTGATAAAACACGTGTGAGTAAATTCCATTGATCTTTATTAATAGCGGGAAGCTATCAGGCATGGGCACTGGGATTACTCTTTTTGAACGTGTCCATTATACACCACAACAATAACTGTTACCATTAAACCTGACATTCTGATGTATTCTACTAAACAGAATTTATTTCATGTTTTCACTGACGCTGCGTACAGCGTTTAACCATATTACAGAATTTTTCCAGAAATATTTGCCTTTAAAAAACTCATATCAAGCAATGAAGCTGTCCAAAATATTATTACAGAATAGTGTTGATACATGTATTATGGACAGAATTTCTAGGCGCAGTCAAGGTGTTGAGGGAGTACAGCTTGGTGACTTTAGGATCTCATCTCTGTTATTTGCAGACGATGTGGTCCTCATGGCCTCATCACTCTGTGACCTTCAGCGTTTACTAAAGCAGTTTGCAGCTGAGTGTGAAGCTTCTGGGATGAGACTCAGCACCAAATCCGAGGCCATGGTTCTCAGTCGGAAACGGGTGGACTGTACCCTCCAGGTTGGGAGTGAGGTCTTGCCTCAGGTAGAGGAGTTCGGGGTCATGTTCACGAGTGAGGGATGGTTGGAGCGTGAGGTTGACAGACGGATCGGTACAGCGCCAGCAGTAATGCGGTCGCTGTAACGGACCGTCGTGGTGAAGAGAGAGCTGAGCCGGAAGGCAAAGCTCGGCCATCCGGGTGGAGCTCAAAGTAGAGCTGCTGCTACTTCACATCGAGAGGAGCCAGTTGAGGTGGCTCGGGCATCTCGTCGGATGCCTCCCGGGCACCTCCCTGGTGAGGTGTTTCGGGCATGCCCAGCCGGGAGAAGGCCCCCGGGAAGACCTAGGACAGGCTGGAGGGACTATGTCTCACAGCTGGCCTGGGAACGCATTGGTGTCCTCCCGATGGAGCTGGAAGAGGTCGCCGGAGACCGGGAAGTCTGGACATCCCTAAGAAGACTGCTGCCACCGCGACCCGGACCCGGATATGCAGAAGAAAATGGAATGGAATGGAATGCGCTGATACATCAGCTTCCAATTTAACAAAATAGAAATAAACAATGAATACACTTGCAGCTAAGAATTCAGTTGTAGCCTGCCGGCCGTACATTCATCCTTCCAGCCAGCCAGTGAGGAATATCGGCCATTGCCATTAAATAATTTAACGCTGCTGTACAGTAATAATACTAAAGTAAAAAATACATACAACAGCTAAAAATTATTGTTTAATATTGGTTAAGTCTGAGTATAACAGTGTAATAAGGGATGAAAGGCACTGAGTAACAATTAGTTTTTGTTTGCAGGAGGTGTTGGCACTGTGGTTGTAGTGGGCCGTGTAGTGGGTAGCAGTGTGAGCCACAAATGGCCCGTGGGCCGTGTGTTTGAGACCTTTGGGTCAAACAACATGCGCTCAGTAACCATCAGAGAGCGTTTTGTAGTGTCACGTATCACGACGGTATTGTTAATTTATTTGTTACGCATTTACGTAAGGAAGCGAGCGGGCATTAGAAGCCTATCATTTATGGGGTGGGCCTGGTCCAGATTTGTTTTTTTGAGTAAAAAAACAAACTATGGCGTGTTTAAAATAACCTGGAAACACACCAGTTTTAAGGGAGAAATTTTAAATATTGCATTTGGACCCATGGAGCTCCAGGGTTGGGATGAAGCTTGCACCTTCTGCCCCGAAAGGGTGCAACATGTACCGTTACACCAACAGGGACTGATAGTTCTGTGATTTTATTTAGCGCCAGACCGACCCGATGCTGCATGCCCATGTCCCGGCAGGCCTCAGCCCATAAATCGTGGGGCCCTTTGCACAGTTCTTGTTCTGAGGGGGTTGGGGCTCGGGCTCTGTTGTGTTGGCAGCGGCATGTTCCCAGGCTGACCTGGAAGATGTAGTTACCATAGTTACCAAGGCAAGGCACAGGACTGAATACATAAATCAATCAGCCCATTGATCGGCCCACGGGGAAAATTCCCGGTACTCCCGATGGCCAGTATGCCCCTGGACTGTGGTATTGTCCGTTTTTTCCTGCCTTGTATTGATGCCTCGCTTATCTTCCTGCCTGCCTCGTGGTTCTGTTCAGGTATTGTACATACCTTACAGTTAAATTATCTTGCTGCAATTCTATGAACTTAGCCTGTTGATAGTGGTAATCTGGTGCAGACTGTGTTTTCTCCGCATCCTTCTTTTGTTCCTGCCGTTTGACGCCCCTTCTGGAATTCTCGCCTACCTTAGTTTTCCCTTGACGCCGTCTCGCCTTTGTGCAGCCCAATAAAGCCTTAATTACCTTATTTCTCCCGGTCCATTACTTAACTGATTTGTTACAGTAAAGATCACTCACGGTCTTTCGGGGGGAACTTAGTCTCGTATAAAAATCTCTTGTCTCATACTCATTCGTTAGGACCTCCAATTTTATTATCGAGTCAAAGGTGTTTTGTTTATTTAATACTGAGACTGTGACTGGATACACAGTAACTAAGATAAAAGGTCAGTGAAGACTTTCATGTTATCCATGATTCCAAATTTCTTTTGGACCATAAACTATGGCAGATTCCTAAATTTCCACAATTTGTATATATATTAGTTAGGGGTGTAACGATCATCCACTACATCGATTTATATTCCAATAATCCAATTGCATCGATCTTTGTTCACCAAATTGCCATTCCAGACAACACATATCGATCTAACATCGTTTGAAAAGTAATCAATCAATTGAATCGATACTAGAACATTAAGTATTTTCATTGGTATACATGCTAGATGACTTCTTCCTCTTCAGTTTGCTATGGGATTTATACCGGGTGTTGGACCACGTCCAAAGTTAAGTCCAACTGGAAGCCTTTTAAAGTCATGGATGGGAGCTTCAGGACGAGATAAAAAGCGACACTACAGTTATGCTGATGTGCACGTTTGTTTTCTGGTTGTCTGACTATTTTGGGTTGCCGTGAAGCGACCAGGAATGGGGGGTCTCTCATTTAGGAGTCAGTTGAGGGAGCCACTGTTGTGCTGGTATGTGTGCTCCATTATTTCTTACAATAAAAAGCTTATTCATCAAACACCTCCTCGCCGGCTTTAATAGCGTCTGTGCAGACGTTTGTATGCATGTATGCATGATTTTCCATCCATCCATCCATTTTCTATACCGCTTATCCTCATTAGGGTCGCGGGGTATGATGGAGCCTATCCCAGCTGAGTTTGGGCGGGAGGCGGGGTACACCCTGGACTGGTATGCATAATATTAATTCACTTTGTATATATCTGTAAATGTAATTTCATTTAATTTTGATGGTGCCAAATAACATCTTTAATACTTGGGTTAGAGAAGTGGATGAGGTATCAAATTAAAGTTTGTCTTGTTTTATCAGATAGAATTAATAACAAACTTGATTGAATTGAATTGGTAGTTCATTCACCGTTAATCCGACCTGAATTGTTGTTTGCACTTTATTCAAATAAAATGTGAATGCATTTTGCTTGTTTGCAACTTGTTTGTTTATATCTATAATTAATTCATACCTGATTCTCTTACAAAAAGCAACGGGCATCCAGGAAACGTCACCTGCACTGTCAGGTATTCAGATATTTCAGGCAGATGGCTTGAATTTGGACTAAAAAGTTACTGAATCGATTTGGATCGTATCGTTCTAAATTAACCATTATCGTCCTTCAATCACAATTAATCATATGAATCGAAATGTTGTCCAAACGAATCATGATATTAATAAAAACATGTTTATGGATTTGTAGAAACATTATCATATGAGCCTCCCAGTACTGACATGATTCTCTTCCCTTTTTATAACGATTTATGGTTTGTGGTGGTTTCTGTGGTCTTGACTACAAAACAACATAATGAATGCATTCTTTAGAAGAGAATTTGGGTTTATATACAATTGTACTTTGTAAGTACAATACAATAAGTCAGACCCGTTTCCAGTAAGGGTTGGACTCCGCCAGGGCTGCCCTTTGTCAACGATTCTCCATTCCATTCCATTTTCTTCTGCTTATCCGGGTCCGGGTCCCCCTTTTTAAAAATGGGGACCACCACCCCGGTCTGCCAGTCCAGAGGTACTGTTCTACTGTCCATGCGATGTTGAAGAGGCGTGTCAACAAAGATCTCCAACATCCAGAGCGATTCCAAAATCACCGATTCTGTTCATTACTTTCCTGGACAGAATTTCTAGGTGCAGCCAGGGCGTCAAGGGATTCCGGTTTGGTGGCCACAGGATTGAGTCTCTGCTTTTTGCAGATAATGTGGTCCTGTTTGCTTCATCAAGCCGTGACCTTCAACTATCGCTGGATTGTTTCTCAGCTTAGTGTGAAGCAGCTGGGGTGAGAATCAGAACTTTCAAGTCCGAATCCATGGCTCTTGCCCGGAAAAGGTGTGCCATCCCTGGGTCGGGGATGAAGTCCTGCCCCAAGTGGAGGAGTTTAAGTACCTTGGGGTCTTGTTCACGAGTGAGGGAAGGATAGAACGCAAGATGGACAGGTGGATAGGTGCGGCGTCGCAGTGATGTGGACTCTGCATCAGTCCATTGTGGTGAAGGGGGAGCTGAGCCGAAAGGCAAAGCTCTCAATTTACCGGTCAATCTACGTTCCTACCCTCACCTATGGTCATGAGCTTTGGGTAGTGACCGAAAGGACAAGATTTTGGGTACAAGCGGCAGAAATGAGTTTTCTTCTCTTAGAGAACCACTGACATCCGGGAGAACAGCTGCTCCTCCGCATTGAGAGGAGCCAGTTGAGGTGGCTTGGGCATCTGGTTAGGATGCCTCAGAAACGAGAGACTGTGTCTCTCAACTGGCCTGGAAAGGCCTCGGGATCCGCCGGGAGAAGCTGGACGAAGTAGCCGGGGAGAGAGTCTGGGCTTCTTTGCTTAGGCTGCTGGCCCTGTGACCCAAACTTGATAAGTGGAAGAAAATGGATCGATGGATGGATGACATGGTCAAACAGTATTCACTAACCTTGTACAGACACAACGACAACAATGTACTTTTTTTTTTTTTTATTACAACAATTTATCATTAAAGATGTTTACATGGTCCGCACGGTGGATGAGTGGGTAGCCTGTTGGCCTCACAGTCAGGAGGTTCAAGGTTCGAATCTCCGTTGGGCATCTCTGTGTGGAGTTTGCATGTTCTCCCCGTGCGTGCGTGGGTTTTCTCCGGGTACTCCGGTTTCCTCCAACATTCCGAAAACATGCATGTTAGGTTAATTGGCGACTCTAAATTGTCCATCGGTATGAATGTGAGTGTGAATGTTTGTTTGTCTATATGTGCCCTGTATTCGACTGGCGACCAGTCCAGGGTGTACCCTGCTTCCCGCCCAAAGTCAGCTAGGATAGGCTCCAGCCTCCCCGCGACCTTAATGAGGATAATCGGCACAATTACCGCTTACAAGCGGAACAACAATTACCTGATTTTTAGATCCCACTCTTTCACCAAGCTGACACCGCCTTTGAGGAAGAATGAGGCTGACATTTGGATTTGCATCTTTGCAGGGTTTCTGGCTTGTGGAGTGGTGAGAGGAAGTACTCCTCTCGGCTGCCATGGTTCGGCTATGTTAGTGTGTGTGTGTGTGTGTGTGTGTCAACACCAATTGGTTTGTTGAGGATCTGAGGAATGCGCTGTCTTTCCTCCGTTTAAGTACTGGACGTGAAGAAGAGAATGAGCAGACATAGAGAGGAGACTAAAGAAGAGTTTTACAGAAGTAAACATTCCCCCTTTTCCTCTTTAGCCAACTTTGGTGTCGCTGCTGAATTAAGTTTGCGACCGGGTGGAACTGCAAACAGACACCAGTTTAATTTTCCATTGTCCTGGGGGGGCCGTCTCATTACGTCACAGCCTCCGATCAGGAAATAACGGGAAATTTCAAGTGCAATTGTGTGAAAACACAACTCACCAAACTATACTGCACTGTAAATGTAGAGGCGCAATTGAGGGCAGCACGGTGGATGAGTGGGTAGCACGTTGGCCTCCCAGTCAGCCGATTTAGGGTTTGAATCTCCGTTGGGCATCTCTGTGTGGAGTTTGCATGTTCTCCCCGTGCGTGGGTGGGTTTTCTCCAGGTACTCCGGTTTCCTCCCACATTCCAAAAACATGCATGTTAGGTTAATTGGCCACTCTAAATTGTCCACTAGAGTGTGAATGTGAGTGTGAATGTTTGCATGTCTGCCCTGCGATTGACTGGCGACCAGTCTAGGGTGTACCCCGCCTCCCGCCCAAAGTCAGCTGCGATAGGTTCCAGCATACCAGCGACCTTGATCAGAATAGGCGGCATAGAAAATGGATGGATGGATGGAGGTGCAGATAAAATATTATTTATAGAGCACAACTCATACACAAGGTAATTCAGTGCTGAAATTGGCCGGATGGAAGAAGGGGAAAATCACTTCATAAAATCCATGAAAACATAAAATTCCATTAAGTCATCATTCCATAAAACGCAGAAATTAAAAGTGAGACGTGTCAAATGCAAAAAATTTGAACATTGCCAGGGTGGAGGATTTTTGCACATTTTCTGGAAGAGCGAGATTTTGGCATCATAAAACTGAAACGCAGCCTCACCATGTTTGGTTCTGATTCTGGGCAAAGGGGGAGCCCACCCCCTGGGTTTCTCAGAGCCTGAGATGGTTCATGTGACTGTAACATGTCAGAGATGTTCTTGGGAGCAAGTCCATGAAAAAACTTGTACACAAAAGCAGAGCTGTTACAGTATTGTCTGAGCAACAGGACCCGAGTACCGGACTAATATGGGCATATTTCCTGGCTCTAGTCAGGACTCGAGCAGCAGCAGGATATAAAAATGTTGCAGGCTTTGAGGATGACTCATCTCATGACCACTTTTAGTGACGGAAAAATAAAAACATTCAGTCACTTGTCAGTCACTGTCTTTTTGCCGCCACATCCTGACTGTGATGGTAATATGAAATAATAAAAAAACTATCTTGGCTCTAATGATTTTTCTGGGGTAACGTCTGCCCCTTGCTGTGCCTATTTTTCTATTTTCTGCACTTTTCTGTTCTCCGCCAGACTTTGTCTCTTTTCTTACTTAATGAATAAAACCAAATTCTATCAGTAAGCTTTTTCTTTCAAACCAAAAACTGCTTTTCTATGACATGATAAAGCATACTAATACATGTATCGTACTCGATACTGGGTGAAATTGAGGCTGGTGTTGGCGATACCGATTAAATATTATCAGCATCCTTCTACCAATATATTCACTATTTGTCCCTCTGACATGTCCGAACCATCTCTGTCTGCCCTCTCTGACTTTATCTCCGAAACCTCTAACATGTGCTGTCCCTCTGATGTGCTCATTCCTGATCCTGTCCATCCTGGTCACACCCAAAGGGAACCTCAGGATTTTCATCTCTGCTACCTCCAGTTCTGCCTCCTGTCTTTTCCTCAGCGGCACTGTCTCTAAACCAAACAACATCGCTGGTCTCACCACAGTTTTGTACACCTTTCCTTTCATTTTAGCTGGTACTCTTCTATCACACATCACAACAAATGCACCAAGGTGCACGCATGGAAATGGCAACGTACGGAAGCCAGCAACAAGTTCATCAAGTTCATTGTTCCTTTATTATGATTAACCACTATTGTGATTAAATTATTGTGATTAATTACCACAAGACATTTATTTTTAATCTTGTAACATGAGATGTGACACCCGTATTCAGTGCATGAGCTTGATTCCAACACATTAGAGCAAGTGAGGGCAACAAGACCCATCGCCTGAAGCAGGCTTCACTTATTGTTTGATTTAAAATCCATAGTGGTGGCAAATTAATAAAACCTCAGTTCCAGTGTCCAAATACTTCTTATACGGCCACTGCTGTCTTTGTAGCACTGAAAAACGGTTTTCATTTCAGCCTAATGTTTGTATTACCGTTCGGGAACACGTGTTTCAGTAAAGTTTGTTGTTGTGAATTACTTTCTAATTGAACAAGACGTTCTTTCATCCGGCTGGAAAGGGCCTGAGGCCAGAGGCCAATGTCTCTGTTCTTTAATCACCCGTTTTTCCCTCAGACCACACATTGTTTTGTTGAACATTCATTTTGTAGGAGTTCACTCTTCACCCGCCTGGAGAAGAAAAATCAATACAGTTCAAACAGGCTCTGGTGACAACTCAGTTTCTTACAAGGGACATGATGGAGGACAAGTGTTCTTTAATCAAATGTAAGGTCGGATTTTCCTGCTAACAAGGATGTTTTGCGATTTAAAAAATACATTACACCGACAATTGGGCTTTGACAGTTTAATAACAACATCAAAAGACACTAATCCGAAAATGTACACAAACCGGGGCAAAATGTTGGCGGCATTAACCAAAAACACGCTACCTGTATTGGATTGTCATAAATTTGTGGTGTAATGGTTTTTGGCTGCCGTTTCGACACTGCAACATTTTAGCACCGAGCCACTCAAATTTAAACTCAGCCTGTTTTTGTGGATTATTTCTTTTACTGCAACATCACTTGTTACTGAATAACCAGAAGTACGCTTTGCTACCCTATTTCGAACATTGCTTCTTTAGTAGGCTTCATCGGGCATCCTTCCACTGGTTTTGAGCAGGTGGTGGATGGTGGATGGTGGGGAAGGTCAAGGTCGGCTGAGTGCAAGAGTCGGGACTTTGATTGCAGTGGACAGGCTATCAGGAAGTAGTCCACCGCCCAGCCTCTTCTTTTAGTGGCTAAGACAGGCTGTTGCAGAAGGGGTCAACTTTATTTTAGTTGCCACAGAGAAGACAACGTTCTGGACGATAGCCTCAACATTTCAAGCTTAATGGTGAGCAAGATGGAAATAAAAGTTTTTTTTGTGCAAAATAATTTCCGAGCATGGAGCAATTTTATGCATTTTTTGCATTTTTTACATGCACTGTTGGATCTTAATGAATCGACCTCCGATAAGCGGAAGAAAACATATGGACGGATGGATGGATTTTTTGCAAAAAAACATTAAAGTAAAACAGGCTAATGAAAAGTTTAAGACCACGGCTTTTAAAAAACAAAATCTTGGCAAAAATGTGTATTTCATGTAATTTTCCTTCAGGTACTCACACTGTCATGATCTCTTGATGGCGATGGCAAAAAAAAGTTAAATGAAGTTAAAAAAGTTAAAGTTAATTGTTGAGCTGCACGAGCAAGGCATGTCACAGTACACCATTGTTGCTGAAGTTGGGTGCATTTTAAACTTCTTAAAAGATCGTGAGGGTTATGGAACAAAAAGGTCAAGTGGTAAAACCATAAAATATTCACCAGCCCTGAACCGGAGGATGTGATTGGCTGTCTGTTAAGACACGGGACGATGCTTGGCCCAAATGAAGGTTGTTACTGGAGCTGAGTGCAGTCCAATAGTCAACAGACGGCACTTGCAAAAGATGGGTTTGAAGAACAAAAAAAACTCTTCAAAGGTGTCTTCTTCAATGTCACAAAATTGCTCATTTGGAATGTGC
The DNA here is from genome assembly GCA_024372805.1 of Oostethus manadensis. NCBI lineage: Eukaryota > Metazoa > Chordata > Actinopteri > Syngnathiformes > Syngnathidae > Oostethus > Oostethus manadensis. The sequence continues at coordinate 895,432 of QODF01000155.1, read as the reverse complement.
ACCAGCGCACCAAACGCGGGACATTGAAAGGTGGAAGAAAGTTCAACCTTGATGGTCCTGATGACTTCCAGCGTCACTGGGATGACAAGGAGATCCCACCTGAGATGTTTTTCACACAGCACTATGGAGGGGGCGCCATCATGATCTGGTGTGTTTTTTTCTTCTGGGAGTTTCAGATTGTGCAGGGGCGTCAAATGGCAGGCAGCTATGTGGATATGTTGCAGGGGTCATCCCTCATGACAGAAGGCCCTCATCTGCACAAGAATGACTGTTTTTTTCAAAAGGACAATGTTGCAGTTCACAATGCCCGCCTTACAAAGGACTTCTTCCAGAGAAAATACTCCTTTTGGACCATCCTTCATGCTCCCCTGAAGTAAATCCAATTGAGAACACTTGGGGATGGATGGCAAATGAAGCCCTGCGACTGACTGGGGACCAGTCCAAGGTTTACCCTGCCTCTTGCCGGAAGTCAGCTGGTATAGGCTCCCGTATACACCGCGACCCTAATGAGGATAAGTAGCATAGAAAATGGATGGATGGATGGCAAAGGAAGTTTACAAAAATGGACAGTTCCAGACAGTGGATGCCCTCTGTGAAGACATCTTCACCACCTGGAGCACCATTCCCTCGAGCCTCCTGAAAACGCTGGCATCAAGCATTCCCAAAGCCCAAATGTATTTCTATTTTAGGGGGGGTTGGGGATTTTTGTTTAGCTGTGGTGCACCAGGCACCAGAGGCTTTTTTTCAGTTTTGAGGTTACTATTTCAAAAGGATCTAACAGCAGTGCATTTTTTGCTGAGGAGTCTTTCTTGGACACTACATACTACCGGGTATGCCGCTATTGCCTCGTTTTTGCTTGTTTTTTTAAATTCCCGCTACCCCCCTCACCATTAGTGGTGTTTTGACAACCCAGCACGTCACCTGCTGCCACCCCAAACATGGTCAAGAGAAGCATCGGCGCAAGTATATGACTGACTCGCTGCCGCATGTACACGGTAGTTGAATGTCTTTAAACTTGTACCTTTTGCATAAAGCCACGCCCACAAATGTTGCTAGGATTAAAGTTACCGATGTCCGCCAGCTCCTGGTGTAAAGTATTAACTACATGCGGTACCATACTTGCAGGAATGGCTTGTTAAATTCAACAATGTTGCTTGTCGCAATTTTGGATCGTCTGTTTGTACAACAGCGGCTGACCGGTGTGCCGAGTATACACACGATGCAATTTTTCTGGATTCTGCTTCCCATCACGGCGGCCGAGTAACCAGTCTTATCTTTCTAGAGTCTTTGGTTGAAACGTGATTTCAGATTGAATAATTGATGCGCGCCAGCCTCACACTGACTCCACCTCCTGCAGCCCCAGTAAAATTGGTTTGAGACCCCTGAGATAGGTTGGGAAAATCATGATGTGGCGTGTATCTAAATGAATTGATGTATAGAAATATGTTTGCTTCAATTCACTATGCAACTTGTAAGTGCAAATGAGCTTTTTTGTTTTATTAATGACAGATAAATCCAACTATTCTCTAACCATTCTCTAGAACCTTGACAACCTGACCATCCTAATGCCATATGTGTATCAGACAGTGGACGCCGCTCCACTACAAGCAGCCTATTAATGATGTAGATGTAAAGCTTAAGGTTATATGTAAATGACTGCATGAAAAGGTCACTTGCATTCTCAAGACACAGGAATGAGTATGATGGGCTTTTACTCTGGCGGTGCAATTCATAGTATTTGATCTGGAATTCTTTTAATAACCCTCACCATCAACTGAAGAGAACATTACTAAATTACAGTCTTGCATTGCTGATTGCTCATGTTCCTTTTTGAAACACCTTCAGACAGGTACTTTTTCCAAAGCTGTCCAACTGTGAAGGATTTACGGCTATTTTTAATTAAATGTGGTGTCAAATCTGTGCCAGGAGCACAAGATTGTATATCATTTCAATAAATCTAAGGGTAGGAATGAAATTCATGGCCCCCCAATGTGACTCTGATGATGGACACAGAGGAGGAGGGAGTAAGCCAGTTGCTTGCAGAAATGATGGGATATCGATACTACAGTATGCCATGTTTCTAACATAAGCAAAGGATGAAAGGTAGTATGAAAGCATGCACGTGCATCTACATAACATGAAGTACACATCAATGAAGGGACTGTGTTTTTGTTGTACATAAATACAATGTTTAACCCCTAAACCGACACACAATTGCACTACAATCTGCCAGGAAGGAGGAGCTTGGGTGACAGTAAATGATGTACGGGTTATTGCTCACAATGTCATTAGGGTGAGCACGGGTATTCATATAAAAAGGTACACAGGTGCTGCTCAATCAATTACAATTAGACCAAAAAGTTGGTTTATTTCAGTAATTTCTTTTTAAAAAGTGAAACGTGTACTGTATAATATATGCATTCATTACACACAGACTGATGATTATAACTGGAACCTTAATGAAAATCCCAAATTCAGTAACTCAGAATATTAGAATACTACCAATTTAAAAAAGTAAAATGTATTAACATAAAAAGCAAGAACAAGTACAGACCTCAATACTTAGTTGTTGCCTCTGAATGACTGCAGCAATACAGTGTGGCATGGAATCAATCAGTCTGTGGCATTCTTCAGGTGTTATGAGAGCCCAGGTTGCTGTGATAGTAGCCTTCGGCTCTTCTGCATTGTAGGTCTGGTGTATAGCAATTTCCTCTTGACAGTACATCCCAGATTTTCAATGGGGTCAGTTTGCTGGCCAGTTTGCTGGCCAAATAAGGACAGGAAATCCATGGTCCTTAAACCAGGTAATAGAAATGTTGGTCCCGTTGGAAAATGGAATCTGCATCTTTATAAAGTCGGTCCGTAGTAGTAAACATGAAGTGCACTAAAATGTCCTGGCTTTACTGACTTTGGACCTCAGAAAACTTGGTGAACCAACACCAGCAGATGACATGGCACCCCAAACCATCACTCACTGTGGAAACTTCAGCCCAGATGAGACAGTTCTGTCGCTGTCTGTTGTTCAAAAGTGGCTGGACACAAAGAATACAACCGCTGAAAGCCATGTCTTGCATATATCTGTGCGTGGTGGCTCTTGAAGCTCTGACTCCAACTGCAGTCCACCCTTTGTGAGTCTCCCTTACATTTTTGAATGTGTTTTGTTTTACCAATTTTGAAAAATGACAAAAGGATCTCAGTTTTACCTGACTCAACTAATCATAGAACAGAAGAAGGCTGACATTATTGTGGGCCTGCTAGCTGGCCCTGTGAGGCCATACAGCCCATAGGGTTTAAATGATAGCAGCCAGTACGACTAAATCTGAAGGTATTGGGCAGATTACATTGACATGGCAACACACAGAGGCTGAAATCTGATCTGGACAAAAACATGTCACATATAAACATAAACATATAAATTAATGAGATTCCGTGGAACGAATACTGGTTTTTAGGTTGCTGGCTAAAAAAGAAGGCTTTGCTGACCCTCCTGGCAAACCACTGTGTAACAATTGTCTGACTGTAAATTTGTACTCTGCTGTTTTCCTTTTCCCTTCTGGTTGAATGGTTGATCTGTATACCGTCCAACAATGACTGCACGAACAGTGAGAGAGATACTGTCCAAGGATTATGGCTTTCAGTTTCCACATTCCCGCAAGAAGGCAGGGCCCAAAGAGAAATATTAGCCACAGATTAACTGAAAAATTTACCAACTGAAGGTGTTGAAATAATGGACAGTGTCAAAATCTCTGCCAGACCCTTTATTAATGGGATAGTTCCGATTTTTTTGACATGAGGTTGTATGACACCCCTATCATTAGTGTAGTATATCAGCAGTGACTTGCTGGTTTCTCATGCTAATGTATTACTCGTTTGAACGCACATTGTTTTGAGAAGCAGAATGCTTTATTTATGTGATCTCAGCAACTAACCAGATCTACGTTCTTCATCACCAAAATCCGACCAGAACTGGACTCACAGGACGAATTGGGGGGTGAGTCACTGTTGATCTACTACACTAATGATGGGGATGTCATACAACTTCATGTCAAACAAAACCCAACTTTCCCTTTACATACCAGAAAAGGGAAAAGAGAACATTACCCCTCCTGTGTGCACACCAACAATGTGATGACAACACTTGATGACTACCTCAACAATTAAGTCGATGATATATGACCGGAGATCAACACAACAGCTGTGATTCTATCAAGCTTGGTATCATTAATCCTTTTCACACTTTGCGTCTTTAGTTTTCACTGTTTGCCTATGTGGAATGGAACGTTGAAGTATACACATTCAGCATTAATGGTCAAAGTAAATTGCAAAGAAAGGTGCACATCCATTGGCCTATTAAGGCTTTAGAAAACCATGGCGGGCTCTAGAAGAAACAAGAGTCAAGCTGGTGTTACAAATCCTAAGTATACATCCATCCATCCATCCATTTTCTTCCGCTTATACGAGGTCGGATCGTGGGGGCAGCAACCTAAGCAGAGAAGCCCAGACTTCCTTTTCCCCGGCCACTTTGTACAGCTCTTCCCGGCGGATGGCAAGGCGTTCCCAGGCCAGCCGAGAGACATAGTCTCTCCAACGTGTCCTGGGTCTTCCCCGAGGCCGCCTACTGGTTGAATGTGCCCTGAACACCTGTCCACGGAGGCGCCCGGGAGGCATCCTAACCAGATGTCCAAGCCAGCTTGAGGCAGGACCTCATTCCCGACCTGGAGATGGCACTCCACTCTTTCCCAGGTGAGAACCATGGACTCGGACTTGGAGGTGCTGATTCTCATCTCAGCCGCTTCACAATCAGCTGCGAACCGATCCAGTGAGAGTTGAAGGCCACGGCTCGATGAAGCCAACAGGACCACATCATCTGCAAAAAGCAGAGACCAAATCCTGTAGCCACCAAACCAAAAACCCTCCATGCCCTGGCTGGGCCTAGAAATTCTGTTGGTGAAAGTAATGAACAGAATCGGTGACAAAGGGCAGCCCTGGCGGAGTCCAACCCTCACTGGAAACGGTTCCGACTTATAGCCGGCAATGCGAATCAAACTCTGACACCGGTTATACAGGGACCTCCCTGAGTCACCACCTTATCGTGGTGGAGGCGTTTGCGTGTCCCAATGATCCTAGGAGCTAAGTTGTCGGGGGCTGTCATGCCCCGGTTAGGGTCACCCATGACAAACAGGTCCTAGGGGAGGGACTAGACAAAGAGTGGCTCAATAGACCCCAATGATGCACAAGAAAGGTGCACATGTGTATGTAAATGCATATACCCAGAAGACAAGGTGTTAGTGAGTGAAACACTTGGGACGAGCGAGGAGACTTGATTTTGCTTTCTATTAACCGACAAAATGACATTATATCCCACATTGCCTAGCAACGCAAACATCATCACGGGTAATTCTGTCACTCCAATTCATCAACCCTAACAAAGATTGACCAATAAGTGGTGCGTTACGGCCCGGCTTTAAGGGTAAATGGATACCAAAGAAATTAAACCAGACCCCTATGGCACCCAGACCTGTGACAAACAAATGGAAATCAATCTGGGCGCTCTCATTAAAGCAATAATCAACTATCGCTGCACAAGCTGCATTGATTGGAAACCACTTTGAGTGACAGTCTTGCAGGCCCAGGGGGGCAGTTAGAGATGAGTCATGGTGAGTGGGACATTTGAAGCATCCTGTGTCACTTGTCATCACTTGTCACACACCGATGCTGTCTGTGAACTAAGCAGTAATAAGAACGCCGGAGACTTTGTTATAATAAACTGTGACTATGCTATTGATGATGCATACACATTTACAATCCAATGCTCTCTTAGCTTGGTTACTGCTGGCTTATACAGCAGAAACTCATCTCTGCACACAGTATGGGGAGAAAGTTGCTTCCACCCACTCACTAAACAACTTTCCTTCTGTAAGTTATTGCACACATCTCCCTACAGTCGTGACAATATTGACTCATCAGCCGCATATGTGCGTTTGTGTGTATGTGTTTTATAGCTCAGTAAAATTGCCCGCGGTGAGGAAAATGGTTGTTTCCTTATTAAGTTGTGTGCATGTGTGTGCGTGGCATCTAAGCGGTCACATCACCAGTGGGTGTAATCAAATGGTGATGAAAGGCACGGGTGAGAAGAAAGGGAAAGTGATAAACAGGTATGCACTCATATGAAAAGTATCGCTATTTAATTTACTAGTATTATTATTATCCTACCATCTCCCTTATTATTGGTGGCCTTGGTCTTGTGCACTGTGTGCCTCCCGTTGCAAAGGGAAGGCTCAGCATGCATAGCTGCATGGTTTGGCTAGACATGTGAAATGGCTTTTAATTACCAAACAACAAGATACCGCAGAATCTAGGCATTTGTTGTTGAATAGCAAAGACAAGCAACCATGCAGATACAATTGGGGAAAGCAGTATTTGATCCCCAGTTGAAAGTTTACCCCCTACAAATACAAGAACAGCCCAGAAATTGAATCCAGAAACCCAGAAGTTTATTATTAAAAGCTGTTCATTAAATATTTGCATTTGATTGAGCAATTCGTGATTTGGTGGTCCTGGGTTTACGGTAGGGCTGCAACAAACGATTAGTTTCATAATCAATGAATCGGTCGATTATTTTTACGATTAATCGATTAACCGGATTTTTTATAATACATTATTAATTTTCCCTTCTTTGCAGTAATTCATTCATTCATTTTCTATCCTGCTTACCCTGATTAGGGTGGCGGGTATGCTGGAGCCTATCCCAGCTGACTTTGGGCGAGAGGCGAGATACACCCAGAAATGGTTGCCATTCAATCGCAGTTCTTTGCAGTAATCTCTTTTAGAATCATAGCAAAGAGGAAGATCAAAGAAGTAGACAAGTATAAACCATCAGCTGATGTCAGCTGACAAACGTCACAAACACTCTACTGGAGTTTCACTGTTCTACCAGTAGGCTTTGTGTGTGTGCAAGGTAAGAGTTAACGGAGAGAGTGCAGAAATGTAGGCATTTTCCTAAGCATAAGTACAAGTGTGGGATTTACTTTGCGTGGGAATAGTTTTACACACACTCTACGCACACATCTCTGCAGTGGTTTGCTTTGTAAAATATCAAAAAGAGGCAAAAATGTTGATAGCTCTTTTCCAAAGTCAAAGGTGACGTGTATGAAGGATCATGTTTTGCCCGAAACACAAAAGATAATGTGTCTGCTTTCATGGATCACTACGGAAATTAAAAAATAGTTACATTAGAGTGGCTAAAACCAGGATATTTATAGTACATTTTAAAATGAAACAATTAATCGATTATCAAAAGAGTTGTCGATTATTTGCATAATCGATTAATAATCGATTCATCGATTAATCGTTGCAGCACCAGTTTACAGCGTCCTGTGTTTTGCGATTACGACATTTCGCGATTCCGAGACTCAGTATGTGCCTCGTGCAATGGACAGATAGCACAGCCAAATTTTTCCTGCTTTGGTATGTCTCCCAAGTAGCAGTGTGCCAAGAAAAAGGAAAGCCAGCTCAGAGAGAGGAGACAAGTCCACCGATATTGGCCGCTCTTTTGGTCTCAATCGCTCAAGGCTAATGAATGTAAGAGCCTGGGACAATATTTTAAGAAGGTAGAAAGGCCTGCAAGACAAACACAAGAATTAAAATAAGGAGCTGTTCCCTGGTATTGTTTCATTGAATTCTAGTATTTAAGCTTTTTTTGGTGTATTTTATGTCCATTACTGGTTCTGTGTACACTGTGAGTGACTTAGGAGTTAATTTAGTTATAAGTTCCTTAAACAATCAAGGACAGTGGCAGCTGTCATCCAATCATCATGCAGAAGCCCGGCCCACTTCCCCATATAGTCCCAGAGATGCTGAGCCTCCGATGGGTGGCAAAAAGCCCAGCACATACAGTGTTTAGTCAATGAAATGTACACACAGCGGTACATATTTCACCACTATTTGGGCCTCCCTTGCAGTCTTAGAGCAATCACCACTGGTCTAGGACTTGTTTGTAACCTGAGGACCACCTGTTCTTGGTGCAGAAACCCTTGTAGGCAAGCAGAGAGGTTAGATTTTTTTCATTAGGGTTGCACACGTAGGAGGGAAATTGCTTCTTCTTAGATGTCCAGGCTGTCACTTGGCTTCAAGTTTCTGCTCTTTCCCATTAGGCCACTTCAGGACCTTAACATGTCTACTTGAATCACTTCTTTCTTTGCCTTGGCTGTATTTTTTGGGTCATTGTCATGCTGGAAGACCCACCCATGACCCATCGCTCTTTCAATCAACCCCTCTGTAATGAAGTCTGCCTGTACCCTTGGCAGAGAAACAGCCCCAAAGTGGGATGTTTGACAGTGGGGATGGTGACGTGAAGGTCGTATTCGTCATGTCTCTGCCTCCAAAGACAGTCGGGTCGCTGGCAAAGAGCTCATCTGTTGTCGTCTCACCATATCACCAGATATCCTCACTTTTTCCCAAGCCTACTGTCAATCATTCAGATGGTCATTAGTAAACTATCGAAGGGCATGTACATCCAGCCATGCATTGTGGAAAAGTGTGGTACCAGAGCTGCCTGTTGGTTTCTCTCTGTTTGTTTGGTTTGGTGTCTCCTCCCTTGCTCATGGTGTTTTGTTCTTTTTTTCAGACTCTGGGCTGTTAGTCATAGGTAAACTTTCGAAGGGCATGTACTGTACATCCATCCATCCATTACGACAAAGTGTGGTACCAGTGTTTTTGGATCTGCCCTCTGTCACTACATAGACATATGACACACTGTCATACATGACCTAGAAAGAAATTATGCGAGTGAGTAACTGACACCTGGGAAGATTTATCACTTAAAATTCAATTTTCAACTCCAAGCACCTGCTACAAAATGTCCGTTTCACTCTATGGTTCAGGAAACAAAACCTGAAAGTTAATATACATGTTGATAGTTTGAGGTGTTGATGTCTTTAGAGATATACAAATACTAGGGCTGTCAATTGATGAAAATATGATATAATGATTAATCACATTTTGTCCATAGTTAACTCATCGATTAATCACTTTTAATTGCAGATGAAAAAAGTTTTTATTTAGCATTGTTTTTTTCTGTTATTTGATGTTTTTTCCCTGGATTTTCCGTTAAAGTAAACCCACTAAAACGTCGGGACTGGTTATGTCTTTGTAAGCGGGTGAGCTTACAAAATCAGCCGGGGATGAAGTAATTACCTGTCCCAATGTTGTTGGAAATAAAGTGTACAGGCAGGTGCAGAATTACACTGCAGGTCTGTCTGGTGACCTGTAAAGCTCGTCTAGTCTTTTTGTATGTGTGTGTGTGGGGGGTCTCTGAATGGCAGCTGAATAACAGCACACAGGGGAAATCACCGTCAGAGTGCGGGAGATGTGCGTCAGCCTTGACCCCAGAGGATGGGCAGTTGAATTAGCACGACTCCCTGATAGTTAGGTGTGTGTGGATGGCTATACTGGATCAGTGCTTGGTTTATGTTTGCTTTTACTGGTGGGGATATGAATATTCACATCTGATGTCACTGAGTGCTTTCAAATGCTCTGTTGGTCTCAAGTGTGTACTCATGATCAAGTGGATTACCAGTTGAGCGAAGGAACTGAACTAACGTCTACAATACAGTTTTAAGAAGAATAGCATCATTTCATTGTCATTCATCTGGTTTGAAATATGTTTGTAAATAACTGCATCGGATTGAACGTGAAGGCATATACATTGTCGAAATATGAGCTATTATCTTATTCAAATAATAATATACAGTCACGACCAATCCAAGCTGTACCCCGCCTCTCACTTGAAGCCAACTGGGAAAGTCTTCAGCAAACCCCCCCCAACCCTAATGAGAGAAAAAAACGGCACAGAAAATGGATGGTATATGCAGTTAAAAATCCCATAGTTTTTGCATGTTTATGTTTTGGCGACCCACGACCAAACCCCATTTTGTCTGACAGTGCTAACTTTCTCCCACACTGCACAGACAGACTACAATATTGTATTTTCCCTGTTTTTCTTTCACCACATTTGGGCCCAAATGTGGATACTATGCAGGAATGCATTGAGGTAAGATTTGATAACATTACTGAGTGCTTATATGCATATTTATTTGGTGCACAACCTCAGGTTAATTCATGCAAGCACAGTGCCTGATACCACAGACATCAATAATATAATATAAACTTCTCTCTGAAAACCCAACGGCAGGCTCTTGCTGGTGGATGTTGGGTCTGTATTCATTTTCGTGCTTTTAATTGGATGTTGTGCTGCAGAGTCTTTGTTTTATACACAATGCATGATAAATAAATAGCATTAGCATTTGATTACTCTATTGTCTCTTTGGTCTTTACTGTTTTGATCAGTGTCCAAAACAGGAACATACCCTCAACTAGGATATTTTTATTACAGACAGGCAATCGTGTTTTAAAGTTTGTTAGGTCAACTTTAGAACACATTTACTATCTGCCTCGATCATAATAAAGTACAGGCCAACGTTTGGACATACCTTCTCATTCACTTGGGGACTCATTTCTCATTGCTTATTCGATTGGTTCCCGCCATAATATGAATTCTCAGACTTGTCCAACAGGGTTGTGGATCGACCTGACCTCTGCGCGACACAACTGACGGTCCCAACTTTAATAGTCATGAAAATTAAGAAAATACATTGAATGAGAAGGTGTGTCCAAACTTTTGGCCAGTACTGTAAGTTTGTAGTAGTTTGTCTGTACACTGTACCTAAAAATGCAGTTAGATGTAGCATTCCGTGACATCAAACCAGAACTCTTGCATTTACATCATTGCTCAAGATGTCCGTTTTCAACTCCCGTGTAACCTGTTTAGTGTTTATTTCAAACAAGGCTGCATGGGGGTGCATCTTCTACGTACAGTTCCACAATTCAACGTGTCCGATAAGGAGTCGGAAGGAGCAGATCTTATTTATTCGTACCCTCGTCCCATATTACAGCGGTTGGTACGGAATTTGTTCACTTCCCGTATTCAATATACACCATTCGCAAGGAACCAGGGACATCAGGCCCTGAGGGGAAACCACAGGACAAAGCACACTTTGACCTCTGCAGGCAAACATAACCACCCCTCCCCAACCCCCAAATACACACGTCCAACCCTTAAGTGTCACGTGTTCTACCCTGACTCCGGTTTAATGTGTCATTTGAGATCTATTTACCAGGCGTGTCGTTGAAATTTCTGCACATGTTCTCTTGAGTATAATAAAAGATCTTTTCATGTGCTTACTGGGAAATACGTTTGCCTTTATGGACTTCGTTTTGCCCTCCCTTTGAAAGCACCAGTACGTCATCCGAGTATATCGCCCTGACACTTTATTGGCCGTGGCGGTGGTGAAACAGACAATAGTCGAGCCTTTTAGAATTCATCTAGAGGGAAATACTGGTACAAGGTTAAGAAAGGTCACCCCTCTGATTCCACTTTGTGTGTATTAATCATGTTAAGAAGATTACGTAGGTGGAATTATGCATCAGAGAGGCACGTCACTGGAGTAATTTGAACTCCTTTTAGCCCGTGAAATTCTTTTCCCGGATGGAGCAGCATCCTGTAGGTTCTCCCGAACACGGCTACATGTACTGTGATTCCACGCGGAAAAAACAAGTCACGGTTTAAAATCCGACATAATGAAGGGTGGGATCATAGGGTTTAACCCTATTGAGAACCCAGGAGCAAAACATTTATAGACTGCAGCTTTTACAAAACACCACATCAACCAAAAAAAGAGGATTACTGGTAGATCTTCAAGGCAGCATCAGTCACTCTCCTTATCTTATGTGAGTGGCACGTGGTCATACACCTGATATCACATGTCCAAGCATGGAATTTTCATGTAAACAAAACTTTCTTATTCTGAGGGCTGAGGTTACATTCATGGGGTAGTTAAACATCCATCCGTCCATCCATCCATTTTCTATGCCGCTTATGCTCATTTGGGTCGCGGGTATGCTGGAGTCTATCCCAGCTGATATTGGGCGAGAGGTGGGGTACACCCTGGACTGGTCGGTGGTTAAACATTCAATATTTTAAAGTTACATACATATTAACCCTTGGATGCATGATCTATCAATACCTGCACTCTTCCATGAGTGGGGTCAAAAAGGACCCCAATTAGTAATAGTAGTAATGCAATAAACTTGGGAAATTTCTTGAATTTTTTGGTTACAGATGATGGTTTTTGTTATATTTTGATCTGCAAAAGAGTGATATCCTTTTTGATACACCTCCCCATTGCTTCTGTTATGTAGGTTGGTAGGTTAGGGTTTCCTTACCTGTGTACAGTTGAGGTATTAAAAGCATGCATTCAGAGTGGCAATATCAGCCATGATGTACCACAGCAAGGTGCTTGTAGGTGTAGTTGCCAACTATCTGATCCACAGTATCTAGACCTCCTTTGGTCTGGTTGTAGCAGAGAACCGCTTCTGTTTTATTTTCCGTTTCATGCACCATTTTGCTGTGGTGCATAGCTGACTTTGATGGGTTGTTCCAATGCGCAAAACTAGCGGGTCATTGGATAAATGCTGGACTTTGACCCACCCATCGGACGCTCAGTATCTCTGGGAGTGTATGGGGCAGTGGGCTGGCCCAGAATCTCGGTTTCTCCATGATGATTTGATGATCTGTCCGAGGCAGAATCCCCCCCAGATTGACAGTAAAATCAGTGAATTCGAGATTTGGAAGTTTAAACCTCCACCCGAGCATTTTCCAAGTTTTTCATTCCGTTGTTCTGAACTTATCCGAAGACTTTGTTCATTCCCAGCAACTTTGTCCTTGTTGAAAACGACTAGGAAAAGAATTCTTTACATAGCAATAAATAAACACATTTACGATGTAGGCTGAAAAAATGAGCTTCCCCTTCTTGAATGACTAGCAGTCGCCAATGGTTAGCCGTACACGGCAGACATGATGCAACGAAAGAACTGACAAAGGCGGGCTGCAGTACTGCAAGTGTGATCGTCAATGAAGACCTTTATATGCCAATCACGCATTTGTTGTTTTGTGGCTGACTGATCGCAGCATCCTTAATACACACGGCTTATTGAACATACGTTTGAATATCTGTGCCCTACTGTATGTGCAAAAAGTGGCGTGCATCTTGCTCTATACTGCAAATTAGGTTGCAGTAGGACTGGCGACCAGTTCAGGGTTTTCTCGGGGTACTCCGGTTTCCTCCCACATACCAAAAACATGCATGTTAGGTTAATTGGCGACTCTAAATTGTCCATCGGTATGAAAGTGAGTGTGAATGTTTGTTATTCTTTATGTGCCCTGCGATTGGCTGGCGACCAGTCTAGGGTGTACCCCGCCACCCCCCCCCCAAAGTCTGTTGGGATAGGCTCCAGCATACCCGCGACCCTAATGAGGATAAGCGGCATAGAAAATGGATGGATGGAAGTTGCAGCAGTTGAAAGTCTGATGTGGTTCATATCAAACAGAACAATACGGCGGGCAGACCGTGTATTCGGCCTCGCCACAGTTGGAGTCAACAGGCTGCTCCTGCCGTTTCTCTCATGTCGCCAGTGGTTCCCCACAGCGTGAGGCAGCATGCGACGTCTGCAGGGTGCTGATTGTGGCGGCGCTTTTGCCTCTAACTTCCTCCTGGACCTCTTCCGCACCGGCTCCCCTCCTTGTTTGAGTCTCACGTATGAGAGTTTGACAGATTGCCTAACTGAAGTTGGTCAGATGCTTTATTTTTCATAGTTTTTTTCACTTTTAGGGATCTACAAAAGCCTCATAAATTGTATTTGATGAAAAAAAAAAAAAAACGCCCCACTATGTATTGCTTCATTCAAACCTAATTGCTCTCTAATGAGGGCTTGATAGGCATCTTAATGTGGCATTACAGACAAAATTAAAAACACATTGAAAAAAAAAGAGAGAAGGCGTACCCATAAACAACATTAGTTATTCTTGCTTTCTTCCTAGTTTTCCACTTGACTCTTCGCCATCTTCACCCCCCCCCCTTGGTTTTTAATGGAAAACGCATTGCTTTTGAATCTTTAATTCTCATTAAACATAAGTGTCCAAGGCCTGCATAATGAAAAGCAAATTTAAGAGTAGCATCAATTATCTCTGGAGACATCTCATTAGAGATTCTGGCCACGGTTTTGCTGCTGCTGTGTTGTTACCTCCGCCGAGACACGGGCAGGTTCCTTTCCACTAACACAGGAAAAAGTGCTTAGTCACGCGGATAAAAATGCCACACAGTTATACTCTTTCGCTTCCTTACTTTGTATACCCTTTGGTTTGTACTGGACAGAAACTTCGTCAAATGTCAAACCTGATTGATGTAGCTTCCCAGCATACCTTGCGGCATTTCGGTGGACGTTGTTATGCACATATGTTGTGCCGTCACGTGTGTGTTTGCGTCTTGATTGTAAGCAGCGTTCTACTTACAAGAATCAATCGCTCAAATTCATTGGCAATTGAGAGGACCTTCAAGGAGCACATCGGGTACAACCTGATTCATTTTAGCTTATTGATTTGAAGAGAAACCAGAGAGGGAGGTGTCATCACTTTCAACATCATGTCAAAGCCCACTTTCTGTCATCCCGACCTGACAAGCCTTTCTGTTTAAAGTGACGTCAGCAGCTCTCTCGCCTGCAGCCATGCGGAAACCATTACTGTACATCTTTGAGCCAGTTCCTCCTAGATAGCTTCACAGCCAAACAAGGCCAGACACACCTCAAGCCCAGCTCTGTTGAATGTAAAAAACTTGCCCCATTTGCAAAAGGTTGGCCCAAACATTGTAGGAGCAGATTTGTTATTGACATGTTGTGTCCCGTGGAAATTGCTCTACGACTGCAAGGGAAGCTCAGACTGCAGACTTGCCAACGTGTACACATTTGTTGTACTCAACATGCAATTTGACTCTTAAACTATTTTTTAGTTTCACTTTTGAGTACAGCTTATTGAGTTGGTTTCTCAAAGGTATTTCAAATTGGGGGGGCTTGACAGAAAATAGAGAACCACAACCCTAAGGTGTAGAGTTTGGGGGTCGTCTCACAACTGCCTGTGGCTGTTGGACCCAAAAAGAACAATTTTACTCTCATCTGTCCACAAAATGTTCCTCCTTTTCTCTTCGGGCCAGTGGATGTGTTCTTTGGCAAATTGTAACCTTTTCTGCACATGGCTTTTTTTAAACAGAGGGACTTTGCGGGGGATTCTTGTAAATAGATTATCTTCGAACAGACATCTTCTGACTGTCACAGTACTTACAGGTAACTCCAGACTTTTTTGGATCACCCTGGAGCTGATCATTGGCTGAGCCTTTGCCATTCTGGTTATTCTTTGATCCATTTTGATAGTTGTTTTCCGTTTTCTGCTACGTGTCTCTGGTTTTTCTCTCCATTTTAAGGCATTGGAGATCCTTTTAGCTGAAATGCCAAAAATATTTTGCACCTTTTCATAAGTTTTTCTCTCTCCGATCAACTTTTTATTCGAAGTACGCTGTACTTCTGTACAATGTCTTGAAAAAAAACATTTCCCTCATTAATTAGAATTAGAGCTTGTCTCCAGACCTTGATCTTGTTGAAAATCTGTGAAGGCAGCTGAAGGTGGAGTTACCGGCTGACAGCTCTGAAATCTTCAGGATTTGGAGGGTATCTGCAAAGAGGAATTAACCGAAATCCCTCCTGGTGACCAACTACAAGAAATGTCTGACCTCTGTGCTTGCCAACAGGTTTTTTCTTCTACTTGGTGCTGGTGTACTGATACCGTGCCAGGTGGGACAATACAACACAGTGCATTATTTTTTATAATTATATTATTTATATCATTTGATTTTACATTCCAAATCAGAGCATAACTTCGAGTTCATCAGTGATGAAACTGAGCAATGAATTTTTGTTCTATAAGATTTTGTGAAGTATATACCCTATCCCCTGACTGGGATAGGAGTTTATATACGGGGGAATTGGATTTTTACTGGCGTTAAGGTGCTGTGATAAAGCGGCCACCTGGGTGGCCACTTTAAGATCAGCTTGGTCCATTTTTTGTGACCCAACAGAAGCAAGCAGGTACCGCTTTATAGTTTTGGGCTAAAACTTTACCTTGATATTGGATGTAAGGAAAATAAGGTTGTAGTCACCTCAATGCTCATATTAGTCACGCATTGATCTAAAATGATCTGTTTCATTTCATTGTCATTTGGTATTTGGTATGTTGCATGCAAAACACTTGTCACTGGTCTAAACAAATCCATGAGACAAGTATTTACAGTATTACAGTATTTGAAGTATACGCAAACTGTAATGCATAGTGTCAGTTTTTTATTTTCCTGTTTTACAGTCAGGGGTTTTTAAACACTTAACACTGAAACTGTACCGACAACATGACTTGCGATGCTTGGGCTACCAAAATGGTCAGAGTCAATCTGTAGCTGGAACAAGAATGTGATCCAAACAAGACACAAAGTAGCCGAACTGCTGCATGCACCATGTGGGCATACGAGTAAACATCCGTGCGCCATACCTATGCCTAAACTTCACCACCCAAATGCTCCCGACGCAAGGCATGCTGGGTAGCTTGTGGTACTCTTTCTCCCAATTTGTCGCAAATGTCGAGGAGGTTGTCCGAGAAGTAAACACGGCAGGGTTGACATGTTCTTGATAGCAAATGTTTGTTCAGAGTTCATATTGTTGCTGTAGCGGGACTACCCAGCATGCCTTGCGGGCATTTGGAAACAACAGTTTTAAGTGGCGTGTTATGTTTAGTTGTTTATCACCCACGTCGTAGTAGTAGTTGATTTTTGTGGTTGCACTGTGAGCAGGTATGTCGTTTTGTTTGACGCCCCCCTTCCTTCGTCAAATTTTTTAACCCAGTGTGAGTCAAAAAGTTTGCCCACCCCTGCTTTAGGTGAAAGTTAATCTTGGTGTTGGCTGCACCAACGAAGAAAAGGTACTGTAATTATTTTAGGGAGATGGATCAATCTATCCATCTATGGGGAGTGTCAGAAATGTTCCAGGACCGGTTCAAATTCAAATTACAAGTTTTTCTCTTCCCTGCCACACCGTAATGCACTCCTGGAATGATTCTTCTTTGTTGAGGACCCACGTGAGCTTAGGAACGAGAAAAAAAATCACAGCGCCAGGTCCAGCGAGTAGGGAGGTTCTTCTCGGCCAGGACTTGTCAGGGTTTTGTGTGTGGGTCAGTTGTCATGGTGAAGCCACTTTCGCCTCTTCTGAACTAAGCAAACAATCTCCTTGTAGACGTGCTGGTTGATCGTCTGGACCTGCATGTGGAAAGACCTCGCAGTCCTGGAACTTTTTCACAGTTGGGGCATTAAATTGAAGTAAGTTACCCAAATAATAGAACCCATTAGTTTTTATACAGTCGCAGTCCATTATCTATTTAATTATGGATCTAGTGTGGTTTTATGTGAAACTGGGCGCTGAATTATTTATCTTTGACTCTCCATCCATCCGTCCATCCATCCATTTTCTTCTGCTTTTCTGAGGTCGGGTCATGGGGGGCACCAGCCTCCCAGACTTCCTTCTCCCCAGCCACTTCGTCCAGCAGGTGTTCCCAGCCCAGTAGAAAGACATAGTCTCACCAACGTGTCCTGGGTCTTGCCCGAGACCTCCTACCTACGCGAACTGAACAGCTCCCCAGGGAGGCATCCGGAGGCAACCTAACCAGACGCCCGAGCCATCTCATCTGGCTCCTCTCAATCAATCTTTGACACTTCTATCTTTAAACTGGCAATGCCTTCAATGGAGCTGCTGTAGCTTGTGTACCCCCACTTGTCTTGCAGGGCTTTTTTTCCATTGCAATATGAAATGGAAGCACAAAAGCATGTGTTTTTCCTCATCAGAAACACCACTCGCTGAGGAAAACAGTCCAGCTTTTTTTTCACGTGACTCTTACATGGCAATAAAAGTGACAGTGATACACTGCAACACGGCAGTGAATGAACGTTGGGCTTTTTGAAAAATAATGAGCTTATGAGAGCAGGGATTTTATGCAGGGTCAGTGGGTAAGCCTTAGCTGCGAGCGTGCAAGGGAAACACGATGAACTTGGAATAATGTGGCATGCTATGGCATTCCCATGCGGGTGTAATGAAGTGTTCATGTATTCAAGTTGCAGAAAGAACAGCATGGTCTGCTTGTTGAGTGAGTGCACAAACAGGATGGATATTACAAGACGATGGACGAGTAGAACAGTTGCACAGACATCTTGTTTTAAAGCCACAAGGAAAGACTTTGAACTTTTGGGTGCACTTTTGTAATGATAATAATTATAATAGCGTTGAGTTTTGACTAATAGTTGCTGTCTGACTATTCCTTCATATAATATAGTTGTCATTATTGTGGTTGTTGATTTTCTTAGTGCTGTCAAGAGAGTAAATTGTACATTCAATACATTAGTGTGGGAGATAAAAATATTGCTATATTTGCACTCGTCACCGGGCTCTTTGCCTCAAGTCGCTGCCCCAACGGGGGACTAGTGGGGCCACAGCATGCGACGATTATCCAACTTAGTGTGTGTGGAAGTGTGAGCATTTGAAAAGATATGTGAATATGTTTAGCAACTCATACCGAAAAAACAAATACATTAAAACACAGTTCAATGGAGGAATAGGAATATTTGTTTGTTATTGCTATTGGGTTTTTTTCCTTCCAGTTTGCCTCCCCTGACTGCTTGTACTTGCCTTGTACCTTGTACCTGCCTGTGCCGTATTTTTGAAATGTATATTTCCCATTGATGTAACCGACAACTCTCACATGCTCATTATCACAGTTCCTCTCTGCTGCTCACAGCTCATCATCTTGCCCTCCCCACTAAAATGGGAGGTGATGCTAAACAAGTCCAAGCACACGGATAGCCAATCGTTGTCCACTTTAGGTTGTGACTGAGGACTGTTTTCCACCCACAACAAATCAAAAGGCATCTCACATACAGCAACAGTAAGATTTAAAATGTGATTGCTGTGATTAAAAAATTAACGCACTAAATGATTAACTAATTAATCACATTCTTTAATTTGACATCTCTCTCTTTTTCATATTTGGTTTACATTATTTAGACCCACCCAAAACTAGACGCAGCAACAGTAGAGATTAAAAATGTGATTGCTGCAATTAAAAAATTATCACACTAAATATGACTAATTAATTAATCACAATTAATGCCTTAATTTGACATCGCTCTATATTTTTTTTATATTTTGTTTACATTATTTAGACCCACCCAAAACTAGACCCAGCAACAGTAGAGATTAAAAATGTGATTGCTGTGATTTAAAAAAAACACTAAATAGGACTGTAATTAATTAATCACAATTAATGCCTTTATTTGACATCGCTCTATATTTTTTTTATATTTTGTTTACATTATTTAGACCCACCCAACACTAACGCAGCAAGAGCAGAGATTAAAAATGTGATTGCTGCGATTAAAAAAAAACACTAAATAGGACTGTAATTAATTAATCACAATTAATGCTTTAATTTGACATCTCTCTATATATTTTTTATATTTGGTTTACATTATTTAGTCCCACCCAACACTAGACGCAGCAACAGCAGAGATTAAAAATGTGATTGCTGCGATTAAAAAATTATCACACTAAATATGACCAATTAATTAATCACAATTAATGCCTTGATTTGACATCGCTCTATATTTTTTCATATTTTGTTTACATTATTTAGACCCACCCAACACTAACGCAGCAAGAGCAGAGATTAAAAATGTGATTGCTGCGATTTAAAAAAAACACTAAATAGGACTGTAATTAATTAATCACAATTAATGCTTTAATTTCACATCTCTCTCTATTTTTTTATATTTGGTTAACATTGTTTGGACCCACCCAACACTAGACGTCATTTGGACGTTGTTTTTTTGGGGCTAAATCTGGTCGGTACCATACGTTTCAGCGTATGGTAATAATTTACTAATTTTTGCTAGGTGGAAAGTGGGTAAATGCTGGTTCGGGGCGTGCAAAAACAGTTGAGATATTGTTAAACTTGATGCCTTTTCGACAGTGCCAATATTATTATTTGATCTGGTTCAATAGACTGGAGGTTTACCCGATTAAGTGTCCATTTCTCATATGCAAAAATGACAAAGGACAGTTAATAAAAGAAAAGGAGACAATGTAAGCTAAAAAAAACAATACAAACGTTCACACGCAGAGAACTCACTCCGCTGGGGGAATTTGAGTGTAAGGATGGAGCATCTGCTTCTGCCCACAGGGCCTCCAGCTAGAGCAAGCAAACACACGCACACACACGCGCACACAAAACCACTCACAACCAAACTACTGCTGATTCTAATAAGGCTGAGGCCAGCTGGGCAGGAGTGCGCTTGTTCCACTCTGTTTCGGGCTGTCAGGTTGTTGTCCCTAAGCGCTTCACATGTCAGCCTCTGCTCACAGCATCCTGGCTGCACACACCGCAGCGTGCCCTCCTTGTGCTTGTTGGCTCCAAGTGTCACAGACGGACTCAAAAAGAAAATCAATATTAGGTTTATTTTAACCGCACTTTGATTATTCTACGCGTTGTGTAGCAAGTACAAAAAAATGTCAAGCTCTTCCCGGCGGATGCCGAAGCGTTCCCAGGCCAGCTGAAAGACATAGTCTCTCCAGCGTGTCCTGGGTCTTCCCCGGGCCATCCTACCGGTTGGACGCGCCCTGAACACCTCCCCAGGGAGGCGTCTGGGAGGCATCCTAACCAGATGCCCGAGGGACCTCATCTGGCTCCTCTCAATGCGGAGGTGCAGCGGTTCTACTCCGAGTCTCTCCCGGATGACAGTGCTTCTCACCCTATCTCTAAGGGAGAGCCCAGCCACCCTGCAGAGAAAACTCATTTCGGCCGCTTGTACCCGCGATGTTGTCCTTTCGGTCACCACCCAAAGCTCATGACCATAGGTGAGAGTAGGAACGTAGATCGACCGGTAAATTGAGAGCTTTGAGCTTTGCCTTTCGGCTCAGCTCTCTTTTCACCACGACAGATCGGTGCAGAGTCCACATCACTGCAGACGCCGCACCATTCCGCCTATCCATCTCACGTTCCATCCTTCCCTCACTCGTGAACAAGACCCCGAGGTATTTAAACTCCTCCACTTGAGGCCGGTACCTCATCCCCGACCTGGAGATGGCACTCCACCCTGTTCGGGCGAGAACCATAGACTCAGATTTGGAGGTGCTGATTCTAATCCCAGCCGCTTCACACTCAGATGCAAACCGACCCAGTGAGAGTTGAAGGTCACTGCTCGATGAAGCCAGCAGGACCACGTCATCTGCAAAAAGCAGAGACCGAATCCTGTGGCCACCAAACTGAAACCCCTCAACGCCCTGGCTGTGTCTAGAAATTCTGTCCATGAAAGTAATGAACAGAATCGGTGACAAAGGGCAGCCCTGGCGGAGTCCAACTCTCACTGGAAACGGGTCCGACCTATTGCCGGCAATGGGAACCAAACTCTGATACCAGTCATACAGGGAACAAACCGCCTGGATTAGGTGGTCAGATACCCCATATTCCCGGAGCACCCCCGACAGTATTCTCTGAGGAACACAGTCGAATGCCTTCTCCAAGTCCACAAAACACATGTAGACTGGTTGGACAAACTCCTATGCACCCTCAAGGACCCTGTCGAGAGTATAGAGCTGGTCCACAGTTCCACGACCAGGATGAAAACCACACTGCTCCTCCTGAATCTGAGATTCGACTATCCGGCGGATCTTCCTCTCCAGAACCCCTGAATAGACCTTACCGGGAAGGCTCAGGAGTGTGATCCCACGATAGTTAGAACACACCCTCCGGTCCCCCTTTTTGAAAAGCAGGACCACCACCTCGGCCTGCCAGTCCAGGGGCACCGACCTCGATGTCCACGCGATGCTGCAGAGTCGTGTCAACCAAGACACGCCCACAGCATCAATGCCTTAAGGAACTCCGGGAAGCACACCGTCCCCACTATACACAGTGTTGACTGTGCACTGCTTCCCCCGCCTGAGTGGGCGGATGGTGGACCAGAATCTCTTTGAAGCCATCCGGAAGTCATTTTCCATGGCCTCTACAAATTCCTCCCATGTCCGAGTTTTTGCCTCAGTGACTGCCAGAGCCGCAGACCGCTTGGCCTGCCGGTACCTGTCAACTGCCTCCAGAGTCCCATGGGCCAAAACGGCCTGATGGGACTCTTTCTTCAGCTTGACGGCATCCCTCACCGCTGGTGTCCACCAACGGGTTCTGGGATTACCACCACAACAGGCACCGACCATCTTACGGCCACAGCTCCGATCAGCCGCATCGACAATGGAGGCACGAAACATTGCCCCCTCTGACTCAGTCTCCGCTGCCTCCTTCGGAACTTGGTCAAAGATCTCCCACAGGTTGGAGTTGAAACTCCTCCTGACAGGGGACTCTGCCAGACGTTCCCAGCAGACCCTCACAATGCGTTTGGGTTGTGAGGTGTTTCTCCCAATCACACCTCTCCAGGTCTCACTATTGCTGCTATAATGAACGTTGAAGTCACCCAGTAGAACAAGGGAATCCCCCCGAGGGCGCTATCTAGTACTTCCTCTAAGGACTCCAAAAAAGGGTGGGGATTCTGAACTGCTGTTTGGTGTATAAGCACAAACAACAGTCAGGACCCGTCCGCACACCCGAAGGCGTAGGGAAACTCCAGCCCCTCTCGAGAGGACTGGTTCCAGAGCCCTTGATGTGCGTTGAGGTGAGTCCGACTATACCTAGCCGGAATTTCTCCACCTCACGCACTAGCTCAGGCTCTTTCCCCGACAGAGAGGTGACATTCCACGTACCGACAACTAGCTTCTGTAGCCGAGGATCGGACTGCCAAGGCCTCCGCTTCCGGGCGCCACCCCGCTCACTTAGCACCCGAACCCCTTTGGCCCTTCCTACGAGTGGTGAGCTCATGGGAGGGGGGACTCACGTTACTTTTTCGGGCTGTGCCCGACCAGGCCCCATAGGTGCAGGCCCAGCCACCAGACGCTCGCCATTGTGCCTCACCTCCAGGCCTGGCTCCAGAGTGTGACCCCGGTGACCCGCGTCCGGGCGAGAAAAAACAAAGTCCAATGGTTTTAATCATTAAAAATAATAGCAGTCCATTGTGACTAACCAGATTAATCACCGTACATTGGAAACAAGTTACCAATAGGTGCTGTAGATTCTCAGAAAACAAACAAGACCCCAGCATTCACGCTTTTCACACTCTTTCCATCAATGGTAACACTATATGCCACCTGGTGCAGCAGAAACACTCCATTTCTGCCGGCACGTCATGGGAAGCTCCACATTGACGCCACCAAGCCATGTCAGTATAATGATGTCTTTTGTTGAGGGCTGCAGCTAATCCTCCATATATTCAGGCTCAAAAATATAAGGTTCTGGATCCTTATTTTTCCAAAAGTAGTCGGCAGGGGCCGGCAAATCCACACACACTTGTCACGCTGTTTCTGTTGACCGAAGTAGTGCTAGATCTGAATCAATGCACCCAGGAAAGACATTTGAGGGCATATTTTTCCTTGATGCAGAGCAGGCATACTTAAAAGGTATTGAAGTCATAAAGCATCTTTGAATGATCTTTTGAGAATTTACTGTGCTGGTTTTTTAAATCAAATTATGGTCACCATAAGTACGACCTTATTCAGGTTTTCCATCTGAACATGTTATTTACATGGCATGACCCTACTCTCACAGGACAGCTGCAAGCTATAGCTTCAGTGTAATTGTTCATCATTTTAGTCACCTTTGTTGTCACACGGGCTATTTTTAACGTGACAATAAAACCAGCAAAAATGGGGGATGTAGAATGTCAGCGCGATAAGGAAAAGGATGGGACAAAGCCATCCAAAACATCCTCAAGGAATCATCTCATTCTTTATTTCAAGCCTGTAGCTAAACTAATATATTGGAATCATGGAAGGTGGCCCCTCATTTCTCCACCTCATCTTCTGGGCGGTTGCTTCGGTGTGCACCGCGCGTTTCTGTGCACCACCAGGGGTGATTGAAGCGGAGGTGAAATGGCACTTTATAGCATTTGGCCTGAAAATTCTCATTCGTGAAAGAAGATTTATCGAGTCACGTTGCAATGCACTGCCTTTGGAATGACTCATTTCATACAAATCAGCAGGCATCCTGACGATTTTAGTTGAATGTTTTTTCTAGGTGTGTGTGTGCGTGTCAGTTCCTCTAGTGTGAGATGTCTCCGATGAATTTGATTTCTAACAGAAATGGATTGAAAGTCATAATGGTGGATATTAGAAATTGACCTTTTTCCAAGATGTTGTGTTTTTCATGCTCCCTGCATTATGCAGGTAATTAGGCAAGTCATTGCAGACTCCAAATATGCACTCGCTGTCTTTGCGGCACCAGGTGTGTGCGTGCAGCCACTACAAGTACAGTGCATGCCTTCTAGCAGTGCAGTGAAGAGATGTTTTTTCTCAGCATCCAGCTGAGGCGCTGCCTGCTTTGCCCTGATGAGCGATTTGATGTGCATTATGCACATTCCTCATATCCTAATTCAACATTTTTCCAGCGAGGGCCACAAAGTGAAAAATGAAACGATGCCAGGGCCACTTTGAAAGACGTGTAGATATGCTAAGAAGTTATATACTGTATATATTCAAAAACTCTATTTTTAGTATAGGTGAAATACATTATTAGAATAAATTTTGTTTTTTTCTTGGGGTTTTTTCCTCATTTTTGCTGTTCTCCCATGTAAATTTTCTTTCTGGAGTAGTTTGACGTCATTCTCATAATATTTTTACTTTATTACAACTTTTTCCCCAACCTAATTTAACAAAAATGAAAACTTTATTTTGTTTAGTTTGTTTATCCTAATATTTAGACTTTTTTTCCTTAATATTTTGACTTTACAATATTTTGGTAAAGTACGGCAGTTTTTTTCATTTTTTTTTTCGTAATTATTTCATTTTCTTCTCATAGTTTTTGCCATAATATTATGACTTTATTTGCATAATATTTTTTGCAACCTAATTTTCCAAAAAATGAAAAAAATGAAAAATGCTTTTTTCCTTTTATATCTTAACATTTGCTACTAAAATGACGTTCTTTCCTTGTGATATTTCTTAATTCTCCTAAAATTACAACTAGATGAAATCTTTTTTCTCTTAATATTTTGACTTTATTTTGCTGGATTTTTCCATTTTTGCTGATTTTTCTTTTACTTTTCTTATAAATTTATATATTTTTGAATGTGTCGAGGGCCACCTAAAAAACACCCACGGGCTGCACTTTAGGCACCCCTGTCCTAATTGCACTGCTTTTCTCTCACAATCAAAACATGACAGTAATAATTATATAAGGTCTGCCTTTTATCCTTCAGAACATTCAGACACTATTTTAAGAAAATAAATCTAATCACTGTGAGGAACGAATAAAAACTAATGTGGCCACAGATGGATAACAGACTAAACATTGATCACTAAAAAATATTTTACTACTAGCTACAGTTCATTGCTTTGCGACCAGATGGGGCAGTGACCCAAGAGGTCCTGATATGGTAGGATTGGGTATTGTTTACATATAATCCAATACCAGTGCCGAATCGGAACTTCTCCATCCATCCATTTTCTATGCCGCTTATCATCATTAGGGTCACAGGTATGCCGGAGCCTATCCCAGCTGACTTTGGGCGGGAGGCGGGGTACACCCTGGACTGGTCGCCAGTAAATCTGAAATGCCCAAATTCATTACTTAAAGAAAAACACACAAATTTTGTCCAAAAAACATGCATTTTGATTTTAACGGAATTTTGTGACATTAAACTTGAATAGAAAAGTACTTTAAATACTTCAATAACATAGAGAAAATGATGACTAAGCAATAATAATTTCCAATACAGCAAAACCAGCAGCAATGTAAAACACAGAATGTTCCAGTTTCCCATGTTGGAATTGTAACTGATTGGCATTTTAAGATGGGCATTAAAGTTTAAAAAAGAACGACAGAAAAATTAATGCATTAGGTGCACATCCCAAAAAATCTTCGGATTGCAGTGACGCGGATCATTAGGCTGACTTGTCACCCTTCGACTAGCTCTGCTTTTCTTCTAAACCACCAGTTAGCCATCAAGCCAAACCAGAGCCACAAAAGGAGGGGTGCCATCCGAAACCCGTGGCCCTTGGCACACTGCAGTGACACTTTTTTTTTTTTTAATAGTAAAAAATAGAACACAATGAGAAGAACTGAAATGTTGACACCAACGACCAATAAAAAAAACCTGGTGACCGCAGCATCAGATTTGTCCGAAGTTGACTAATCGTCCAACTTTTTCTTTTTTCGAGCAGCTGACGGGGATCACCCAAAAATGTGATTTTTCCATCACTTTTCCATAATTTTCCATAATTAAAAGTTTATGCTGTTTTGTGCTTGAGTACAGCCTAAAATTTGTCCAAAAAAATACACATTTGTGCACATTTTCCATATTTCAGGCATAAAAATTGTTAAGTGAACTAAAACACGAATATAAGGCATTAAGGAAACGCATTCAAATTGTGTTTAGATGGGTGTTATTTCAGGTCTGTAGGGCATTAAGGTTGATGGTCAAAATATACAAAAACAAAACAACAAACCAAATTTCTGATTCAAAAATTCAGGCTGGTATCGGCGATATAATATACAACATCAGAAAAAAAGGACAAAATCATATACCTGAATATCAAAAGTATCACTATTTTGATTCCAGAATCGACTTTAGAGCATGAAGAGCTGGTATCGGAAATATCTACATTTCAGTATCTATCCTCACATTAAAAGCAGGCTCTCCTTAACGTGTTTGTGGCCATTTCAAGGATTTTGTGCAACGGGAGACGATATTTTCTCAACCAAATGATTCCGTGTCAAAGATGAAGAAGAAAGATGGCAAGAATTTTGGTATGGAAGTTTTCAGCCAACTTGTTGCCACGTCTGTTCCAAGTGTGGGTGTAGGGGTGAGACGTTGCCAAGAGCTGCTTCACTAACACCTTAGAAAAAAAACTTTCGGATGAGAAAAACCTTTGACTACATCGGTGATTACCTTTATCCGAGTTTTTCACGATAAACTACGTCTTTCCGTGACTGCCTACCTTTAACGTTTTGGTAAGCACGGCAATACGCGCCTTCCCATGACGTATATGTTGGATATACGCCTCCCGAGGGTTCACACTGCAGTCCCTTTGCATACATATCTCATTTTTATCCACATATGAATGAGTGGCATTTCAAAAAATCCAAATTGTGCTGTTCATAATGACATGAACTGATCAGATACAGGTTCCAAATGAGCAAAGAAATGGGAATTAACCCGTAGGGTTACGTGGTAAACGCGTTTTGTGCTGTGCATTTGACAAGACAGGGCTGTCGTTAACGTAACGAGTGTAGACTGCACACAATGTAAGTAAAATTAAAACTAAAATTGCCAAAATTCAAACAATGGCCAAAACCAATCTAATTCAAAATCCAAAATAATGTGCATGACAAGATTTAGGACTTCGGTTTTCAACTGAACTTTCTTTTTTTCTAACAAATACCCTTAGGGGAGGTATTTTTTTTACATCATATTTCCACAGAAGGTAAAGTGTGTTGCTCATGTGCTAATGAACAAATCACCATTTACCACCAAAAACGGTAAACTGGGCAAAAAACACTTCACAGAAAAAGAAATCCGTACCCTGTTGCTAGTTAGATTTTTAAAAAACAATGCCAGACTCCAATTAGTTAAAAAGTAACTAGTTGCATAACTTCTACCAGCCTGAGGTACCCAAGAACCGGTTCCATATTTTCTGTAGCTCATTTTCTATCCCAGCCTACATCACAAATGTATTTATTTATGTTTTAATTCTACCCTCCGTTCCAAGTCGTTTTTAACGGTAAAGTCTCAGCGTAATGAAAAATTGGCAAAATGCTCGGGTTTATACTTCAAGATTGCTGATTCGCTCGTTTTGCTGTCAATCAGAAAGGGATTCCGCCTCAGACAGATCGTGCAGTCATCATGCAGGAGCCGAGCGTCCGGGCCAGCCCACTGCCTCGTAGACTCGCATATTATTTGCATATTTAGTCAATGAAATTTACACAGAGCTGAGCTTCCTTTGCAGTCTCAGAGCAACCGCCGCCGGTCACGTGTCATGGGCATACGTGGAGGGGTGGGTTCGATTTTGTATAGCGCGCCTCCCGAGTGGTGTGTCACAAACTTATGTAGTCTAACTACCCCAAACACTGGCATTTGGGTGCAAACTATGCAGCATCCACAGAACAGAGAAAGCAAACACAAAGACAAACAAAACGGATCGCAAAGTAGGATCAAGAGAAGTCTTCGGCATCTCATCCTCGGGGCCGTCTGAACCGATCAGTCCTGAGTCTGAGTCGGGTTCCGCCTGCACCTCTGCCTGCTAACACCGCTGCCATTGCACATCAGCTCATACGGGAGTTAACGTCTCGCTAGAACATTCCCGGCCGTGAACACCCACACACGCCACGGAAAGCCAAAAGATGTAGAAGAAAAAGAGTCAGAGTTCAAAGTATGCAGACCTGAAATACGGCGAGCTGACTGAGAAACATTGCAGAAAACTTGAAATGTCAAATCGGATAGAAATTTTTGAAGAATGTTGGCTGGAATCTGCTTCAATAAGATTTGTTTTTATTTTATTCAATGATTCCCAGTATTGCCCTGCGATTGACTGGCGACCAGTCCAGGGTGTACCCCGCCTCTCGCCCAAAGCCAGCTGGGATAGGCTCCAGTATACCCGTGACCCTAATGAGGATAAGCGGTATAGAAAATGAATGAATGAATGAATGGATTCCCAGTATTATTGTTTATGCACGGTCATTTGTTTCGCGTGGGGCTGTTTGGGTACGTTATCAACCATATGATTACGGTTCTTCGAATTTTTCTTATTCTTATTCTGCGGGTGGTCCGGTTTCCTCCCACATTCCAAAAACATGCATGTTATCTTATTTGCTGACTCTAAATTGTCCATCGGTGTGAATGTGAGTGGGAATGGTAGCACGTCTGCCCTGCGATTGACTGGCGACCAGTCCAGGGTGTGTCCAGCTGGAAGGATGGATGATTATTGGGTTTTTGGCCATTTGTCTAGTCTACCATGTAGTATGTTTATAATCAGTTGGTATTTCAGTAACCAGTGCAGTACCTACAGCTGGGGAGTGGTTTTCGATATAACTTTGACCTGTGGCAGACTAAAAAACACTGAGGAGGTTCCTTTCCGTCATGGACAACCAGCATCATCCAATGCAGAGCATCATATCCCGACAGAAGAGCAGTTCCAGTGCCAGATTGCTATCACTGTTCTGCTTCACTGAAACACTGAGCTGGTCATTCTTTCCACAGAAAATGCTTTTTTTTCTCAACACAACAGAGAGGGGAGCGATATCATTTCAAAAAAATAAATGTTTATGTATGATTGCACTGCAAATGTGAGCGATGTTTCATATTTATTTATTTATTTTTATTGCACGTTCTTATTTTTCTTATCCCTCCTTTCTTGCCTTGGTTGTTTTTTATGTTGCGATTAAGTTATTAAGTTTATTGTGACATTTTTGCAGAGCTGCCGTGTGTGTTTTACCTGGTTTTTAAACATGCTAAAACCAACCCAATGTAGCTTATGAATGGAAGAGCAATAAATCCTTATTTATTGTTAGGAATTTGTCCATCAAGACAGAGGACTACAATATAGGTATGAGCATATTTTCACCAAATTTGAACAGTATTGTTGTAATATTGATAACGGGTAAACATTATATCAAACATTCATGTGTAACCCGCCTGGTTCAGCCAGCCCTGCTTTCCGCCGGCGATTGGACCAGGGTCTGGAGAATGAGAGCACTAGACATTGAGCTGAAAGCCCAAAATGTCAACTTGAAGTCCAACGCAACTCTTAAAGCATCAGGGAGGTTATCCCGACATACTCTTGCACAGACAGACTTGGCAGGCTTCCATGATATGTTTTGTATCTAAATCAATCTAAATCTAAAACAATCACTGGCCAAAATTTTCCAAAATTACTGATACACGTAAACACACCATAAGTTACTGATACACAGTGACATACTGTATATAATTGATGCATGTAAACATACCGTAAATTACGGATTCATGTAAACATACCATAAATTACGGATGCATGTAAACATATCGTATATTATTGATCCATGTAAACATACCGTAAATTACGGATGCATCTAAACATACTGTAAATTACGGATCCATGTAAACATACCATAAATTACGGATCCATGTAAACATACCGTAAATTACTGATGCATGTAAACATACCGTAAATTACGGATTCATGTAAACATACCATAAATTACGGATGCATGTAAACATATCGTATATTATTGATCCATGTAAACATACTGTAAATTACGGATCCATGTAAACATACCATAAATTACGGATCCATGTAAACATACCGTAAATTACGGATGCATGTAAACATACCGTAAATTACGGATGCATGTAAACATATCGTATATTATTGATCCATGTAATTATACCGTAAATCACGGATGCATGTAAACATATCGTATATTATTGATCCATGTAAACATACCGTAAATTACGGATGCATGTAAACATACCGTAAATTACGGATGCATGTAAAAATACCATAAATTACTGATGCATGTAAACATACCGTAAATTACGGATGCATGTAAAAATACCATAAATTACGGATGCATGTAAACATACTGTAAATTACGGATCCATGTAAACATACCATAAATTACGGATCCATGTAAACATACCGTAAATTACTGATGCATGTAAACATACCATAAATTACTGATGCATGTAAATATACCGTAAATCACGGATGCATGTGATTATACCATAAATTACTGATGCATGTAAACATCCTGTAAATACAGATAGACGTAAACATAATGTAAATTACTGAGACACGTAAGCATACCGTAAACGCTCCAATTCAATATGGATTATTCTACACTGGTCACTACGTGTCAGTGGGTGACACTTTCAAACGCCAGTCATCGTTGTCGGAAAAACAGACTTGAATTATCTCACACTATCTCAGGATCATCAAAATCACACGGGCAGCGGTTACGGCTGTATTCCATCCAAAACTCAACTCTGAACCCCCAGTGTCACTTCCTGTCCGCACATTTATTGCGACACACACAAGCTTAAGCTTTATTATGTCTTAAAAGGCTTATTTTCTGTGATTATATTTACTGTCTTGGGTAAAACCAGGGTTAAGGTGACAATGTCTGTATTGCTATAGAAACTGTCACCTGATCACATTAGGATGCGAGCGCCGAGATCATATGAAATTACGCAACCACGTCAATGCGATTTTTCTCACAGTGTCCCTGCAATGAAGTGGGAATACTTGGTTTAATAAGTTCCCCATTCCAACCAAGATATGCGACGAATGTTAATGACAGATCGTTTATCTCCGTCGTCTGTTGGCCTTGGTGTGTGAAGTCATTACCCAATGTAATTAACTCCCATTGTACTAAGATGAGGAACTTGTTGTATCGATGTGATTTTCCTGCTTGTGACTGTGACCTACATTGAGCCGCCAATTAAAAATCACTTTGTTTTTTTCCTTTACACACAGAGGCGGATTTGTAAACAGAATGTTAGCAATAATCTGTTTACTTCTGGTATGTCAGGAATGTGCATTTTGTGCATACAAAGTATACAGTAGTATATAGTGGTATACATTCCTCCCTCGCTACATCGCGGTTCAGACATCGCTCCTTTACCTTTTTGCGCCTTGCCAGAAATTGATGGTTGACTATTGCTTATTATTAGTCAAAAAACATTAAAAGACGAGTTATATGTAGTATTCTGGTTACTAATGAGACATGACATTTGATTCGATTGCCTTCACACTGAATGAAGTCATGTCCGAAATGATAAAGTGAAAAAAAGTTCTCCCATTCCATGTGGAAGTGGTAAGTTTTGGGCTTCTTCCTTCATTCTTTTTTTCTTCATTTCAAGCGCATTCTTAAATTTACAATAAAAAAAAACTTGCAGATGCATGTCCATTCATTGAAC
This sequence comes from Oostethus manadensis, assembly GCA_024372805.1. Lineage (NCBI taxonomy): Eukaryota > Metazoa > Chordata > Actinopteri > Syngnathiformes > Syngnathidae > Oostethus > Oostethus manadensis. The sequence continues at coordinate 863,411 of QODF01000155.1, read as the reverse complement.
CCACGACCAGCGTATTGTGGTGTAAACAAAGAATAATAGGAGTGTAAAGGTGACCATAGAGGTGATATTTTATTTATAATGTCAATAACCATCTTTAGAAAAAAAATATTCCGTTTATTGAATCCTACTTTGCAGAAATTCACTTATTGCGATCAAGTCAAGGAATAATTGCACCTTACACTGGATTGTTACCTCGGCCAAGCGCGGGAAGAAGTGGTTAGATTCTGGGGGTGATCCGGCTCGCCATCCGCATCCAGGAATCTTTAACAGACAGAACCATTTTCAGCATTGTACATGCTAGTCTAGAAAAAACGATCACAGCACTTGGAAAAAACACCACAGGACAAGTTTCTTGTCGGATTTTCATCAACAACTGATTCAGAAAACGTTGGACTATCATTTTGGTGTGGATACGGTTGGAGCTCTGGCGCTTGGCAGAGGTCTGCGCTCTCTGAGTGCTTTTCTGGAATTTTTCAATTACAGTTTGTTAAACTGAATGCATTTTATTTTTGCTTTACTTTGCTTGTCTTCAAAAAATCCTAGTTTGTTTAACCTTTCACTGACAATGGCAATAAAAACGATTGCGATTCTGATTTTGATAGCCTACAGTTAAAAAAAAAAATCAATAAAAAAAAATCACGGATGCATTTTTTGAAATTAGTGTAGTGTCTTAGAGATCTTATGTGCATTTTACCCTAAAAGTCTCCCTTGATAAGAACCACGGTTTGCACAAGTCGGCAATGCCATACAGTTTTGCAGCACCAGGCTCCGTTGGGAGAAGAGGGTAAAAATCCAGCAGTCAAATGCTGGAGTTTGCTAGATTTTAGTGCACAATAAAGGTAGCAAGTAAAGTTCACACGCCCGTGTTCCCCTACTGTACGCATTTATCACAGTGACAAAGTATTGGCGCTAACTGGATGGAAAAAACTGTGAGGTTTTCCATAATCACTTTTATTTACATGTTTGAAATGCAAATTCTGTGCGTGAGCTTTGGTTATGCTCCATCCGTCCATTTCCGATGCCGGTTATCCTCATCATGGTCGCGGGTATGCTGGAGCCTACCCCAGCTGACTTTAGACGGGCTACACCCTGGACTGGTCGCCAGCCAATCGCAGGGCAGACAAACAAACAAACATTCACACTCACATTTGTCTCAGCAAGTCTTCCAGATCCTGAAGCAGCAACAAAGCTCCAGACCATCACACTACCACCACCATGTTTGACTGTTGCTATGGTGTTCCCCGAGATGTTTCCTGATGAGTCTTCATGTTGCTTTTGTGCAGCAATGATTGTGGAGTCATAAACACCGACCTTACCTGGCGCAAGTGAGGCCTGCAGTTTTTTGGATGTTGTTCTGGGGTCTTTTGTGACCTCTTGGATGAGTCTCCGCTGCGCTCCTGGGGTAGTTTTGAGACGGTTCACCACTGTTCCGTGTTTTTGCCATTTGTGAACAACGGCCCTCACCGTCATTGGCCAGGTTTATGCCACTACCGTCCAAAATTTTGGACATCCCTACTTATGATGCGGTTTTACCCTTAAATAAATTAACTTTTTTTTTTGTGCCCCCACCCCACTGTGCTCATCGTCCTTTGTCGTTTACACTCTTTGTTTCCGTGCTGCGTTGGGTGCTGATTGGCCAGGTAAGACAATGCACAACGTCAGGCTCTACGGAGGATGTCACGTAGCGACGGGCGGAAATGATCGCACATTATGGGATTTTTTGAAATTATTGATCATAAAGAGGGTGAAATTATCATACAAATATGATCGCCGTCGGACGTCTGACATCGCCGAACCCAACACACCCCGCCCACCTACACTGGACATCGGACCACAAGCTTTTCAGTGCAGTTTCGGTAGCCGTACAGTACTTCTTGAGGTTTTCTTAGGTTAATGGTGAGCCGGGCCTGTTGATGATGTGTAACGTTCCTGAGCGCGCACGTTAATGTGCCGAGCCGGGTCGTTTCTCGCACAGAGACTCTCACTCGTTGTCCTGTTGCTGTTGCAGCCGACGGATTTGGGTTGGCGTTAAGGACTTAACCTCACAGTGGCTGGGTACGCAGATGGGGAGGATTGACCCGCCGCGACCTTGGAGGAGCGCCCTGTTGGAGGACGACGGCGACCTTGCAACGCGGGATGTGCTGCAATGCACCAGAGTGGATCCGGGGCGACGTGCGCTCACACCCAAACACACACACACACACAGCCCCGCTGCTCACTTGCACGCATTTAACTCACACTACTACACACACGTGTACACTGGCGTGAATATCATCGGCCTCACTGTGCACACAAAGGTCGCAGACACACACCAAGCACCACAGTTGCCCCCATATGCTGGTTTACACCATAAATATTAGTCCTACATTTATTTTATCTACACAGTTAGTCTCCTTGACCATGAAAACATACAGCGGAAGGGTTTGAACGACTTAAAACAATGCTAACATGCTAAGTAGTAGATAGTGCTAAGTCTTTGTTTAAGTGTCTACCTCTGAGAATGCTAAAATGTTGGTATAATTATGTTAGCGTGCTAACATGCTAACAATAGCTTGCTAATACGCAGCATTATAGCGCTAAGTCTTTGTTTAAGTGCCTTCTTCTGAAAATGCTAAAATGTTGGTATAATTATCTTAGCGTGCTAACATGCTAACGAGAGCTTGCTAACACACAGCATGATAGCGCTAAGTCTTTGTTTAAGTGCCTTCTTCCGAAAATGCTAAAATGTTGGTATAATCATGTTAGCGTGCTAACATGCTAACGATAGCTTGCAAACACCCAGCATAAAAGCGCTAATTCTTTGTTTAAGTGCCTACTTCCGAAAATGCTAAAATGTTGGTATAATCATGTTAGCGTGCTAACATGCTAACAATAGCTTGCTAATACCCAGCATGATAGCGCTAATTCTTTGTTTAAGTGCCTACTTCCGAAAATGCTAAAATGTTGGTATAATTATCTTAGCGTGCTAACATGCGAACGAGCGCTTGCTAACACACAGCATGATAGCGCTAAGTCTTTGTTTAAGTGCCTACCTCTAAAAATGCTAAAATCTTGGTATAATTATGTTAGCGTGCTAACGTGCTAACGATAGCATGCAACCACCCAGCATGAAAGCGCTAATTCTTTGTTTAAGTGCCTACTTCCGAAAATGCTAAAATGTTGGTATAATTATGTTAGCGTGCTAACATGCGAACGAGCGCTTGCTAACACACAGCATGATAGCGCTAAGTCTTTGTTTAAGTGCCTTCTTCTGAAAATGCTAAAATGTTGGTATAATTATCTTAGCGTGCTAACATGCTAACGATAGCTTGCTAATACCCAACATGATAGCGCTAAGTCTTTGTTTAAGTGCATTCTTCTGAAAATGCTAAAATGTTGGTATAATTATCTTAGCGTGCTAACATGCTAACAAGAACTTGCTAACACCCAGCATGATAGCGCTAAGTCTTTGTTTAAGTGCCTACCTCTGAGAATGCTAAAATGTTGGTATAATTATGTTAGCGTGCTAACATGCTAACGAGAGCTTGCTAACACCCAGCATGATAGCGCTAAGTCTTTGTTTAAGTGCCTACCTCTGAGAATGCTAAAATGTTGGTATAATTATGTTAGCATGCTAACAATAGCTTGCTAATACCCAACATGATAGCGCTAATTCTTTGTTTAAGTGCCTTCTTCTGAAAATGCTAAAATGTTGGTATAATTATGTTAGCGTGCTAACATAATTAACAATAGCTTAATAAACGATAGCTTGCTAAAACCAGGCGTGGTAGCGCTTAAGTGTCTGCTTAACTTTATATTCACGGAAATCGCAAAGAATGCTATCATGGTCATGTTAGCTAACATGCTAACGTAAGGGTGCTAACACCTGGCAGAACAGTGTCTGCTAGTGATGTGTCGGTCGTGAACGAATCGGCTCTAACAACCGGCTCTTTGAAATGAACGACAGGAGCCAGCTCGCGCCGTTGGGAGCCAGTTGGGAGCCAATTAGTTGTTTCCTCGTCTTTTTTCTTTTAACGGCGTCACATGTTTTCGGTCAAGATGTGTGGCGGCGCCTCTGTGTCCGCACCGAGCAGGAGGAGGGGTTAAAGGGGCTAAAACACACGCTGTGGTGCTTTTAGAGTCGATTAGTTTGTGAGAAATTTGCATAAAGAGATTTGATACCTAATGAAAATTTATTGCAGCTGTTTACTGAAGTTTAAATAAATACCTTTACATAATAAACATTTATAATGATGTATTTTTTGACATTACTAATTAATTTTTCATATAATTTGGTAATAAATTAATTTAAAACAACAAAAAAAGACGGCTCTTTTTAGTGAGCCGAGCCAAAAGAAGCTCTCAAAATTTTTTTTTTAAATTTCTCCAATAATTTACATCACCAATCTCCAACTAAAAAAATACTGAAAAATGCTAGTATGCTAATGTTATACTAACATGCTAATGCTACCCATATCATTATTTTTGCTAATCAGACAATGAAATACACATAAATGTCATATACATAAGCATCGCAGTACTTGTCTCATCCTAAAGGGGTAGGGGCTAGAGTGATCTGGAAGATACTTGTCACTGCTGTCTTTCCATAGACAGCTATGGACAGTTTACATGTCGAATAATCAGAAGATGATTATTTTCCGTTGTTTAGATCTTCACAGCATTAACAGTACTGCTTTACCGAGATGTCTATCAGCCGCAAGACTCCCAAGAGACCCTCGCCACGCATCCCAGAAAGTCCCAACGTCTAATTAAACAGAAGCTGAACGCAAAGAGATTTTCGAGGCCAAATGAGTAAATACCAATCACTTTGAGCAAACAGATCAAACCAATTCAGCTGTGAGTTTATGTTGTCACAGCTTTAAGACAACGGACAACCCGTCGGAAAGGAAAAATAATTTGATTACATAAGTGGCCTTATTTCTTACTGCTACACACTGTAAAAGATTACAAAAGATGTCTAGTAATACTCTCGTTTAAAAAAAAAAAATCCTTCCCACTACTTCATCCTGTGACCCAATCCAGTGTCATTTCAATTTCTTAATTTTCAAACCAAGATTTTATCATAAGGTAGAATTCCTTATTAATGAATCAAATATTTTTGTAGATATGACATAACAATTTATCATCTTCTAAATCATCAAACAAATGGAATTATTAGTCAATGACAACACAAGTGAACACAAAATGCAAACTTTTTATTATTGAGGGAGAAAAAAAATGAAAAATTCTATTCAGAATTCATGCTTTTATTTATCACAGCAAGTCTTCCAGGTCCTGAAGCAGCAAAACAACCCCAGACCATCACACTACCACCACCATATTTTACTGTTGCTACGATGTTCTTTTTCTGGATTGCGGTGTTACTTTGACATTAGATGTATTTTCCCAAAGATTTTGGGGATCATTATGATGTTTTCTGGCAAAATGAAATGAGTCTTATTGTTCTGTTTGTTCAGCTGTGGTTCTGGTCTTGGAACTCTGCTATGCATGCCGTTTTTGAGTCCTGAACACTGACCTTAACTGGGGCAAGTGAGGTCTGAACGTCTTTGGACGTTGTTGTGGGGTCTTTTGGGACCTTTTGGATGCGTCATCGCTGCGCTCTTGGAGTCATTTTGTTTGGCTGCAGTTCCACGTCGAGGGTTCAGAGTTGAGTTTTGGCTGATTGTGGGTTATGGCCTCAACCGTATTCCGTGTTTATTATTATTATGTTAGTATTATTGTGCTTGTTGTGAGATCAATAACAGCCTGTTGTTCTGGCAATCAAGTGTGGCGCTTGTCTCACCAAGCAATTACTGACCCCTAGTGACCAGAGAGCAGTACTACATTCAAAATTTGAATTGTCTTCTTAATGTCTTATAGTTGTATTTCAGTTAACTTGCCAATTTTTGTGCTTGAAAATGCTTAATTTATGCAAAACCTAATAGATACACAGTAGGTACGTATTCAACCACAAATAAGCCAAATGTATCACTTGTGATGTGGCGAGGGACGACTGTATTTTATGTTAATTCATTTAGTCATTTTTATGCTTGAAAATGCTTTATTTAGGCCAAAAATATGCAAAAAGTGCTTAAATGCGTATATTTGTTTAATAACAATGGGGCGTGTTCAACCACAAAACAGTGATGTTTCATTAATTAATATATTTCGGAAAAAAAACGTGAGAGTGAAGCCAATTCAACCCGCAATGTCCATTTATGTGCATTCAGAATTGTTTTATGCATTAAAAAATATAACAGTAAAACTATGAAAACATATTAACATTGTTAAAGATTTGTGGAGTAACAGTGTCAGTAAGCGTAAGAACTACAGAGCCAACCGCTGATGACATCATAGAGGGGCAATGGAGCTGACTTCCGGTGCCTGTTGGCATGCATGCTGTAGCAAGCTACTAGGCTGCTCAGGACGGCGCTTTGTGATTGAATATACAATAGAATACAGCCGGACCCGCGTAGTGTACTAAAAACGGGACAAGAAGCGCACCATAATGTAAGCTAACGGGAACATGCATGACAACCGAGGCAAAATTTAGCTGTCCATTTTCATTTAATTGAAAAAACACAACCGGGTGATGTGCTAACTGAGGCTAATAAAGAGACCCTCTTCTAAAATAAGCCCCCGACTTCAAATAAACTCTTAGTACATTACGGTGCATTATTTATAATGCATTATTTTGCATTACCATTTTTGTATTGGATTACATTAGAGCTTATTAGTCTACCTAATAGGGCTGTCAAAGTTAACGCTGAAGTGTCCTTGAATGGCACTTTTTTTATTAATGTGCACACGTCCTGTTTGACCCTCGGCCCACACAGTAGTTTGAGGAAATGCGGCGACGGGGAAAAATACTGAACTGAAGTAGGCAAAGAAAGGGGCATTTTGAATAGCAAGATTTGCTTCAACGCCCTGGCAGATGACTCTCTCGACAAGACCGAAGTTACTTGTGTCGCTGTGACCTGAGTTGTCACGAAGTACGTCGCCTCTGGGAGAAGAGACAAGTTGCAGGTATTTGTAAAAAATCATTCATCGCAAAAAATCCTTTACACAGCGGTACCTCGGCATACGAGTGTCCCAAGTAACAAAAGTTTTTTGGATGCGAGCCGTCTCTCGACTGGCTAAAATTTGGGCGAGAAGCTGCTAGTTACCGGCGTAGGCAATGACAGCCATTTGGGGGCTCGTGTCAATGACATAGCCTTAGCCACTACGGTAGCTGCTAACAATTTTAAACTCTTTAAACACAAAGTAAAGCTCGTGGACCACAAATATGCACATTTGGGAGCAAATATGAGGTGAAAGAACAATGGTAAAAATGCAATATAGTAGTGGGGAAGAAGGTAGAAGGTGCGTTCAAGGACCATTACAAAATGGCACAAATCGCCTCTTGCATTAAACATCCAAAAACTGGGATTTCTAACTGTATAATATTTATAAATACAATAATGCCCCATATTTACAGATGTGGCGACCCCTAACAGGATAAGCCGAAAGAAAAAGAAGAAGAAGATATCCCTTTACGTAAAATTAGATGTCGTTATTGCTGTAGTCGAGAGAGATTCACCTCCCTACTTATTATAGATGTTTAAAAACAATATCTGCGATTAAATAGGGTGGAAAAAATGCGCTTAATCGCGATTAAATATTTGAATCAACTGACAGCCCTAGTATCTATTGAAGCGGGGGGTGCATTTGAGATCCCAGGATACAGATGTTGAGGTGAAGTTGTTTAGACCGGATGTAATGGCGGGGGATCACTGCACAGGAAGGGAAACTTGCTGTTCCAGTTCGATGATTTAACAGGAAGTCCTGTCCGATTGGACGCTATTGTTGCCCATCTGGCGGGAGGAGACGGGCTCCGATGATGAGATGTGTTTTTCGAACCCGGGGGAGTCATTTTTTCCAAACTTGCAGGTAGGACCTTACCATTACTGTTTACATGCGCCTCTGATTTTGTCTGGTGCGGCACGGACTTCACATGCAAACACACACACCTTTTAAATAAAGACGTCTGTTTATTGTTTGATATATATCTTATACATCTTGATATATTAGATCTAATACCTGGAAGTCAAAAATAATGGTTATCATATAGTTATATATATTGGCATATATAGAAAACTAATCCAATAATCTACATTTGACTAGGACTTTGCTTTCTTGTAAAAAAACAAACAAGCAAAAAAAGAACATGGCTCCCGGCGTGGATATAGGCGCTTTCGGGGAGAAAGGAAATATAGAAAACCAAATGACACCTGAACGTTGCATTTTTTTTTTTTCAAACTACAACATCTGCCAGCAGCTGTGACGACCATCTCGGTTTAAGACGCAGGAAAAGTTACTTTGTCTTCATCTTCCTGGGCTTTGTTTTGAAGGTCACGACAGGGAAGGTTGAATTTGAGATCGACGGACGGAACATTTGGGATTACAGAAGTCCTATTTCACACTTTCCAAAAAAATGATGGTTGAGGAGTGCGGGGAGGGGGGGGGAAGAAACTAAGAATGCCAAATGAGAACAAGCAAAAGAAGGTGAAGAACGCCAATGAGCTATACTTGTAAACATAAAGAACGTGACCCAAATGAGAACCCCGCTAGGACAAAAGTAACACGCTGCACTCGTGTTACTGTGTAGGGCAAGTCCAGGTTGGGACGTACAACTTTTTGCACAATTTCCTCCCAAATTCTCACCGCAAACACAACAATCCACCAGCATGCATGCCCTCTCGCCCGGTTCTCTCCGAGAACACAACTGACAGTGAGAGACATCCGCTCCAATCGATAATTCTGCAGCAGAGTTTTTTTATGCACACGACAATACTCTCCAACGTCCCGACGCTCTCCGAAGCGTCCCATATGTCCGGATGAAAACTTGAAGGCAGGTTGTTTTCGGGGAGGGGGAGAGGCTTGCGGACACGAATGAGACCATGGATGGACAGCAGACCGTCTGGAGCCTGGGAGCCTGGGAGCGTGGTACCGCGGGCTCCTTGCGGCGATCGAGAGCAGGGATACAGAAAGGCTCTTCCGCTGTGATGCTTATTCCCCCGAGGAGCTGACCGCAGTGAGGTCAAGACGAGGCGTCGAAGCTAGACAGGAAAGGAAAATTGAACGTCAGAAACACGCGACACACTGGGGAACAAACAAAAGTAATGTTTGATGCCTGAGATTTTAGACTTGACTCGAGGTGCAGCTGTGTTCAAAATAAGAGCAGATGAATCCCTGTTATTAGTGTATTTTTATTGCTGCATGGCAAACAAGGTACCAGTAGGTGCAGTAGATTCTCAGAAAACAAATAAGACCCGGCATCCATGACATGCACGCTCTTAAGGCTGTGCGATTGGGCAATTAGTGGAAAGGGGGGTGTTCAAAAAAACAGCAGTCTGGCATTCAAGTGATCAATTTTGTGAAGAAACAGGCGTGGCCCCTATTGAAGGACGAAACCAGCGCTTGCTGAACATGCATTTCTCTTTGAAAGCCTGAGGAAAATGGGTCGTTCGAGACCTCCTTCGGAAGAACAGCGTGCTTGGATTAAAAGGTTGATCGGAGACGGGAAAACTTATGAGGAGGTGCAAAAAATGTTACTATTGCTGATTCTCTTTGTATTTCCGCGCGTAATCCCTTTTAAATATGACGCAATTTATTCGCAGCAATTTAACCGCCTAAATCTTGTCTCTTTTAATGCACTGCATAGGACACTCGGCCAAGAGTTGCTAGAGAGTAGCCCCTCGCTGGCAGCCGGTCCACAAGCACCCTGCCTCTTACAATATATATAAAGATTACCATCATTCATTCATTCATTCATTCATTTTCTATACCGCTTATCCTCATTAGGGTCACGGGGGTGCTGGAGCCTATCCCAGCTAAGATTACCATCAACGCTAATTAACCAACGTTGTTACGAAAAACAATTGAAATTATATATAACTCCAAGAACTATAATAATATATGTAATATATAATGATGGTATAATGAGTAATGACATAGGATTATTATATACCACAATAATAATACACATTGCATGTATCTGTGCACGTGTATTGTATTTGTGGGTTATAATATATAACACGCTGTATATTGAAGTATTAATACAACTGGCTTTAATGTTATGAATAGAGGGTGGGTGTACATAAGCTTGTCGTCTTCCCACTCCTTTCAGAGCCAAATTATTATATGTGTTGTTTGCGTAGTTGGATGTGTAATTTGATTGTGTTTTTGTGTTTTGTGTATGTGCCGTCATATGTCCTGTTGAGAAACACGGGGACATTGAAAGGTGGAAAAAAGTTGCATTCTCAAAAAGTTTATTGTTTTCGATAAATGACTCACTTTCAAAGTGCTTTTGGTCGCACTCCCTCTGCTTGCTTTTGCATATTGTAGCTCACTCCCGTACGCATGCGTTCGAGCGGTACTGCTGAACTTCACGGGTTAATATCCAATTATCGGCAGCGCAAATTCAGGTGCCTCTAAGGAAGTGGCGGCTGAACGACACTTTGACATGAATCTCCCGTGTTCTACGTCATTAAACAAGCGTTCTGGTGTCTTCAAACACCGCACTTCACTGCCCCTGCAAGAGCAGCAGCATGTGTTCCAGCCGGGCCGACACCTGCAATGTATCTGTCACGTTGTATTTTAAATGTCGTCCGTGGGAGATTTAACGAGGGCTTCGTCTTACTCAAGTGCGGCGTGCGAGCATGCACTGGCAGTGCAACAGAATGCACAACACCGGGAGCCTGAGACCTTTTTTTTTTTTTTTTAAATCAATGCAAGTCATCCTCATGTCAGAGCCTATCCAGGAACGGCCTGAAAATGTCCTTAAATATAAGATAAAAGTAGTGTTATGTTTATTTCCGGCGGCACGTAACATTTGCAAGGGACTGATGGTAAATCACATAAACGGCCTGACTTGCTAAAATGGTCTTTTTTGTGTGTGTTCTGCCCGTGACGGATCCTCCCGTTCCTGCCCGCGCCATGTTCGGGGAGCCGAGGGACGGCTTGCAGAGTAGCTTCGGTGTGCGCTATTGTTGCAGCCTCTCCGAGTCTACAAACCTTCCTCCGTCTCAAAGAACACTTCCTTCATTTCCATGCCCGAGTCGCTGTGTCGCTAAATTTACCACCGAGCTTAAAAAAAAGCCAGTGCACAGGAATGTGCGCTCATTTTGTGGCGGCAAGCGAGAAAAGGTGTGACACGTGTTTGTACTTAGAGGCGGTTATGCATGGGTGCTTTCCCTCGACAGGAGGTGCCAGGGGGGCATTTAAGCCTAAGGGAGGGTACGCCTTATTGTCTCTCCTTTCATTAAATATTAACACAGTAATCTCACCCCGCCCCCGGCTGGGATCGGGTGGAAAATGTGGAATATTGCGCGCTGGGGCGGCAGAGTGTCACCTCTCAACTGTGTTGTCCCTGCTGTCAAGTTTGACAAGCGCCTCAACAATTTAGCCACAATTGAGAGAACAGATGTACATGGTGATAGGGATGTCCCAATCCGGTGTTCATTTAGGACAGTGGTTCTCAAATTTTGTTTGTCATGCCCCCCCCCCAAATTTTAAATACTGTTCAGAAAACGATAATATCCGTTTATTTGTCTGTACTGCACCAGGAAAGTGCAACAAAAATGGAGAGTTGTGGAGCATTTAGGAATAGTCAAGAGTCAAACTGCATGCTGAGTATGATGAATTTGTACATGTTGGCAGGTCTGCACCAACCCTCCAAACCCAACCCCCTGGGGGCCCGCCCCACTATTTGAGAAGCACTGATTTAGGAGTCTGACAGTCTTAGAGTCCCTCGCCATATCCCGATTTAAATTTCATGGTTTTACTCCATCACGGATTTCAAACATCTATTTTTTAATAAATCATCGGGTTTCCGTAAAAAACAGGCACTCGGCCATGTCGTCAGTCTGGCAGTAAGTAATATCGATACCTTTGATTCCTCAAAAACGTGAGGTTTCTGTTGCTGTAACTGTGGCGTAAATGGAGCCATGTGTGAATTGCGAATAAAATTGTTAAAGTAACTATCCGTCCATCTTATCCGTTATCTGAGATCGGGTCACCGGGGCAGCAGACTTCCCTCTCCCCAACTGCTTCATCCAGCTCCTCCCGGCCGATCCCGAGGTGTTCCCAGGCCAGTTGAGAAACCTAGTCTCTCCGTCGTGTCCTGGGTCTTCCCAGAGGCCTCCTACCGGTCGAACGTGAGCTGAACACCGCCACAGATCTGCATCCTGACCAGATGCCCCACCCTCCTCCTCTGATTCATCTCAATGCGAAGGTGCATGGGTTCTATCAGGTGCCAGTGCTTCTTCCCTTATGTCTAAGGGAGAGCCCAGCCACTACACGGTGAAAACTCTAAGACCCGCGATCTTGTCTTTTCGTTCACTACCCAAAGTTCTAACCACAGGCGAGGGTAGGAGCGTAGATCAACTGGTAAATTGAGATGCAGACGCCCCACCAGTCCGTCTGTCCAGCTCGCGTTCCATACTTCCCTCACTTGTGAACAAGACAACGAGGTACCTAAAATCCTCCACTTGGGGCAGAATCTCATCCCCGACTCGAACACGCCAATCCACCCTTTTTCCAAACAAGAACCGTGGAATCAGACTCGCAGGTGCTGATTTCCAACTCAGCCGCCTCATATTCTGCGAACAGATCCAGAGAGAGTCGGAGGTCACGGCTCGATGAAGCCGACAGGACCACATCGTCCACAAAAAATCCTAGGTCTTCTCCGGGGCCTTCTCCCGGCTGGGCATGCCCGAAACACCTCACCGAGGAGGCACCCGGGAGGCATCCGGACTAGATGCCGAGCCACCTCAACTGGCTCCTCTCCATGTGAAGGAGCAGCGGCTCTACTCTGAGCTCCTCCCGGATGGCCGAGCTCCTCACCCTATCTCTTAGGGTGGGTCCAGCCACCCTACGGAGGAAACTGTAGATGATTATTTCATGAACTACCAAGGGTACTGTTCAATGTTTTCTAACAAAATAAGGTTTGAGCATTGAAGGCTTATGCTGTCTGTTATAATTTCTTCGTTTTTTTTTAAATTTTTTAATCAATATCAGACAAAATCGGTATCGGCAGATCGGCCACCACCATGTCAGAATGGTACAATCTTTCTATGATTCAACGGTTAGATTGACGGTTGAGTCAGACTCCATCGAATAGTCGACTATTATAAGACACCTCTACTCGAAACACATTTTGACCCAAGTTTGCTGGGTTTTGGCCGTTTCACTGTCAAGTTCCGTCTCTATGTCCCAGTTCAGGCTATGCTGGCTCACACCACCCCCCGCAAACACTCTTGCGTAGCGTGAAAATTGTTCCGCAGCCAAGCGGGCCGTGTGATTAGTGTGTTTCTTTGCATCATTCCCCGTGTCTATGTGACTCTTTGAGAAGGCCTTGTCCCATCTGTGATGAACATTTGAAAAGAAAATGATTGATGTACCATGTGGATTAGTTCCAGCTCGAATGACACTCCCCTTCTCTTTTTCATTCCCATTGTTTGCTCACAATAAAGGAAGCTAACAAGGTGAATAGCCGACAAGAATTGAAGTTGCTCTGAGTCGCAAAAAAGCAAGGGTGTCCAAAGTGCGGCCCAGGGGCCATTTTTATGTGAGCGTGGTAATAAAATTTCATCAAGGTTGGCAGGTCTGTGGCTGTGTCAGACAGCCAATTTGGTGGTGCGCCTGGAGGTATTTTCAGTATTATACACAATCCCTGTAGCTCACATGCCATCCATTCGGTCGAGTGGTTAGCATGTTGACCACAGGATATCTGGAAGACCTGGGTTCGAATCTTCGTTGGGCATCCCTGTGTGGAGTTTGTAATTTCTCCCTGTGCATGCGTGGGTTTTCTTCATTCCCAATACATGCATGTTAGGTTAATTGGTGACTCTAAATTGTCCGTAGGTATGAATGTGAGTGTGAATGGTTGTTTGTCTGCCCTGTGATTGACTGCCGACCAGTCCAGGGTGTACCCCGCCTCTCGCCCGATGTCAGCTGGGATAGGTACTCCAGCGTACCCCACGACCCTAATGAAGGTAAGCGGAAATGGATGGATGGATGCCCTCCATTAGACTGTGTCGCAGTTGGCACCAGTGCCTGGGGTTGCAGACCTCAGATAAAAGATCAAACAATGATTATGTCCAAAAACCTAAACGATAATTTAATCCACTTCCAGTTCTATTTGGGCAAATGTCAAGTTAATGCAAAGCACCTCTGAGCCTAGCAGCTCAATCTGAATAGTTCTGAAGAAAGCGGCTGACGGAAGAACACTGCATAATGCCATCTAATCACGGGATTACGGACCCTCGTGGAACAGAACAGACAGTGACCTTCACCGGCAAATTCTTCTTCTCTTATTACTTCTAACGACATTTTACAGAAGGGTAACAAGGTGGGGCCGCACGGTGGCTGAGTGGTTAGCACATTGGCCACACAGTCAGGAGATCTGGAAGACTTGGGTTCAAATCTCCGTTGGGCATCTCTGTGTGGAGTTTGCATGTTCTCCCCGTGCGTGTGTGGGTTTTCTCCGGGTACTCCGGTTTCCTCCCTCATTCCAAAAACATGCATGTTAGTTTTATTGGCGACTCTAAATTGTCCATTGGTATGAATGTGAGTGTGAATGTTTGTTTGTCTATATGTGCCCTGCGATTGACTGGCGACCAGTCCAGGGTGTACCCCGCCTCTCGCCCAAAGTCGGCTGGGATAGGCTCCAGCATCCCCGTGACCCTAATGAGGATAAGTGGCATAGAAAATGGATGGAAGGATGGGTAACAAGGTGGGCGGTTCTTACCTGTCCCATAGCTTGACATTTCTACAGTTGGTGGTGCAGCAGCCGGCTGATATCAAAGCTGCGACAAACAGAGAGGGGAAAGAAGACGACAGAGGGAACAAGAAGGGGAGTGACAGAAGAAAAGAAGGGTTTAAGAGTATTGCAATGACATGGGAGGAGCACCTCATTAATCTAATGATTTAGAGATGACATCTGTCTGCTTGGCGTGCCATAAAAAGCAAAAACGTCTCATATATAAAACATAGTTTCCATTAGAGGAATTCACCGCAGAACGGGAATGTACTTGTTAGAAAAATATTTGCAACTGGAAACCCGATTGAACCGACCGGGGCGACATTTTGGGGAATACCTTTCCTCGCTGTTTTGACAGAACTAGGAATGAAAAGATGCTCTTTCATGTCGCGGCATCGTGTGTCTCCAAGCGTGAGATGATTAGTTAGTCATTTCAAAGGAGCCAAACTCCGTCTACCGACGCATCACACGTGATTTATTTCGTGGCCGAACGTAAACCTTAAAAGGATGAATGCTGCAGCATCTGACTCCCAGTAAAACCACGCCAGCACTACAGGTTGCAAATACCCAAGTGCGGCACAAAAATCGATGAGCACACAAACACACACACACACACGCACAAATCCTCGGTTGAAGTTGCAATCAGATATCCTGTTAGCAATAATGTATGTGTGTAGAACCTAACAGGAAGTCCTGCATGTACTCGACTGCACTCTATGCAGGAAATGTGATAAGAGTTATAGAATACGTGGACCACTACACCGCCAGTGCATGGTCCTTTACAATGTTACTTCCTGAAAACACATTCTCCAAATATTGAATAGAATCAAATCTTATATCATTGTCATCTGTTAAAAATCTTACTCATGTTTGTGTGAGCTGCACAATGCAGTTCTTCAATGGGATGTTGGGTTCTAACATCCATTTCTTATTAGAGCTGTCCAGTTAGTACAATTTTTAATCAGGGTTACCACAGCACAATGGCCAAATGGTTAGCACGTTGGCCACACAGTCAGGAGATCTGGAAGATCTTGGCATCTCCGTGTGGAGTTTGCATGTCGAATGCAAAAAAACATGCGTGTTAGGTTAATTGGGGGCTCCAAATTGTCCATAGGAATGGTTGTGTGTCTATATGGGGGAAAGGCTCCGGCATACCCCTGCGACCCTAATAGGATAAGCGGCATAGAAAATCAAAAATCCAATTAAAGAGTCATGAATCACCACTTGCATATACAAATTTTTACGGTATTTTATCAACCGAAAGATAAATGACAAGACACATTTATTGTATACTGATCGGCCACCGATCAGTATCAGCCGATTTTTGTGGAAAAGCACGAGATTGGCATATGCAGATGACAAAAAAAACGATCACCTGTGGCAAAAAAGGACCTTCTGCAGCCTGCAGACCTGTGTTTAGTGTAGTGTCTAGGGATGTCAATCTCTTTGTGATGGACGATTTGATTCAAATCGAGATACACAAATCAAGATTTGATTCAAAAATGATATATTTTTAAAACAGAACGATTCGATATGATTTGAAACAGTGTACAAATTATACGATTCAATTTGAGGTTAATGTTTGTTGATGAAAACATTAATCCTTGATGATGAAATAAAGAAGCCAATTATAAAATTCTTTCAGTATTTTCAAATGTGCAAAAGATACCCCCAAGCACGCTGTAAGGCAGGGGTCCCCCACCGCCCAGACTTTCAGGCGTAACGATAAAAAAGAACAGGTAAAAAAATAACTTGTAAATAACTACATCGAATTTGATGTCAATGGATATCAATTTTGGAAATATGAGTCATTATTTCATTTTTTCAAATAATATTCAGTTAGAAATCCCACGGTTTTGCATTGGTAGTTTGTTGTGCGCCGCGACATGCGACTTTGTTTGAAGGTCCTTGAACGCACCATCTGACTTTATCCCCCAGTGCACATATAGACTACTATCCGGTAGTTTTCTCCTTTTTCTTTCACCTCATATGTGGTCCCAAAAGCTGATACTTTGTGGGAATGCATAAAGGTAATATTTGAATAATTAATGTGCATATTTGTTTGTGGGATTCATCCACAACCTCGAGTTAATTCATGTTAGCACAGAGTGACGTATAATCTTCTCTCTGCAAAACAAACTCCAGGCTGGTACTGGTGAATAGTGGGTCTGTATTCACTGGGCCTTTTTAATATGATATTGTCCCTGTCTTAGTTTTACACAATCACTAATATATGATTAATTAGGTCGCTATAATGTACGCATTGTTACTATTTAAATCCATTCTTGTATTCAGTCACGGTAAGCTACGGTGAATGCGTGACAATCCATCCAATCCAATCACTAGACACCCAGGCAGTCGCATTGTTTAACCGGTTGCTAGTCTTGCGATACCCGGTGCATGTCTCTACAATTGATTGATCAAGGTATTTATGCCTGATTCGTATCGATCCAGAAGGCTTTTACCGGTGCATCCGATTTGCCCACTTGTCAAACCAGATATCCGGTCACATCGGTTTATAATTCACAACCTGTGTAGCATCAGTCACATGGGAACTAAAATAGTCCACACTTGCCTATACAGTATGTGAGTGACAGTCGGAAGACTAATCAAATAAATCGATAAATCATTGAATTCAACGGACTAGATGACCAGCCTTTCTCGGCAGTGGAAGACACCGAGTTCTGCAGACTGCTCTCTTTTCTGAATTTTGGGGTATCGACCACTGGTCAATCCGTGCATATGAAACCAATACTATTCACCAAGCTTTTCTACCTTCGGAAAGGACTGAAAGTCTGCCATTGTCCTCTTTTGCTCTGCCAGACTGACCACTAGCAATCAAGCCTAAAGCTAAACCTAGCCTTGTCTTTGGAGAAGCTGCCAGAGCGAAAACTCAGGCAGCGGCACCGTTAGTGCTAATGAGCAGTGAAAAGAGCGGAGTTACTGTAACCTAGAGTTTCAGGATGCCCGTTGATGTCATGGAAGTTTGGTGTAAATTAAGACCGGGGGCCAAGGGTGCAGGAGGCAGGGTTATTCATGAACACAGTTCATCTCTTCAGCAACAGTCAGGAAACCTTCTCAACACACATAACCTCAAAATAAAAGCCTTCAAAAAAAATGCGTTTTGTGCCACATCTTGTTTGCTTGAGGTAACAAAATAAGAGTGTCATAAAAATTTGAGGTACAGTAAATGATGGAGTTCATGGCAAAGGACAACCAGCTATCGTTGGTCGCCGTGCACTTTATTTTGGTAATAGGCTCACATCAGGTCTGCAGTGTAACTTGTTAATTTGAGAGAACTACCTTGTGCAGTTAAAACAAGTTTGTATTGTTTCACTGGTACTGTTCAATGTTTTTCAACAAAATAACATTGGAACATTGAAAATGTATGCTGTCAGTTGTTTAAAAACAAAACAAAACATACCAGCCAAAATCGGAAACGGCAGGTCAGGCTATTTAAAGACAGATGATCGGCCAGAAAATTGTAATTGGTGCACCTCTATTACACGGTAATCTTGTGGAGGCTCTGAGTCATCCAGGTGTTATCCATAGTAGGAGAGATCTGAATCGTCGACTAGACTTGGTAGTCACAGAGGTTTTGTTAACTCGAGTCTTCGGCAAAAAGAAGTACAACTAAGTCCACAGGTTTGGAGACTTTTAGCCTTCACTCCTCTTGACAGAATAAGCTCCTCCTGGAGGGAGTGGCCAGAACTGCCACATTGTCTCCAGCTTGTTCTGGGTCTTCCCCAACGCCTGCTACCGGTTGGGCGTGCCCTGAACACCTCCCCAGGGAGGCGTCCGGGAAGCATCCTAACCAGATGCCCCAGCCACCTCATCTGGCTACACTCAATGCGGAGGAGCAGCGGTTCTACTCTGAGTCTCTCCCGGATGACAGTGCTTCCTTCCCTATCTCTAGGGGAGAGCCCAGCCAAATTGGGAGCCTTTCGGCTCAGCTCTCTCTTCACCATGACAGACCGGTGCAGGGTCCGTATCACTCCAGATGCCGCACCAATCCGCCTGTCCATCTCGCGATCCATCTTTGCATCACTCGTGAACAAGACCGCAAGACCCAACTCCTCCACTTGAGGCAGGACCTCATCCCCGACCTGGAGATGGCACTCCACCCTTTGCTGGGCGAGAAACATGGACTCGGATTTGGAGGTGCTAATTCTCATCCCAGCCGCTTCACAATCAGCTGCGAACCGGTCCAGTGAGAGTTGAAGGTCACTGCTTGATGAAGCCAACAGGACCACATCATCTGCAAAAAGCAGAGACCGAATCCTGTGGCCACCAAACTGAAACCCAACGCCCTGGCTGCGCCTAGAAATTCTGTCCATTAAACTAATGAACAGAATCGGGGACAAAGGGCAGGCCTGGCAAAGTCCAAACCTCATTGGAAACGGGTCCGACTTATTGCCGGCAATGCGAACCAAACTCTGACACCAGTCATACAGGGAACGAACCGCTTGGATTAGGTGGTCCGATACCCCATATTTCCGGAGCACTCCCCACAGTATTCCCTGGGGAACACGGTACAACTTCTTCTCCAAGTCCACAAAACACACGTAAACCGGTGGGCAAACTCCCATGCACCCTCAAGGACTCTGCCGAGAGTATAGAGTTGGTCCACAGTTTCCATGACCAGGATGAAAACCACACTGCTCCTCCTGAATCCGAGATTTGACTATCCGGCAGATCCTCCTCTCCAGAACCCCTGAATTGACCTTACCGGGAAGGCTGAGGAGTGTGATCCCACGATAGTTAGAACACACCCTCCGGTCCCCCTTCTTGAAAAGCAGGACCACCACCCCGGTCTGCCAATCCCAGGGCACCGACCCCAATGTCCACGCGATGCTGCAGAGTCGTGTCAACCAAGACAAGCCCACAGCATCCAGGGCCTTAAGGAACTCCGGGCGGATCTCATCCACCTCCAAGGAGCTTTTCGACCACCTCGGTAACCTCAGCCCCAGAGATAGGAGAGCCTGCCTCAGAGTCCCCGGGCACTGCTTCCATGTTGAAAGACGTGTCGGCGGGATTGAGGAGGTCTTTAAAGTATTCCCTCCACCGGTCCGCAACATCGCGAGTCTAGGTCAGCAGCACACCGTCCCCACCATACCAATCTCTTTGAAGCCATCCGGAAGTCGTTTTCCATGGCCTCTCCGAACTCCTCCCATGTCCAGGTTTTTGCCTCATTGACTGCCAGAGCCGCAAACCGCTGGGTCTGCCAGTACCTGTCAGCTGCCTCCAGAGTCCCATGGGCCAAAACAGCCTGATAGGACTCTTTCTTCAGCTTGATGGCATCCCTCACCGCTGGTGTCCACCAACGGGTTCTGGGATTACCACCACGACAGGCACCGACCATCTTACGACCACAGCTCCGATCAGCCGCATCGACAATGGGGGCACAAAAGATCGCCCACTCGGACTCAATGTCCGCTGCCTCCCTCGGAACATGGTCGAAGCTCTCCAGACATTCCCAGCAGACCCTCACAATGCGTTTGGGTCTGCCAGGTCTGACGGGCATTCTCCCCCACCATCGGAACCAACTCACCACCAGGTGGTGATCGGTTGACAGCTCCGCCCCTCTCTTCACCCGAGTGTCCAAAACATGTTGCTTCAAGTCCGACAACACAACAACAAAGTCAATCATCGAACCGTAGCCCAGGGTGTCCTGGTGTCAACTGCACATGTGGACACCCTTATGCTTGAACATGGTGTTCGTTATAGACAATCCGTGACGAGCACAGAAGTCCAATAACAAAACACCGCTCAGGTTAAGATCAGGGGGGCCGTTCCTACGAGTGGTGGGCTCATGGGAGGGGGGACCCACGTTACCTATTCGGGCTGTGCCCCACCGGGCCCCATGGGTGCAGGCCCGGCCACCAGACGCTCGCCATCGTGCCCCACCTCCAGGCCTGGCTCCAGAGGGGGACCCCGATGACCGTCCGGGAGAGGGAAAGCGAACAATGCTGTTATTCATCATCAGGGTCTTTTGATATGTACATGTATATACATGTTTGTCTCACCAAATTAGCATGCCCTTTGTTAGGAGACACCTGATGCTGGGCGGTGTGGACTACATTCGTATTATCAAAGGCCAATCGCTCCCTTGATCTGATAAGGACCTTGTATGGGGAGGTAACTTGTTATGCAAGCTGTCATCTTGGTTGAGACTGGAGTTAGGCTTCAAAATAGGTTTCTTTCACCCCACTTTCAAACCAGTGCTTTTCTCTAGCTGATGAATAGAATGGAAACGTCCGCAAGTCTACTACCCAGTCCAGCCAACGATTAGGATCTCTACTACTAATCTAATACATGGTGCCGGAAATGCACTGCACTGACGTTAACGTGTTAAGGTCAGAACAAAGTAAAAGTGTGTCAGACTCGACAGTGTGCTTCCATTTGCTGTCATAACAGAGGTGTGGTTTGCCGTGATGCTCATGCTTAATTACGCTCTAAAATGTTCATATAATTAATTAAAATGCATCACTTTGGACAGCCTTATTCTTAATTCATTAAATAAATGAAATTGCAATAAAGCAATTTTAACTTTGGTTTGCCCTTCAAAAAAACGTATTTTACACTTGCTCGCTCTCTCTGACCTACAATGGTTTCATCCCTGTGAGTCTATAATCATATTTTCAGCACACATCCTCTCCTTGGTGCGCTAACATCTCCCATTAAAGATTCATGGCACTCATGTGACCGCATAGTTGTGCTAAAGATTCCACTAACCACCTCCACTAGCCTGCCTGCACCTTCCCTCCTGTCTGTTTATCTTCACAGGGGAAATGAGGCAAGACTGCACCGAGAGCGATGAAGACACCTTTAAAGGGTCAGGAGGGATGGAGGGTATTTGCAATTGGAGGTGTCAGAATGCATGGAGAGGGTCTGATATACTAACATTTGACAAGACAAGTCGGCTTTATTTTTATAGAATATGCTATCATCCAAATGAATGATAAGAAAGCGCATGCAATGATACATCTAATGCTGGTAAAAGAGGAGTGTGCACATCCCAGCACGCAACTGCAACAAAATGGGTGTGGTCAGTTTTAGTGTTATATACAGTTGGAAGAAGAAGTATTTTCAGGTTCAGCAAATTATTTACATATCCCCAAGGGGCATTTCATTTGTAGCCTACATTCATCCATCCATAATCACAACACATTCAAGACAACAATAAATGAAGTAAAATATGAAGCAAGTCAGGAATATCAGCCATTGCCATTAAATAATAATAATAATAATAAAATATATTTTTTAAATTATAATTATCATATCATTATCAATCATAATTATTGTTTAACCACTGAGACCAACACTAAAACCGGATCCACGTTCTTCATCACCAAAATCCGACCAGAACTGGACTCACGGTATGAATTTGGGGGTGAGTCACTGTTGATGTACTGCACTAATAATGGGGATGTCATGCAACTTCATGTCAAAAAATCTGAACTATCCCTTTAAGACTGTATAACAAATATATCATACCTAAACATGAAACAAGAATGGGGTTGATGGGAGAACACCAAAAAGGAAACCGTTGCTGCCTAAAAAAAACATTTTTTGAAGTTTGCTAAAGAGGACTTGAATGTTCCACAGCACTACTGGCAAGATATTCTGTGGACAGATGAAACCACAGTTGAATTGTTTGAGAGAAACACACAACGCCATGTGTGGAGGAAAAATGGCACCGCCAACTGACATCAAAACCTTATCCCAACCGTGACGCATTATTGTTATTTTGGATAAAAATGTGAAAACATATAATTGTTTGCCTGGTATTGAAGTATATGAAGATCAGACTATATTTCATGACCGATTCATGCAAAAATGTAAGAAATTCAAAATCAGACAGAAAGGCCACTGATTAGTAACGCTGATTTTTGTGAAAAATTTCCACTTCTCTTGCATTTTTCTTTACACACTTTGCCTAGCTGTTGACGGCCGCAGCTTCTGAAATAATTCAGTAACTTCTTAGCCAAAAATTCAAGCAGTCTGACTGTGAAATACATATCTAGTTGCTGGGCAGTGTAGGTGAAGTTTCCTAGATTCCTGTAGTTTTTGGGAAGGGAATCAAGTATAAATAAATTATGGATGTAAGCAAACCAGTAAACAATTCCTGCCAAATTCATTCACATTTTATTTGAATTAAGTGCAACCAACACTTCAGGTTGAATTGACAATGAATGGATGAGCAGGTTGAATAAATCAGTACTGTGATCCGATAACACATGACTAACTTTAATTTCACACCTCACACACTCCCCTTACCCAAGAACTAAAGAACTTATTTGGCCACCAGATTTGAATGAAATTTCATATGGTTACATATTAAAGCGAAGAAATATCCTACATACTGTAACGTTTGCAAAGAGACTATTAAAACCACGAGGAGGTTTTTGATCAACAAGCTTTTTATCACAAAAAGTAATGGTTACTGTCCAACTACTACAAGCACGCACGCCAGCACGACAACAGTGGCTGCCTCAACGGTCTCCTAAACGACACGCCCTCCGTTCCTGGTGCGTTCACGGCAACCCAAAACAGTCAGACAACCAGAACGCAAACATGCACGTCAGCATAACTTTAGGGTCGCTACAATACCGTTTATCTTGTCCCCAAGCTCCCA
This sequence comes from Oostethus manadensis, assembly GCA_024372805.1. NCBI lineage: Eukaryota > Metazoa > Chordata > Actinopteri > Syngnathiformes > Syngnathidae > Oostethus > Oostethus manadensis. Next base: position 839,991 of record QODF01000155.1, on the reverse strand, counting down.
TCCATGGGTTTGAAAGGCTTAAATTTGCCTTGAACGTTCGATGGGATCCAACACTACGGAGAAGTAATCTAGCTAACAAGCATGTATATCAATGAAAACACACCCCAAGTCCTATGAATTTTAAGGACGCCCACACGGGCTCTACGTGACGTCCTCCGTGCTCCCCAGTCGACAGGCACGACCAATGGACTTACACCAAATCAAACCGTAAAAAGGGTAATCTTTACCGTCTTCATCATTTAAATTGCTAAAAAACACACATCCATATGAAGCCTGCCAATTCTCTGTTTCCTAGTATCAATTCGATCGATTGATTACCTTTTACATTATCTTAGATCCATATATGTCGTCCGGAATGGCAGTGATCACAGGAATATAAATAGTTACACCCCTAATATATATTGGCTATTGTTTGCAGAATGCTGGTGCCAGCAACTCATACAGTGGTTTGTACAAATTCATTCATTCATATTATGAGGTTCTGAGTAGTATTTCAATTTCAATTACTGACTCCTAGGGGTGGCATGACAGGAAATAATTGGGAAACATTGGTTTCTTGTCCACAAACAAATCTGGTAGAGTTTGGCAGACACTAATAAATCTCACTCCCAGGCACTTGCACAGGATTGGCCTCGGTGTGTTGCAATTACTGACTCCTATTGTGAAGCTCAGACCCGACTAAGGCGCAATTACCTTAAATGGATTTGCTGGCTCAAGGTCACCAGTCACACCGGTCACAAGATTACAATATTTTGTCTTGTGACAAAGCCCAACTCTGCATTGGAATCCCCTTCGACCCAGCTTGACACCTGCCCTTTATCTACCAACATACTGTATGCGGCTTTCAAGGGGAGTTACAAAGCGATGGAGGAGGGGGGGAAGCATTGTGCTTGGCTAGTTTTACTAGACTTAGTTATGGGGTGGCAACGGCCAATTTGGATTTAATGGGATGTGAGAGGTGTGTCACGGGAACCGGTTTCAGTGTGGGTCAGAGCCCGAGTATACAGATAATGCGATTACTACGAAATGACGTGGGCCTTAAGCTCTCTCCCCCGGCGAGGCCTCTGAATTCGTCTATCAAGGGATACACGGGATTAACTTTGAAGGTGCTGCAAAACGCTGTTTACCTCTGAAGTTTTAATCGTTCATCAACAATGTCTGCGCCATAATTGAACAATTCACCCAAAACATTCAATTATATTTCCGGAGGACATTCCAGTGCAATAGTTGGATTGCCAAATAACAGAATGAATTGCCTCAGAGGGCGATGTATGACTAACGACTGATGTGTAAGACTCATTTGTCAAACTGGCTAATCGAGTTCTTATTGATGTCCACATCAAGCCAGTAACCTGTCACCCGTCGCAGTTACTTCCCTCAACTTACAGGATCAATGCAAGGTGATTTAACATGGCCAATCCCTTAGATCTCCAAAAAAAGTGCCACATAAATTATTTACTGCAGGGCTGGCCGGACAGGAAAGCCCGTGGAGATGCAGGATAGATCAGTGACCTTCCTTTCAGTTAGTCAGTCAGACGCCTGTGGATGTTCGGGCCAAGAAGCTCTGCAGCCGGTCAGTCTGGTGCGCTGGCCTGGCTGCTTGGACCGACATCCGTCAGGCAGCAAAGTTGTTATCCGCATCCATGGAAGGAAAGGGAACTACTAGAATTCAAAATATGGAGGCCTAAAAGAGGCCATGTGGAGCATGTGGCTATTTAGAAGTCCCCATACGGTAAATGGCTAAGAATCGAATCACCCCATGTGCGACCTACACGTCCTGCAACAAAATTGATATAATGAGAATGAAATGTTGTCATCCTGAGGAGAGGGAACATTTGTGCAGGGTGTGTGTTTCCTTACCAACAAAAACTTCCCCCTCCCTAAAGCGGCTACCCGAAACGCCCGCCAAGTCGGCGAAACAACCTGGAAAGACATATCTTACACATCAAGTAGCCTGAATGGATCTGTAAGTTAACAGAGCATACGGGGAGGACCCGATGAAATCTGTATTTTTTTTTCCCAAATTCCGTTTCATTTTTGTTCCAAATTCTGTTTCAATCAATAAATCGATTGATTGAACAATTTTTTAAAAAAGTGGTCGATAGTTTGCATGCCTTTGTTTTCCTCGTCTCGCTTCGCCACAAAGGCTGCAAGACGAGAAGGTTCACTCTGCATCTGTCTGCGCGCCACTATAGTGGGATGAACAGAGCGAGTGAACCCTCGTCTCAGACATTTAGCCTCTTTGTCGGACTAAGTTTAGGAGTGGCTGCCAGTGAGTGGAGTACTAACAAGGCACAGAAGCAACGGTTTCTAAGGCAAACGCCACAGGCCAAGTGTGGGAATATTCTGGTTTTGAACAGAATGAACAAGGCGAGTGCATGAAAAAACCGATATGTTGCATTTGTTTGACAGTAGAGGCGACAAAGAAGGGCAATATGACTATTTCATATAATATTTCTTTTGATTTTTCAATTTGAATATGAAGTTTTGGTGTTAAATTACGGTTGTTCGATATGTTTTTAACTAACATGGTTGTGCGGAGTCTTTACTGTACGTCTCAAATTAAAACTGGTTCTGCAACTGGTAGGCTTGTCATTTATCCATACGCATGAAAAAGATTAACTTATTTGAATTTGTCACCTTGTTGGTGCAAACACGCCGTCTTTAGTCTCTTGTGAATTGCGTGTTGTTAAAAGTCCTCCAGGAAGAAAGTCCACAGCATTGATTGACGGATGAGAGTTTATACATGCAAAGCGGTTCTGGTTTCCCATTGTAGTAGTCTAATAGAACATTTAAAAGTCGAACACAATCTCATTAAGGTGTACACGCGTTTTAAAAAGCTGGTTTTAATTGACATGTTTTTAGTGCATGCAAATGCAAACACAATTTCTGAGGGTTATCCAGAATTTTCACTTTTTTCCCCCTGCCTTGCTATATTCATCTTTTAAAAACCTCTTCACAATTTGCTGAGATTGTACTGTAAGATGTTTTCCTTGTAATTTTTTTTCCATACCACTACAATGGATATGTGATTGAAGAGTAGACTTTCCGATTTAATTTAAAACGGATCATAAAATGTATCAGTCAGGAATTTCAGTGTTGCAAATGCATCCTTTTTGAGCATCCCAAGTTATTTGGATATTTTACAAAACTGTACGTAAGACCAGAATTTGAAATGCTTGGTTGAAAATCCGACGCCATGGTTCTCAGTCGGAAACGGGTGGACTGTACCTTACGGGTCGGGAGTGAGGTCTTGCCCCAGGTGGAGGAGTTCAAGTATCTCGGGGTCTTGAGGGACGGTTGGAGCGTGAGGTCGACAGACGGATCGGTACAGCGTCAGCAGTGATGCGATCGCTGTACCGGACCGTCGTGGTGAAGAGAGAGCTGAGTCGGAAGGCAAAGCTCTCTGTTTACCGATCGATCTACGTTCCCACCCTCACCTATGGTCATGAGTTATGGGTCATGACCGAAAGAACGAGATTGCGGATACAAGCGGCGGAAATACCCTAAGAGATAGGGTGAGGAGCTCGGTCATCCGGGAGGAGCTCAGAGTAGAGCCGCTGCTCCTTCACATCGAGAGGAGCCAGTTGAGGTGGCTCGGGCATCTAGTCCGGATGCGTCCCGGGCGCCTCCCCTGGTGAGGCGTTCCGGGCATGCCCAGCCGGGAGAAGGCCCCCGGGAAGACCTAGGACACGCTGGAGGGACTATGTCTCACAGCTGGCCTGGGAACACCTTGGCGTCCCCCCGGTGGAGCTGGAGAAGGTCGCCGGGCACCGGGAAGTCTGGACTTCCCTACTGAAACTGCTGCCCCCGCGACCCGGACCCGGGTAAGCGTAGGAAAACAGAATGGAAGGAAATCAATTGTAGTCAATGGTTGCCTGAAGTCTGGAGCCCGTGGACATAACCAGCATGTTCAGAATAAAAAATGTATTATATTTATTGTAGCGTATAAATCCCTGCAGTTCTAGGGCTTCACGATTTCTGCATTTCGAGACTGGAGTTGTGGAATAGGCTGGTAAAAATAGTATCTACCGTATAACGCGGAATCTCGCAAAAATGTACTTATGAAAAAATGAAATGATGTCATCCTTGAAAAGGAACTAGGACTCACGGGACTAGACGCTGCACAAGACTGGGTCCAAACACGATTTTAAACATGAATTTTAAGAAAAGTATAGGTAACAGAACAAAAGTGTATACAAAACTAAAACAATTTGGATTTTACAGTAAAAGTTGCCTCAAGTTGACATCACACATTGCATTCGTGCTGGCATGGAAATTGTACTATTTTGATTCATACATATTAATAAAATGTGCTAAGACGTTGCACCGTGCAATGATTAAATAAGAAATTAAATTCATTCGGAACTGCAAAGAATGCCATGTCTGTTTCAAGATATGAGCCAAACCGATGAAGAAAAACCGCAATGCAGACGAGTGTTTTACGATGCCTGCTCACGTCGTGCAAGTTGTGCGTGAAATAAGGACAAAAAGCGTGTTTATTCCTGCCCTCTGCTAGTCTTAACCGTGAATAGACATTCTCTGTTTGCCTAATTGTGAAACAAAATGAGGGTGTAAGAAAAAATATCTCAAATTAATACCGCAGTTAGTATTCCATAGGGTAGTACATCTAACTTAACCACAAGCACGGCCATTACTGTTGAGGATTATGTAGCAATGTGTGCAGGCGCTGACATCCCATTACAAAAGTTAGCCGAGCTACGCCTGTTTCTGAAAGACTGGGCAAAACTGGCCAGTGATATGTTACATACTTAAACGTAAGGATTTTTTGCATTTAATTAATGAACTTTTTTTTTTTACTGTCACAAAAGTACACACTCACATGCTAGTAAAATAAATGGAAAAGGTAGAAAAATAGAATTAAAAAAATCCAAACAGAAAAAATAGAATTTGGAGAAAAAAAAGTAATTTGGGGGAAAAAAAATAAAACAGATTTTTTAGGGCCCTATAATTCCTGACTAATAAATGCCCCATTTTAGCAAAGCTATGCTTCAATCACATTTGATCATTTTATTTCAAATTCTATCATCAGATTGTGATCATTGCGTGACAAACACTTTGTATTGGCTAAAACGGCAAAAGGCACAAGAACCTGTATTCAGGGAAAGATTGTCTCTTATGGTACTGTATTGTATTTAAAAGGGGATATCTCGTAGTAGATGATATCGCAAAAGGGATGCTCGTTTCCCGTTGCTAAGATAAGAACAAACTTACTGCTTGGAATGTCATGTCCTTTCAAATACCACAATACAGTAGACTTAAATCTGTTTTTGGATTTATTTTCTTCTGCTTCAGCTTCCATAACCAAGTCAGATCGCGGTATAAAAATGCGAGAATCCCATGCACTAAAGATTGTACCATGGGGGTTCCCATACTTTACATACATTCTCACATGGAATGTATTTGTAATTTTTGTTAATAAAGACTTGAAAATCATTTATGTGTTTAACTTTATATTAGGGCTGTTAATCCATTAAAATATTTAATCATGATTAATCACATTTTGTCCATCGTTACCTCAGCATTAATCACACTTATTGCATGTAGAAATATGTTTTTATTCATAATAAGTAGGGATGTAAATCTCTTTTTGGTAAACTACTGTGTTTGACTATTTGACTACAAAAAATAATATCATCAAATTTTATGTTAAGGAATATCAATCATCCATCAATCAATCAAATTTTATTGAAAATAATAATATACTGTAGTTAGATATTCCAACGTTTTTTAATGTTTAATGCAAACAGCGTTTTGCTTTACTTTGTTTGACAGTCTTGAACGCACCTTCCCATTTTGTCTCACAATGTACTGATAGACTACTGTACTGTGTTTTTCCCATTTTTATTTCACCTCATTATAAATCCCAAATGCTGATACTACGTGGAGATGCCTAAAGGTAAGATTTGGTGACCTTATTGAGTGCTAATGTGCATATTTGTGTGGTGCACTTTCTGGTGGATGGTGGCTCTGTATTTATTTAGTGCTTTTAATTTGATGTTGTTCCTGTTTTACTTCTACACCATACATAATACGTGAGATAAATTAGCTATAATGTACGTATGTTTTACTGATGTGTTGAAAATCTTTCCTGGTGACTACATAGCGTGCTGCTAATGCTATTTACATCCATTCTGCTATCCAGCCTAGGTCACATTGACAGAAGCCCCCAAATAGCTGTCCTCAGCTATGCCTGCCAGTAAATAGCAGCTAGTAACCCAAATTTTAGCTCACAGATCAAAGCAATAAAATCAGCCAAGAGACAGCTCGCTTCTAAAAAACACTCATTGGTTGGGGCACATATTGGGACACATATTTGCTCCGGCTTGTAGCTCCACAGTCACCGCTGGGTTTCCTCAAACTACGGTGTGGGCCGAGGTTCAAATAGAACATGCACAAGTAAAAAATAAAAATAAAAATAGCGCAGTTAAAAACAAACTTCCATTGACGTGTCAAATGGAAGACCCAAAGGTTTGGGGTTTTGTTGGTCCTGTTTTCTGTGTCACCAGTTAAATGGCCCACCTTCATTGCACACCCACCAGGTTTATTTGTTTATCTGAGTGTTATTTCTTAGACGTGGAGGAAGTTGCAAATGAGTGTGAGCAAAATCTAACAAATTAGATTTGACTAAGCCTTAGTCAGAACCAGCACTGCTGAGTACTTTATACTTTCACAAGAACCTTGCCTAATGTTCACTTTGATACAGTTAGTGGCGCATATGGCGGAATAAACGCACAGCCCCGGTGACGCAGCGATACAGTAATACTGTAGTGTTGTGCATGCATTGCAATAAACAAGAGTGATGGCAGCGGGTCAGGAGTGCAAATAACCTCAAGTTGAGATGTTGTCTGGCTGTGAAGATGAAGTAGACGAGCGGGAGAGATATGAGCATGGAGTGCACTGAAGTAGAGCTGAATAATCGGAGCCCCACAGGCTGAGCAAGCCTGACAACGCCGTGTATGTTTGCCTATGTGTTTTTTCGGCATGCATGCACGCGTCAAAAAATAAAATTTGAGTGTGTTATGATTTGAAGGAGTATCAGGATTACTCATAATGGTAATGTTAATAGTTTAATTTTCCTGAACATGCATGTAAATGACATTGGAATACATCACTTAATACACTGGACAGTTCCACGTGTCCAAAAGGACTAGGAAGAAGCAAGCTTATTAAATCCTACCCCCGTAGGGTCCCCCCTATTTCAATGCATTTGTACACTTCCTGCAGTTAGAATGCAAAGGTAAGGTCATGTGACAGTGTGTTAAATAGTAGTCCCTGTCATGGTAAATAAATGATATTGCCGTCCTGATGAATGATACTCATAATAAATGATAATAATAGTAAAATAGTGATGAGTGGTGTTTAACAATTGTAACAAAACATTGTAGTACAGACAATGTTCTCACTAGGATGAAAATTGCTTTATGCATCATTTTAGCAGTTTGAAGGTTTACCAGATCAGCAGATTTTAATAACTGTGATTTTTGAAACAATGGATTTGTGTCTTCTCTATACGCCGCGTTACGGATTATCCTAAGTGATCTTTTTTGCAGTTTATCAAGCGAGTGGAGTGTACTTTTGTAGTTATTTGCCATATCTCCGCACAATAAGTTAGATACGGTAACACCAGAGAACAATAGAGAGCTTGGAGTGATTTTTGATCAAGGGCAAATTTTATTTTATTCAGTTTTGAAGTATTTCTTGCTACTTTATGTTTTTGATGTGAGGTTTCCAACTCATTCTGTCATCAATTATGACGCCCAAAAATGTATGTTCATTCACCCTATTAATTTCCTCCCCGTCAATTTGTATTTTCTTACAAGCATCGCTTCTGCTATCACCAAATATCATCATTTTCACTTTACTTACATTCAAGGATAATCTGTTTTTGTCAAACCATTTTTTTAGAGTAATCATTTCCTCTGAAACCTTTCTTATTAGCTCTTGTGTGTTTTCTCCAGAGCAAAAAGCGGTGGTATCATCTGCAAATAGTACTAGCTTTGGGTGTTTTGTCACTTTGCAGATGTCCTCAATGTATAGGATAATGTATGTATATGTGATAATGATAATGATAGTGTATGTATATGTTAAATCATTTTGGTCCCAAAATTGACCCCTGTGGTAATAGTAGTTTTACAACGTAACGACAAAATTAAATAGCTGTACAAGACCGTTCTAGAATGTGCAGTGTAACACCAAATGCAAACAACATATTTGGTAATAGAACAATGCAGTGAAATGTCACCAAAACAATTAAAGGAACACTTTGAAAACACATTAGATCCAAACAGGGGGGGAAATGATTTTGAATATCTTTCCTGATAAAAAAGTAGGTGATGTATTAATAACAAAATGATGCCACATACATTGATAGAAATGAAAGTGATCACCCTATAGAGGGGGGAAATCAAAGACACTCCAAAAATGAAAGTGAAAAAATGATGCAGCAGACTGGTCCATTTTGCCAAAATGTCATTGTAGCACCTCCAAATGATTCTCAACAGTTTGTGTGGCCCCCACCTGCTTGTACGCATGCCTGACAACGTCCAAATTAGACAAGACGACAGATGGTGTCCTGGGGGATCTCCTCCCAGATCTGGACCATGGCATCACCTGAGCTCCTGGACAGTCTGAGGAGCAACCTGGCGAAGCCAGATGGACCTAAACATAATGTCCCAGAGGTGTTCTATTGGGTTCGGGTCAGGTGAACATGGGGGCCAGTCAATGGTATCAATTCCTTCATCCTCCAGGAACTGCCTGCCTACTCTAGCCACATGAGGTCGGGCATTGTCGTGAACCAGGAGGAACTAAGGTCCCACTGCACTAGCGTGGGACAGTGGGTCCAAGGATTTCATCCCGATACCTACTAGCAGTCAGGGTACCATTATCTAACCTGTAGAGGTCTGTGCGTCCTTCCAGGGATATGCCTCCCCAGACCATCACTGACCCACCACCAAACCGGTCATGCTGAATGATGTTGCAGGCAGCATAATGTTCTCCACAGCATCTCCAGACCCTTTCACATCTGTCTCATGTGCTCAGGTTGAACTTGCTCTCATCGGTGAAGAGCACAGGGCGCCAATAGATTGCCGTTTGCCATAGTGGTCTATGGCAAATGCCAATCGAGCTCTACGGTGCTGGGCAGTGAGCACAGGGCCCACTATAGGACGTCGGGCCCTCAGGCCACCCTCATGGTGCCTTTTTCTGATTGTTTGGTCAGAAACATTCACACCAGTGGCCTGCTGGAAGTCATTTTGTAGGGCTCTGGCAGTGCTCATCTTGTTCCTCCTTGCACAAAGGAGAAGATACCGATCCTTATGAGGCTTTAAGGACCTTCTACGGCCCTGTCCAGCTCTCCTGGAGTAGCCACCTGTCTCCTGGAATCTCCTCCATGCTCTTGAGACTGTGCTGGGAGACACAGCAAACCTTCTTGCAACGGTACGTATTGATGTGCTATCCTGGAGGAGTTGGACTACTTGTGCAACCTCTGTAGCGTCCAGGTAGCGCACCATGCTTATCAACAGAGATGTTGATCCAAGCCAAATGAAAAACTACAGCAGTAGAAAGTTAGTCAGTAAAAATTTAGCCAAGAGAGATGAGGAGTCAGTGGCCTCAACCTGGAAAACCATTCCTGTTTTGGGGTCTGTCTCATTGTTGCCCCTCTGATGCACCTTCATTAACAACAAAGCAGCTGAAACTGATTAACAACCCCCTCTGCTACTTAACTGACTAGGTCAATATCCCAGACGTTTGACTGACAGATTACTATTCTCTGATTAAAAAGTGTTCCCCTAATATTGTTTTGAGCAGCATATACAGTATGTAATGGAGATGGATAAAACATAAACCGATTCGACCAGCTATCCGGTTTGAGGAGCTGACAAATCAGATGCACAGGAAGAAGACTCCCGCATCGATACGAATCAGCCATAAATCTTTAGATGATGCGCCATGCACCAGGTATCGCGACAGACGCAATCCGCGTCTTATGAACAACGCGAGAGACTGGTCTGTCTGTGGAAAGATTTCGGGTATGTTGCATAGCCTACCATGACGCCAGCCGGCTTGTTTTAGTAACTAATTCGTTTGACCCCCAAAGTTTGGAATGTTTTAGATTCATTTCAAGAAGGATGCGAGACCGATGCACACCGAGCTAGCCGGCCTGTGAACGCCAAATTTTGGAACATCTTTGGATTAATTTCGGAAGGGTGCAAAACTTGACCAGCCAAACCAACACAGGCGGGTATGTTACGTTTTTTTCTTTCCTTGATTACTTTGAAATGTTGGAGGGTTGAAAACACTATGTACAGTACATGTTAATACATAAATGTTCCAAATCTAAATTTAGGAAACCAACTGGTAGAACAGTGAGACTGCAGTAGAGTGTTTGTCAACTGATGGTTTATACTTTGCTACTTCAATTTTGGTGACTGAGATCTTCCTCTTCGCTATGATTTTGGGAGGGAAAACGTCCATTCATGCATTCTTAAAGGGATTACTGCAAAGAAGGGAAAATTAAAAGTGGCATTAAAAAAATCCGATTAATCAATTAATCGAACAAATAATCGACCGATTTATCGATTATGAAAATAATCGTTAGTTGCAGCCCTAAATAAAATAGGGACCGGGAAAACAAAAAATCCTCTCTAACGAGAATACGTAAAAAGTAAGAAACCTACAAGCAGCCATGCTTGGTAAAGGCCCGCATGCTGTGCACAATGCAATCAGCCAACACTTCCTCCTGCACTCATCATCTTATCATTTGATATTATGCCAGTGACAGCTCCAAAGATGTTAACGTCAACTGACTGTGACACAGACACAAATACAGTTACTGCTGGTGACTTTGGGACCGACGGACGTTTCCCTCCGGTGCAGTCGTGCCGCTGCCACATGACAACTATGTCTAAACTTCCAGTTAATTACCTGGACTCTTCCTCTCAGTTCACTGAGCCATACCCCAATGGCACTGTCTAAAAAGGACAAAGACCCCTGTCCATTCCGCTGGGTTTGCGTGTCTGCTGAATGAGTGGGGTTACTGTGAAACATTTGTCACATACCTCAGGGGTTTGTGCTGGAGCGATGCTAGTACACACCAAGCTGTCGCCTCACTAATTCTCACAGTCACTATGGAGCTGCTCTTTGGGGGGAAAATAAGGAGAAGCATCCTTCAAGTCCTATTCAGTCAATACATGAGTTATTTGTTCTCAGTTAATTGTTTTCCATGTTATTCTTGACACCCATAAAATCGTCACGTGCTCAACCAGTTTGTCAGTCTCGGTTAGGTACCCGTGAGTCGGTGAAACTCGAGTCTCGGTTAGGTACCCGTGAGTCGGTGAAACGCGAGTCTCGGTTAGGTACCCGTGAGTCGGTGAAACGCGAGTCTCGGTTAGGTACCCGTGAGTCGGTGAAACGCGAGTCTCGGTTAGGTACCCGTGAGTCGGTGAAACGCGAGTCTCGGTTAGGTACCCGTGAGTCGGTGAAACGCGAGTCTCGGTTAGGTACCCGTGAGTCGGTGAAACGCGAGTCTCGGTTAGGTACCCGTGAGTCGGTGAAACGCGAGTCTCGGTTAGGTACCCGTGAGTCGGTGAAACGCGAGTCTCGGTTAGGTACCCGTGAGTCGGTGAAACGCGAGTCTCGGTTAGGTACCCGTGAGTCGGTGAAACGCGAGTCTCGGTTAGGTACCCGTGAGTCGGTGAAACGCGAGTCTCGGTTAGGTACCCGTGAGTCGGTGAAACGCGAGTCTCGGTTAGGTACCCGTGAGTCGGTGAAACGCGAGTCTCGGTTAGGTACCCGTGAGTCGGTGAAACGCGAGTCTCGGTTAGGTACCCGTGAGTCGGTGAAACGCGAGTCTCGGTTAGGTACCCGTGAGTCGGTGAAACGCGAGTCTCGGTTAGGTACCCGTGAGTCGGTGAAACGCGAGTCTCGGTTAGGTACCCGTGAGTCGGTGAAACGCGAGTCTCGGTTAGGTACCCGTGAGTCGGTGAAACGCGAGTCTCGGTTAGGTACCCGTGAGTCGGTGAAACTCGAGTCTCGGTTAGGTACCCGTGAGTCAGTGAAACTCGAGTCTCGGTTAGGTACCCGTGAGTCACTTTCCGATTCTCCCGAGATCATTCACATTTTTTTATTTCAGTTCCTGGTGCCGGTGCCCATGCCGCCGACCGGAGGAAATTGCTGATAATGAAACTGTTTTTTATCTCTTCATTCTCAGCATTATACTGTAGTCTAATTTACAGTATACACTTTGAAGTAAGTATAGGTGGACCTTGGTTTATTGTTCGGCCAAATTTGTCTTCATTGGGAAAATATTGTTAAAAAAATAAGCGTCACGTGTATGACGAGTAGAAGAGTATGATGCTGAAAATGCAAATCTTTCAAACCCCTGGAGCAAATTATGATGGCGATTACGATAACTTCTTTAACACCCATGTGACATAACCATGACGCATTATATGATACAACAGTGGTACAACGTAAACGATTGGTAAATCTAGTAGGCAACAGAAAGTACTACAAGGACTCTTGGACAATCAGTCTCGACTATTGAAACGTTTGTAACAACTACTATTGCTTATAAAACTGTGTAATAATGAGTAGTAATTTGATGCTATTCCTCTTTGATTCAACCTTACCTGTGTTCGTGCAAATAGTTGAAGTGTGAAATTAAACAGAAGAAAACCTACTGGAGTTGAGTTGATAAAGCGTCCTCTGCGATCTTCTCGGACTTTTCAAGCGCAGGATGGTTTAAGTCCTGGTTTAAATCCAGAATAGGTTTTTGCCGTTTTGGTTACATACGTGCTGCCATTAATTATTAACACTGTACTAAAGGAAAAAACAATTAACTTGCATGTGGCGGAGTAATACGTAGGTGGATGAATACACGTAGTCACAGAGAGGAAGGACAAGTTTTTTAGTTACTGTCATTTTTGTATAAGCCGCTATTTTTTCTTAAACTTTGAACCCTGTGACTAATTTACGGGCTATGTTCTAGTCTCATGACATTTCCTTTACTTCAGAACTACAACGGATCGTTTAAATATCGTGCTGCTCACGAGTCAGCGGCTGGGTAAACGGCAGCTCCTTCTTCGGCAGGATCCAAAGAGCTATCAGTGAACCCACGACGAGCTGGTCAACCCATTGGAAATTGCAGGAGGTCATTACTCATCATAAGAGTCTGAATTGTGGTGTCATCTTACAAATAACACTAAACTCATCGCACGGCAACTTAACACCGAAAAGGTAGTCGCCACGGACTTGTGTGTGCTACAACGTGTCATTTTATAGTGCATGAATGTATAAATCTGTTTTCTCTCTAAATGTAGTAAGTGCAGCTTACACACCACAAATGTACATATTGAAGTACTTCGAGCAAAGATATTTCAACTGATCACCAGCTAAGTTACAAACGAGCAGACAGAAAAAAAACACACAGACCGCGACCTACGCGACACGAGCCGTTTTTTCAACTCTGTTTACCAACTTTAAATATCATACAAACCAAATTGAAGCAAAATAGAGAACGTGAGCAGGAGTCACGCCAAACAAGCAGAGCGTTGCTGTCTATTGTGTCTGTGTGTGAAAGAGTGACAGAAATGGCTCCCCTCTCTGGCTGTAGCCAGTCTGTCCAGTTATCGATTATTTTCATGCTTCTTTCAATGCACTGATGAAGTATACACTTCCGCCCACTATTTGGCAAAACACATTTTCACTCCATCCACCTCATTTATTCTATCCTTTTAAAAATATGTTGCTTTCTTGCCAAGGACATTTTGAACTCCTGTTGTCCTAAAGTGTGTATTTGCCACGCAGCAAAGAGGCAGTGCCTAACCAACCCGGGGGAGCGTTAAACAAACGACGCTTGGAAGCACGTGGAATAAAAATGACGATAATCTGCCTCCGAAAATGCCTAATCACGAACTCCTTGGCTAAAAGCTGCTTCAACGGCTTGCCGGCAAGGTTGTTGGGGATAATTAATCTCAGGTGTGATTACCAATTCAAACGCCGCACGAGCAGCTAAGGGCGACGTTTAGATAAGACATCCACCTTGAGAATCTAAGGTCTCTCTTTACTGCACACAAAGGGGGTGCGCGCTGAATCCGAATGCGAAATGACCCGCAACAAACTGTGTCGGGATGTGTTTTAAATGAAGGCTGAGGGCAATAAAGACGCCCTAAAAGCCAATCTACACAAATCACGCTGTTGTTGCAAGTTGACCGTGCGCCGGGAAAGGCAAAACAGTGGACCAGATGAGGCTGTCTGGTAATAATACTAATCCATTCGAGTTACGGCCGCCAAATGCTTCCCCAAATCCTTTCATGCGAGCAGCTGTGACAAACATTTGAGTTGTTTTTTTTTTTTTATGAAATACTCCACAATTTATCAGAGCAGCTTTCCATCCAACAAGTCGGGAGGAATAGGGCAGAGTGGATTCCAGGGGAAGAAATGAATAAGTGAGGAAAGATGGGTGGAAAGCGGGAGGGGAAATAGCCAGTAATCCACTCAAACACATATTCAATCCGGTTTCCTCGGCTCAGCCTGCCAATCGGTACCTCCTCCGGCGTCCTTTGCAATCAGACTTTGCTCTCTCAAACCGACAGCTGGCTTTTAAACTGGAAACCAGTTAGGATGGAAAGACTGTTGAACTTTATGCAAGGTTCGAGCACTCGCAACACTTCTAAGCAAACTAAAATTCATACTGCAGGTAGAATGACAGGAGACTAGATGGTGGTAGTAGTTGTGAATGTCCGTGTTCTTGGTTGCAGAGAACTTGCATCCGTACGTCAATATTTCTATCCTAGTCACACTAGAGGCTCGATGCTTTTTCACCAATGATTGCTTTATTCTTGGATATTCTCAGTGTGTTCTAAAAATTCTGAGTGCGTTCGAAACATCGGCGTCCATTTTTGGCCCGAATGTTTTTAGCATGTTAAAAACTTTCGAGGTGGATTTGAAGTGGGAAAATATCGTACGGATAAGTGTCCTGTGCTGTACATTAAAAAAGCAAGATGTCGGAGTTTGTTGCTCGGAGATGCATGATCTCCTGCGGAAGAGTCTCCACCTGTCTGCCTTAATCTAGGGATGTTATTGTATGTATCCTATGCCGTGCATTAAAAGAGACAAGATTTTGGAGGTCCACTGCAAGAAGGTGGATGATCTCCTGCAGCCAGGCCTCCGCTTGTCTGCCCTAATCCGGTGACTTTGGTACGTGAGTGTCCTATGCTGTGCATTAGAAGAGACAAGATTTTTGGAGGTCTGTTGCGAGAAGGTGGATGACCTCCTGCAACAGAACCTCCACCTGGTCCGCCTAATCTGTTGGTTTTATTGTAAACAAAAACAATCCAAAAAAAGACAAAACAAAACATAGTTATGACAGTATGTATATCTTTCATGTAATAAATTATTACCATCACCACCTTTACCCTCTGTTTAAGATCCATCTAGTCTATAAACCTGAAATCAGGATTTAGGTAGTAATAGATGAATATAATAGTGATAATAATAACGGTAATGACCATAATCAAGCAAGTAAACAAAAATTCCAGTAGGAGAAAATCATATAAGCAAAAGATGTACTACACATGTGTGATATGAGGTATAACATTGCTATTCTATTCTTAATCAATTTTATGGACTGTAATACAAATGATTACATGACATAATTTGTATGAATTATCATGAGCCAATGGTAAGCAAATGGCCATTCATACTTCAAGGAGATTAATAGACAGCCTGTTCTCTTGGATTTACGTAGCTGTGTAAATATTCTTACGATATTCTAGTTACTTCTTTAAATATATATTACAGTTTTCCCAACAGCATTCTAAATATAAAAAAAATTGCTGCTGAAAAAGTGCCTCTTTTGTTCTAGTTAATTGCTTTTTTCCTGTTCTTTTCACATTTTCTTATGGAATCACAGAGTCCCAAAATTGAATGGAAATGCATGTGCAAATATAAAGAGAATCAAAAATACCAAAATATACAAATGTAGTGATATTGTAATTCCCTTTTGTCTTTTTCTCCATTCTGTTATTTCTTTTTCTGTATTTTCTTTGGTTTTTTTCCCCGTTTTATCAATGATTTTACTGTTTTGTCCTTGTCTTTTCCATTTGTTTTCCCTCCTTGCTTTACGAGATGGATGACTCTAGCTGGTAAAAGCAATGACAATAAGATAGGTAAGATAGTTGTTCTCATATTGGTACTTGTGTTGGAAATTTTGTATCCACCTTTTGCGTGTTAAGTTGCTGTGTGATGATTTTAGCATTCTTTCTTAAAAGACACCATGAGTCAGACTGTTTTGAGTAATGACCTGCTACAATTTTCGATGAGTCTTCTTATAGCTTGTGATCAAATCCTGTCAAATGAAGAGCTACCTGTTCCTCACGGACTTGTACGGGCCACAGAATGTCATTTTATGACATACAAATCCTACAAGTCTGTTTTTCTGCACGAATATTTAGAAATGGGTTCTGTAAAGAGCGCCATCTAGGGGTGTAGGGATGTGTTTTAATAACGATTCGTTTCGAATAATGATTCGTGGTTGCCGATTTGATTCAAGGACGATATCGGTTCATTTAGAACAATATGATCTGACTGTAGAATAGATACCTGGAAATCGGACCGAGCAGGTAAAGTTTCCTAGATGTCCGTTGTTTTTTTGTGACGGAATCAGGTATAAATTAATGAAGGACATAAACAAACAAGTAAACAACAATTCATGGCAAATGCATTCACGTTTTATTTGAATACAGACTAACAGACACTTAAGGTTGAGTTAACAATGAATGAATAAACAGCTCAAATTAATCGAGTCAGGGATTAATTCTATCTGATAAAACATGACAAACTTTAATACCATACCTCATTCACTCGTCTACCCCAAGTATTAAAGAAGTTATTTGGCACCACCATCAGGTTTGAAGGAAATGTCATGTGCAGATAGATATTCAAGTGAAGGAATATCCTACATACTGTAACATCTGCACAGATGCTATTAAAGCCACAAGGAGGTGTTTGATCAACAAGCTTTTCATTGCAAGGAACAAGCAGAACAGAAACATGCACATCAGCATAACTTTAGGGTTGCTACAATACCTTCAATCTTGTCCTGACGCTCCCGTCCATGAGTTTGAAAGGCTTTAAGTTGGACTTAACTTTGGACGTGGTCGATTGATTACCTTTCAAACGGTGATCGATGGATATATGCCGACTGGAATGGCAATTTGGTGAGCGCAGATCGATGTAGTTGGATTATAGGAATATAAATCGATACATTACCTCAGACACATCGATAAACATAGGAAATAGTGTTAAATATTTTCTTCGGCCTGATGTGTTCGTCCCTGTGAGCCTGAACCCATTTTACTGCATCCAAAACCAGTACTTTGACGAAACCCACCACCACAAATAGACTGCAACATTTGCTTGTTTTTGGACTATTACACGCCCGTCTTTAGTCATTCCTGAATCGTCACAAAAAGCCTTCCTAATAATCTGTTTCATGCCTTGCGATGAGAGTATAGGATTATCCCCCGTGTTTACAAAGCAAAAGTACAGTGCTTTTGGTGATTGGGGGGAATTACACGCTCTTGGCTGCAAAAAAACAATAAAAAACTACTGAATATGTGTGATAAGCTTAACAGAAGGGAGCAAAGGTCAGAGTGCCGTTTTTGCAGGAGTTTAAAGGCTTCAATCGGCGCAACCGCTCTGTGCCACACGAACACGAGACTTTCACTTGTGGACGTAACAACACAGCGACAGAGACTCTGTGTGGGACACAAAAACGACCACGCACACACACACACACACAAGTTGATAAAAATTGAAAAAATATAGTGCACGGAGCTTACAGGAATAATCCCAGAAAGTGGAGTGTAGTACAACGTCACAGGAATTAAATTCCTTCTTGGTCCAAAAAAAGGGACATGGCGGCAAAGATGGGTCAGGGGATAACACACACGGACCAAACACGGCAGCCGTCAATACATTTCCCCGGAAATGACGTATTGGTACACTCGTGACTGTTACTGTGTAAGTTGCAGTGAACATTTAAGCGACAACGCCGGACAATTATTTAATCTGGCTTCGGGTTTCGGCTGCATATCCTTGTTCCTCTGCTGTGTCTTTGCCGGGTCGGTGGTGACGGAGCAGTCCACCGACACGACATGCGCTCGGTAGATAAGCCGCCGTCGTGGACGACGAGCACCGAAAAACACAGTCTGACTCTATCGCAACGCACGCACTGCAATGACTTAGTCACGCTCGGCGGCTTAATGAAGTCCATATGGACACGGATAAACACCATTTGCCGCACGTGGTTCTGTCTGAGCCGGATTCGCAAGTGCCAGGCCAGTTGGCAAATCACCAGACTTGAGAGCAGGCAAAGTGCCCCCGCGCACTTACGTTTTACAATTAAGCAATAACACGACCGGGCCCTTTGCAAACAAGACTGATGCTTCAAATTGCGTTAGAGTGCACTGCCGTTGTGCCCAGAACCGGAACAAAATGATGACCAAAATGAAAAAAATCCGTGTGTGTGTGTGTCGTTGCAATAATCGGCTGCAATCCAAAGATTGCAAAATGACGAGACGATCATGTATCAAAAAAGTTAATAGATTAATAGATTAAAAGATTAAATAATGGCAACAATGGAAGCAGCACAAGTTGAACTTTAATTGTTTGAACTTTTGAGCCAAAGTTTTAATGTTTTCTTCTTATTCCGCTGTTTTTGCGGCAAGTAACTCCTCGCATTTTTCAACCGATTCAAGCATCAAATGGTTTGGCTTATTCGGGAGGAGTTTGCGACCGTTTTAGTTCCTTCAAAAATTCCCCAAATTTCCACAATTCCGCTTTTTTTAATATGTTTTTCCCCAATTAAAAATGAGTGGGAGGTTTTCAAATTCCTCACATTTCTCAACCGACTCGGACCGCGGCCGAGACAGAACGCTCAAATCATCGGGGAATTTTGTTTATGCAAACGGTTTTGGTCTGTGTGCTTTTTCTTTGAAGATTCTCTCAGGTAGCCCTCTTCTTCTATCCGTCACTCGTAAGTTGACGTGTGTGTGTGCACGCGGGTGTCCTGGCGGGTGAATCGCGAACGAATCGACTCTTTGAAATGAACTTGAAATGAAATCATTCTGCAGTCACGTTTTTGGAACTGTGGCACAGTGAGCACCAAAGTATGCCAACCGCCCTAAAACCGAAGAGGAAGAAGAAGCTGCCCTGCTATTGGTTATCTTCCATCATCCTTTTCCTCCCCAAATCCCTAATGATGGCCAATCACGGCTCCCCTTTGCTCAGCATATCAAAAATTTGGTCAAAATTACAATAATAAAAATCCTAGTGTTAAGTTTAGTACGTAACGTAGAGTATTCATTTAAATGAAGTTACAGTACAAATTTTGACCCGTAATTACTATAAAATTAACTATGCTCAATATTTGTAAAATATATGAAGGATAAATTACTATTGCTCATGAAATGTGACCAAAATGTGACCGTGCGAAATAGAAAATTCTGAACCAAAATTACTGTAAAATTAATTAATCAATTAATTATGTTCAATATTTCAAGTTAACTAATATAACAAGTTGTTGTAAGTGCACAGAAGTAGGGAGTACTTGGCTTGAGGACAAATGTCTGAAGTGGTACGCCACTGTAAAGCGTTTGGGAACCACTATCTAGAGCAGTGGTTTTCAAACTGGAGGGGCGCGCCCCCTAGGGGGAACCCGGTGTTATGACAGGGGTGCGCGTGGCTACCATGAACACTTTTCATTATTAGCATATTTTTATGGGCGGGGGCTGAAAATCATTTTATCTCCAACAGGGGGGCGCTGCGAGAAACGTTTGGGAACCACTATCTAGAGCAATGATTTTCAAACTGGAGGGGCGCGACCCCTAGGGGGAGCCCGGTGTTATGACAGGGGGGCGCGTGGCTACCATGAACACTTTTCATTATTACCATATTTTACGGGCAGGGGGCTGAAAATCATTTTATCTCCAACAGGGGGACGCTGCAAAAAAGGTTTGGGAACCACTATCTAGAGCAATGATTTTCAAACTGGAGGGGCGCGACCCCTAGGGGGAGCCCGGTGTTATGACAGGGGGGCGCGTGGCAACCATGAACACTTTTCATTATTAGCATATTTTTTGGGCGGGGGGCTGAAAATCATTTTATATCCAACAGGGGGGCGCTGCGAGAAACGTTTGGGAACCACTATCTAGAGCAATGATTTTCAAACTGGAGGGCATGCCCCCTAAGGGGGTCCGGTATTATGACAGGAGGGCGCGGGGCTACAACGAACTCTATTCATTATTACCATATTTTTGGGGCAGGGGACTGAAAACCATTTTACCTCCAACAAGGGGGCGCTGCAAAAAAAGTTTGGGAACCACTATCTAGAGCAGTGGTTATGAAACTGGGGGGCGCACCTCCTGGGGGGGTTTTATTATTACCGTAATTTTCAGGCGGGGCGCTGAAAATCATTTGATTTTGTGCTCACCCCAGACACTTGCTCGCTGTGGGAAACACATATGAATTAATTTTTCCTTTCACATTGCTGAAGTTAGCAGGTTTCAAAAAGATTGATCTGCGTCTCCCAGGGGCGCACCGCCTCACACCTTGAACCCCCCACACACGCCCCCTCTCCCGCCTTACATGACATATGACAGAGGGGTGGGGACATTGCATCCATTCTGTTTTGGGTGGCCTGTTCATCTTTTCCGCGCAGCAGCTTCACATTGCAATGGCGAGCACAATATTTCACCTTGAGACAACCTTTCGCCTCCGCCAGCTCAGTGCCACTCAGCAACCTTTTTCCGCCCCCTCCAGTCACCAGAAATAATTATGAGCCGCTGTGGGGGAATTCTAGAAGCTGCCAAAATGGTAGGCTGGTTTTGATATTCCTCCTCAAAAAGCTTTGCATGTGGTATGTTTGAAACACAGCATTGTTTCTCGATTGACGTACATGCGGTGGCCGCTTTATACATTTTAGTTTCTAGACCGGGGCTGGGCAAACTGGAAAACTGTAGTCGCCAACAGGACTTGTCATGCTTGCGTCACCAAAAAAGTCAGTCGCAATACAAAAAAGTCTACGCACAATACCCACGCCAAAAAAAACAATATATTCCCGCTGCAAGGCATGCTGGGTAGCTTGTGGGACTCTTTCTCCCAACATTTTGCCGCATTTTCGCTCGATTGCAAAATATGTTGAGGAGGTCGACGAAGAAGTAAACACACTCTTGATATCCAGTGTTTCATTGCTGTTCATATTGTTGTTGGAGTTGGACTACCCAGCATGCTCTGCAGCCATTTGGAAATACCAGTTACGTGTTATGTTTAGGGATTTTGCGTTGTGTTTTCGTTTCGTTGCACTGTGAGAAAGTATGTGCACCTACAGTAAATATAGACGGCCGCGCCGGCAAATTATTTTAAGCCCATCCCTGTTCTAGACAAAGATAAAGATGCACGTTGTTGGCGAAATATTTTCTTTAAAATCAAAAGACAACATATCAACTCACCATTCATGCCGTTATAGATGCTCCGATGATGTGGTGACAGCTCCTCCCCAGCTGACCTCCTCTGCGCGTCTCGCACCGGGCTGCCGAACTTCACGTGATCGGGGCTCACACTGTATTGGTGCCTATGGGTTTCAGGACTTCCCCCTTGGGCCATACAGCTCTTTTCGGTGTGTTCACTGGTCCCTAAATGTGCATGGCGTGATTCAGGGCTCTCACAACCGGTGCTGCTAACACTACCCCTGTGGTGCCTCTGGTAGAGGTCTCCGCTGCCCCCCTGGCCCAGGTAGTGCTGCCTTTGGCCCAGGTGGAGGTCAGAGCTGTAGTGCTTGGGGTGCTGGTCCGGACTGTTTCGTCCCACGTTCCTCCCGTATTTCTCCGGGCTCAGGCCCCGAATGACCCGACTGTGGTCAGGCACTGATATGGAGCCACAGCGGGGTCGACAGAGTTGGGGTAAAGTGTACGGGTACTCCAGACTTGTACTCCGGTGGCGCCCAGCAGGGTGCTCAGGGCTGGACGCCTCCCTGTCCGCCATCCCCCCTATGGCACTAATGCTGCTACACCTTGGTTTATGCACGAGCTCAGGACTGCCTTTTTCCCCAGCACTACCAAGGCTGCTCCCGCCAACAGCCAGGTGCTTATGCTGATGGTGATCTGAACTGTCGGCACTGCCTGCACTCGAGGTACTGCTTCCATCCCCAACATCCCTCATAAGGAGACCTTGCCCAGGCACCAGTAGTAAGCTATTTTGGCTGTCTATGGAGTTCCGTGACCCCACTCCCATCCCGACATTCCCACCACTTCCTCCACTACCACTTACTATCCCTTTCTCCTCATCCAGGAGGAGACAGAGTTCCTTGAGCTCCATGTTCTCGCGGATAACCTCCTCCTGTCGCAGCTCTAGTTCCTTAAGCTTTTGGAGGTAGAGGGTCACTTCTTTGCGCATAATGCTCGAGCTGTAACGGCCCAGGCGCTGCCACTCCCTGGAGACGCGCTTTCCTTTCTGGCGGTCATCATCCAGGAAGCAGCACAAGTCCCGCAGTTCACGGTTGTCCTCCTGCAGCTTCTGATTGATGTCCTGACGGGGAGAAAAAGAAACGTGAGGAGGAGAAGAGAGATTAATCGGCGCGACCTTTGGGCCCAAGGACCGGCAACGTTGTTAACGCCGACGGGGACCACGAGACGTCGCAGATGCGCGTCACGTTCCGATATATTGCCACGTTGTTTGCCGCCGTTAATTGGATTCCCGAGTACGGCGGCGCTTTCCAATTTAATTCCGTTCGCGGCCACTCACACGGAAACGAAGCCCGTTGCGCTCTGCAGTCCCGGACAAAGCACCGAGTCACTGCGTGAATTTCACGACGTACAGTACACCTGAAACCTCTGCGGCGGCCTCAAGTAAAACTATAGGGTGCCGGAATTGCAAGCCCGGGGGGGTTGCTGCCTTAAACTTAACCTCCTTGCCGCGCTTCCTCCTTCCTCCGTGCAACAAATTAACTCCTGCCCTCTTTCCTCTGTCCTTGAGTCATTTCCATTGCAATTAGGCAGCCCGGGCGGCTGGGGAGGCGGCAAGAGGCAAATGGTTCCCGTGCGGCGCGGCCCTAGGAGGTGTTTCTGCTTTTGATTCTAAACACGCATTCGGATACGGTTTGCATTTTTGAAGAAAAACCCACCGACCGCAAAGGACTTGCAGTATTTGTACTGTCGATACACGTACACTTGCTGTTGAAGGTACCCTAGTTGAACTATTTGCACGTGCGAGAAGCCCATGCAGGCCTGCACGATGAACATCAACTTCAGCCTCTAGTCCGCCTCCTGCTGCCACGCTCAGGTGCGCTCCACAGCTACATCATCAGCTCATCCCTCACCTTCAGCCCTCTGATCTCGTTCAAGTGCAACTGTAGGCTGCGGTTGACCTCGCGGATGAGGTTCCCGTGGTCCAGAATCACGCTCATTTTGTCCGCCTCGGAGCGCCTCAGACGCCGCACCAGGTCCTCCTTAGTCCACTTGAGAAGGTCCTCATCCGACACGCCGGAGATGTCCTCTGCCGGACTGTCGGTCTTGGCTATGGAGAGCTGCACCTGAGGCTGGGGCGGAGGAGTCGCTTTCTCCATCGGCACGGCTCCTCCTGCACCGACGGAAGGGCGGAAAATACTCGGGGGCGCGTCGGTGCTCTCCGCTCGCATCCGCTTTCGTGGTGAAACGTTAGCGTCCACAGACCCGCAGCATAGTCTTTGGCCTCGGCTGTCCCTGCTTGCACCGTGCGCGGGCAACAGCTGACGACGCCGGCTGAGTGAGGGGAGGAGGCTCCGTTGTCACTGCAACATCATCAGCGCCGCGATGGGCCGGAACCGCGCAGCCGGCGAACTCGCTTCCCTTTTCGCTTGCGTATCCAAGACGGACTTCCGGCCGCTGCTTATTGCGCAAAGCGGTCGGGGAACAAACCTTTTACACAAAGAGAGGATAGCCGACCCACGGTGCGCAGCGAGCGCAAGTAAAGCAGTGTGTGGAGCGTCCTCTCTCTCTCTCTCTCTCTCTCTCTCTCTCTCTCTCTCTCTCACCCGGTCTTCGCAGATCTCTTCCTCTCGGGATTTTTGACTGCTTGGCAACCAGCAGAAAGCGCAGCCGCAGCGTCATCTAGCGTTTTCACTTGTCAAGACGCCGGCCAGGATCCAAGCGAGTTAACGTCGGACCTTCAAAATGACTCGGGCAGCCCCAAAACCTGTGTAAGCCCGCCTGTATTCAAAAAAGTCAGTCAAATAAAGTAATATTTTGTAATTGTATGAAATTGTCAGAATTTAACGTATCGACAAGATAAGGATTATAAATGGTGAATAATGATGGACTGTTTTTTTTTTTGTGCTGGATTTAGGGAATTCCGACCGTACGCAAACGCACCGCCATCAACGTCCAGTGGACGGAAGCGATTCAAACTGCAAACGTCATTTCCCACCGCAGCCCCTCCCCGCAGACTGCGGACAGACACGCCCCCTTGCGTGCGTCATTAATATAGGAGCCAATAGTAGCCCTCAATATTTAGAGTAACACGTCACTTTAGGAGAGCGCAAGCCGGCTGATAGGGGTCGAATACCCGCAGTTTGCACTCCTGTCTTTTTTTTTTGTCTGTCGGGTTTTTAAAGCTTTATATGTAATAATTTATTTTAAATAGGATAACCAATTGATCAATCCGCGGACCATTCTCCTATATTAAAGGTAAGCGTCTGTTTGGACTGTTAGAAAGTGGATTGGTTAGCATTGGGTTAGCTAACCGTTCGACGTAGCGTTAGCATAGTGGTTGTGT
This sequence comes from Oostethus manadensis, assembly GCA_024372805.1. NCBI lineage: Eukaryota > Metazoa > Chordata > Actinopteri > Syngnathiformes > Syngnathidae > Oostethus > Oostethus manadensis. Next base: position 815,157 of record QODF01000155.1, on the reverse strand, counting down.
TAGCGCGACCTGCTTATACTCATTTACAAAACACCGTTCCAAGTGAGGCTTTTAGTCCAGCGTTGGCATTCAATTTTGTCGAAATATGACGGGGAAAAGTCATCGTTGAACGTCAATTTGGTGATTTATAGTGATTTTATTTATTATTTTTATTTTTTCGCCTGTACGGTTATTGAGTGTACTGAGAGTTTTGGGAATGACTAATGTTCATTTTTCAGTCTACTGCCTCAGTTTTTATGACGGCAATTTGCATGTATTACTAGCACCACTATGAAGAGAGTGGTAAAATAAATGGAAATGAATTGCAAAGTCCCTAATTGTTATGTAAATAACGTAATCCCCCCCCCAAAAAAAACAATTCTACTGCATTTCAGCCCTGACATGGTAGTGATTTTCTGGTTAACATGGATGAGAGTGATGATGACTCTTGTCAACTGTGTGAGAGTAACAGACTGGAAGCTTTCAAAAGAGAGGTAGTGCTTAAATATTTGTTTTCCTCTAAAGCGTGGTTACTTGCAGGAAAACATGTGCATTCATCATTGCTTAGGACAGGCAATGATATTCCTGGTAGTAAGATTGCACCGGAACCAACCTGTCATTAAGAACTTCAAGGGGAGCGGTTCAATTGTTGTGAAGAAGATGGATTTTAGCTGCAGGATCGGGGTTCCGTGAGTGCAGCGCTTGCTCAGCAATGGTAGGGGGTAGTGAGGCAGGGACTATTGTAAGATGGCTTGGTGTCAAGAAGGGTGCATAGAAGCCCCTTCTCTCCAGGGGGAAAAAAAACTGTCAGGAGGACTGGTACTCCTACAAAAGATACAGGTATTATGAATCCCTTTTCTGATTGTTTGGGCTGTCCCGAGAAGAAAAGGTGAGCGCTGCTGATAGTCTTGTCACACCACCAGTAAACCGTCCTGAACTTACTTATTTGTGGAGTCGCTTCTCAGCCAAAGAGGTCGGCTCACAGGCAGTTTTGCCTAAGAAAACAGTCATGAATGAATAATGGCACCCGAACAGCCTCAGAAAGCAAACTTCAGCGGTTAGTGATGAGTAATGCCTTTTTCCAAAGGCAAACGTGATAACGAAGTGGCCTGAAGAACGACATAACACAGCAGTGCCCGACAAAAAGATGTAAAACCACTGAAGTAGCAAAATTTTGGCCACCACTGCATACACCCTTCACAATCTGTGCTTGTCAAGGGTAAAAAAAAAAAAGGTAAAAATCTCACTTTAGCCAACTTGTTTAGTTCTATAAGATTAATAACCCAGCTAAACAAAAAATAACATGGTCTGTTCTGGTTTAACATGTTATCTTCTAGTAATAAAGGTTTCCAGGTACTACAACACGTTTGTTTGCTAATTGTTTCACATCACTGAGATGTACCAGTAAAGGTGCTATGAAAATATTAGTAAAATGTCTCATTCACTAATCATAACACGTCAGTCAGGTTTTACGGGGACACTGTCATGCTGTCAAAATATTGTTCAAATATTTGTCTCGCACACAGTTGGGAGCATTTGTCTACTGTTGATTTAAGACAGAGATATAAAACCAGAAGCAAGTGTTACATAACATTCTCTTCCGAATAGTCATCTGTTTGGTTTTCCTCCCCTATGGCTTGCAGATGGCAACCTACCAGGAGTTCATCCAACAGAATGAGGACAGGGATGGGGTGAGATTCAGCTGGAACCTCTGGCCCTCCAGCCGGCTGGAAGCAACCAGGCTCGTGGTGCCAGTCTCGTGTCTCTTCACACCCCTCAAGGAGAGGCCCGACCTGCCTCCGGTCCAGTATGAGCCTGTCATGTGCAGCCGGGCCAACTGCAAGGCGGTGCTCAATCCGTTGTGGTGAGTTGGGAGGGAAAAGAAACCGTGCACGTCAAGAGTAAAAAGTTTAAGCATTGATAACTTTTCCGCCTTAAACGGCACCACTGGCCAGTTGCAGCCAAAATAAATTGGAAATTTTACCGTTAAACTTTGTGATCGGTATCAGGCGATTTTCACTCATGGATGATCAGAATCGAGAGCATCCCCAGTCAAAACTACAGGGAGTGCAGAATTATTAAGCAAGTTGTATTTTTGAAGATTAACTTTATTTTTGAACAACCATGTTCTTAATGAACCCAAAAAAACTCATTAATATCAAAGCTGAATGGTTTTGGAAGTAGTTTTTAGTTTTAGTTATTTTAGGAGGATATCCGTGTGTGCAGGTGACTATTACTGTGCATAATTATTAGGCAACATAACAAAAAACAAATATATACCCATTTCAATTATTTATTTTCACCAGTGAAACCAATAAAACATCTCAACATTCACAAATATACATTTCTGACATTCAAAAACAAAACAAAAACAATTCAGTGAGCAATATAGCCACCTTTCTTTGTAAGGACACTCAAAAGCCTGCCATCCATGGATTCTGTCGCTGTTCTGATCTGTTCACCATCAACATTGCGTGCAGCAGCAACCACAGCCTCCCAGACACGATCATAGAGGTGTACTGTTTTCCCTCCTTGTAAATCTCACAATTGATGATTTGATCACAGGTTCTCTATGGGGTTCAGATCAGGTGAACAAGGAGGCCATGTCATTAGTTTTTCTTCTTTTAGACCCTTTGCCAGCCACGCTGTGGAGTACTTGGACGCGTGTGATGGAGCATTGTCCTGCATGAAAATCATGTCAAGGATGCAGGCTTCTTCCTGTACCACTGCTTGAAGGTGTCTTCCAGAAACTGGCAGTAGGACTCCATCCTCAACCCGAAAAGGCCCCACAAGCTTACCTTTGATGATACCAGCCCAAACCAGTACTCCACCTCCACTTTTCTGGCGTCTGAGTCGGACTGGAGCTTTCTGCCCTTTACCGTTCCAGCCACAAGCCCATCCATCAGGCCCATCAAGACTCACTCTCATTTCATCAGTCCATAAAACCTTAGACAAATCTCTCTTCAGATATTTCTGGGCCCAGTCTTGACGTTTCAGCTTGTGTGTCTTGTTCAGTGGTGGTGGTTTTTCAGCCTTTCTTACCTTGGCCACGTCTGAGTATTGCACGCCTTGTGCTTTTGGTCACTCCAGTGATGTTGCAGCTCTGAAGTATGGCAAAACTGGTGGCAAGTGGCATCTTGGCAGCTGCACGCTTGACTTTTCTCAGTTCATGGCCAGTTATTTTGCGCCTTGGTTTTTCCACCATGTTGACTGTTGACTATTTTGAATGAAACGCTTGATTGTTCGATGATCACGCTTCAGGAGCTTGGCAATTTTAAAAGTGCTGCATCCTTCTGCAAGATTCATTCATTCATTTTCTATGCCGCTTATCCTCATTAGGGTTGCGGGTATGCTGGAGCCTATCCCAGCTGGCTTTGGACGAGAGGCGGGGTACACCCTGGACTGGTCGCCAGTCAATCGCAGGGCACATATAGACAAACAAACATTCACACTCACATTCATACCTATGGACCATTTAGAGTCTCCAATTAACCTAACATGCCTGCCTTTGGAATGTGGGAGGAAACCGGAGTACCCGGAGAAAACCCACGCACGGACGGGGAGAACATGCAAACTCCACACAGAGCTGCCCAACGGAGATTTGAACCCTGAACCTCCTGACTGTGAAGCCAATGTGCTACCCACTCGACCACCATGCGGCCCCTCTGCAAGATATCTCACTATTTTTGACTTTTCAGGGCCTGTTAAGTTCTTCTTTTGACCCAAAGGACCCATTTTGCCAAAGGAAAGGAAGTTTCCAAATAATTATGCACATGTCATTAGACCACACCCCTTCTCATTAGAGATACACATCACCTAATATGCTTAATTGGTAGTAGGCTTTCGAGCCTATACAGCTTGGAGTAAGACAACATGCATAAAGAGGATGATGTGGTCAAAATACTCATTTGCCTAATAATTCTGCACTCCCTGTATTCCCAGATTTTAAAGGTCGCTTACTGCTGCAGCCAAAACATTGTGTAACATGTTGTAGCAAAAGAGTACATAGTAACCTTGAAAGACAACAGCTTGTTTGGCCATAAAAGTTATTGCCAGTGACAACAAGTCATACGGTTTAAAGGAGTTTGTTTTAAAACATATTATTCCTGGTGAATTTACAAATACTTGTTTTGTTGCATCTTTTACAGTCAAGTTGACTTCCGAGCAAAGATTTGGTCATGTAACTTCTGCTTCCAGAGAAACTCAGTAAGTACTGATCACTAGATGTTTGCCAAAAGTGTTAACATCAAGAGGACTATCTACACAGTTCTTATTATAAGTTTTGTAAAATTGCCTCTTTTTTTTTTTTTTTGCAGTTTCCCCCTTCTTATGCAGGAATATCAGAAGTGAACCAGCCAGCCGAACTCATGCCCCAGTTTTCCACCATTGAGTACATAGTACAGGTACAGACTACTCATCTGAACTCTGACTTCCGGTATGGGTCTAGGGCAGAGGTCGGCAACGCACAGTTCTTTTGTCACCTTTTTAATGCTCCCTTTCGAATGCGCTACTATTTGCTGTTTGCTGATTGGTTTGCGTGTATGCTAGATGTGTGGCAAGTAGTAATTTAGTTCAAGGACAGGGTAGGGACTTTGATGCTGAGGTTCTCTTTGGGTGTGACCAGTATGTACAGGATCAGGAATGAATACATCAGAGGGACAGGACATGTTAGAAGTTTTGGAGATAAAGTCAGAGAGGCCAGCAAAATGGCTGTTTGGATAGTAAAGGTTGCCGACCCGTTGTCCAGGTCAAGTGCAGTGTGTACAATTGAAATGCTGTCTATTTTGACATCAGCATACCACGCGCATTGAAACACTGACTAGTATAGTCAGTATTTGGGTTAGCATTAATATTCCGGTTTCTGAAGGATTCGAAATAACCTGCCTGTGTACATGCGTGAGCAGACCGGGTTAGTCCTGTATACATGTTAATTTTAATCAGGATATCGCGATTGAAAACAGCGACACATGGACAATGTCTTGAGGCACGGAGAGTGCCATGATTCATTTTGCGTAGCATATTCGTGTTATTGGTGTTTACATGGCCGTGCGCAATCGGGTTATTGCTAATATTCCTGTTATGACAGGGTTATTTGTAAAATGTAGCCACTGAATCGTATGCAAATCTTTTGCCTTTGACAGCGAGGACCCCCAGGCCCCCTGATCTTCCTCTATGTCGTGGACACATGTTTGGAAGAGGAGGACCTCCAGGCTCTAAAGGAGTCCCTCCAGATGTCCCTAAGTCTTCTGCCACCCAACGCCTTAGTGGGCCTCATCACATTTGGACGCATGGTGCAGGTTCACGAGCTCAGCTGTGAATTGATCTCCAAGAGCTACGTGTTCAGGGGCACCAAGGACCTCACCGCTAAACAGATCCAGGTGGGTGGATCAAGAGAGTGTCGATCCGTTGAGGATTCATGTGACAAACATTCATTCCACATGCATAATTTTATACAGCCATAAAATAAATTCCAGCAGCAAAAGTGTGTCAAACAAATGACTTGCGTGCTTATAGGAGATGTTGGGTTTAACCAAGCCAGCAGCATCAGGTCAACCAGGACGCCCTCCTGCACCTCAAGACGCTGCAGCTTCTTGCAGGTATGAAGGAGTTTCAGCACTTCCGGTGCTAATTTTGTCAATTTATGGGGAACATTTTATAATGGAAAAAGAAAAGTTGCTGATTTTGGATGTTTCATATGCAGGTTCCTTCAGCCTGTGCACAAAGTTGATATGAACCTGACAGATTTACTGGGGGAGCTTCAGCGAGACCCCTGGCCAGTCCCTCAGGGTAAACGGCCACTCCGTTCTACTGGCGTTGCTCTGTCTGTTGCTGTTGGGCTACTCGAGGTAAATTGGCCACAGACACACTTGCAAAGCCAGATTTTTTGATACCGTGACTTCATCAAGAAACTGACATATTTTAAAGAGAAATAGATACCTGAAGAATTCGGCACACTCCTCGAAGCCAAAACAATACGCCCAGCTATTTTGGACTTTAGCTCACAAAATGTGAATCAAGTTTCCTCACAACAAAATAGCAAAAAGACATTCCATTTAGTGTAGAAGAGATCCGCCATGTAAATAAAGTACAAGTCACTAAATGAATTAAAATTATTCACAGTTCTTGGCTGTGTGGTTTGTCAAATTGGCTCCCATGATGTGAAAGTTTGGAGACTTGTGTTGCCATAGCATGATTTTTTTCCCCGTTTCATTAAGGCTGAATAACCACGTGCACATTGGCGAGACTGAATATCCGTGTAGCCTGAACTTTATCCCCTACAAAATGATTCTTCCACGTTACTGTTCGTAGCGATGCACACTGCAAGACTGTTATCATCTGCAAAAAACATGCATGTGATTTGCCAGTCCAAAGGCCAGTTCTGTCCCACCCCCCCAGCCGTCATTAATCCCTAATCTGTATGGTTATGTAATGTGAGTGCAACCGATATTTAGACTGATGCACTCTCCTTCTGCGGTGAGAAGGGGCTTAATAAGATTACGTTTGTTCTGTCAGTGACTTCAGACTTAATGGTTTGTCTTTACTTAATGGATGCCTCTTAGGTATGTGATACGGTATTGCAAAAAAGCAGTTTGAGTTTACTGGATTAACCTTAGTCCAATTTCAAACAATTGGTGTTTGCATGTGCAATAGAAACAAACCTGTTGTATAAGGGAAATTGTTAAAATATGGCTGACAAATTTGTGAATTACCATGCGGTGCAAATACTTATGGAATAAGCACTTTGCTGCAAATCAGCATATATAATAAACTTATTCCAAACTAGACCGCACGGTGGGTAGCACATTGGCCTCACAGTCAGGAGGTTCATGGTTCGAACCCCCGTTGGGCATCTCTGTGTGGAATTTGCATGTTCTCCCCGTGCGTGTGTGGGTTTTCTCCGGGTACTCCGGTTTCCTCCCACGTTCCAAAAACATGCATGTTAGGTTAATTAGCGACTCTAAATTGTCCGTCGGTATGAATGTGAGCGTGAATGTTTGTCGCCCATAGTCAGCTGGGATAGGCTCCAGCATACCTGCGACCCTAATGAGGACAAGCGGTATAGAAAATGAATGAATGAATGAATAATTCCAAACTATTCCATCCGTAAGAAAGGTATGGTGCTCGTGTTTCTGACATGACAAGTGTTTAATTAACACCCTTTACTTTTCTCACCACCAAATTAGGGCACTTTCCCCAACACGGGTGCTCGTGTGATGATGTTCATCGGAGGGCCTCCCACCCAGGGCCCTGGCATGGTGGTGGGTGACGAGCTGAAAACCCCCATCCGCTCCTGGCATGACATACAGAAGGATAACGCTCGCCACTTCAAAAAGGCTTCCAAGGTGAACAAATGCCATATCCAGAAAACAAGTAAATGTTTTATTGCTATAAACGACATACAGAATCTGCCCTAACTGCCTCTTGTTCTGACACGCAGTACTATGAAGCCCTGGCCAATCGATCAGCAGTAAATGGCCACAGTATCGATATCTATGCCTGTGCTTTGGACCAGACTGGACTGCTGGAGATGAAGTGTTTATCTAATCTCACTGGGTACGTCACCACCTAACAGCTCAACACTCGCGAGGGGGGGCGGGGTTTATTGTGCAGACAGTCTTCTGCACACATCAGTCAGTCTGTCTTGCGGCTGACCCATTCTTGATAAGTAAGGTGTCACCTCTCAGCTCTACATATTTTGTCAAAGAATTGACCTTGGACCTCTCACATTTTGGCCTAAATTCAGGGATTCTCAAGACACATTTTGACAAAATGTTTTTGGGGATTTTTAAGAACGATGGAGTCTTTAAATGTGTCTTATAAAACAGAGAGGGGAAAAATGTTTGTACATATATAAGCCACACCGGACTTTCAGTCGCATGTGTGTCATAAAACGGCATTTTATAGAACCAATCATGAAAAGCAAAGCAATGCATGATGGGAAGCTGTAGAACTATTATTCTACACAGGTATCAGTACTTGTCTTGTATATTTGTTACCTGCCTGTTGCTGAGTGATGATTTTATTCTTCTCTGTTTTATGACACCGCGTAATGACCTCCTGCGAATTCCGACAGATTGATGAGCTCATCGTGAGCTCCTGCCAAATAAAGAGCTACTCATGAGCGGCACAGTATTTGTAGTTCTGAAGCATATGAGATTAGAACACGGCCATAAATTAGCCGCACGGCTGTATAAGCCACAGTGTTAAAGTTTAATAAAAAAGTAGCGTCTTATCCAGCGGAAATTACAGGTTACAGAAATTACATACTGAACAAAATATAGTATTTCACCCATTTTGGGGTGGCATAAAAACTCTGAATGCTAAGTGGAATTATACAACCATTGATGCTCTGTTCTCAGGGGCCACATAGTCATGGGAGACTCTTTTAACACCTCGTTATTCAAGCAAACTTTCCAGAGAGTTTTCAGCAAAGACTACAACGGAGACTTCCGCATGGCCTTTGGAGGAGTCATGGAGATTAAGGTAAACAAGTGATTTGGAGTCACAATTGAAGTATCTCTGTTTGTGCAAGCGTTATCTAATTAAATAAGCAAAAATGTAGGATCACATATTGGAAAGGTCAAGAGTATTTTTTATTTATTTTTTTCGTGTAGACTTCAAGAGAGCTGAAGGTTTGTGGGACCATTGGACCTTGTGTTTCACTGAACTCCAAGGGCTCCTGCGTCTCAGAGAACGTAAGTCCTAGCACGACATTGACTTATTGGTGGAGTCTCTGACAACCGCTACAATGCATTGTTTGTTTTGTGTAGGAGATGGGTGTTGGCGGCACAAGCCAGTGGAAAGTATGCAGTCTCAACCCTTCCACCACGTTGGGCGTTTATTTTGAAGTCGTGAATCAGGTACAAAATAGTTGCATGATTTAAGATAATGGCCGTTACTTACCACTGAGTTCAAACTACTGAGAAATTAATTATTGACTAATGAGTTATCTACTTAACTATTTTGGTGTGCTTTTTTTTTCAGCTTGTCCTATGTGAATATTTTTTAATTTCCTTAGTCATCCATCAACACAAACCTCTTCTTTGTCAAACCATTCACTGTGTGTGGTTCATTATGATTTGGTACCTCTAGAGCAGGGGTCACCAATGTCTTTTCTTGTGAGCCTTACTTTTACAAAATGAAAATGGCCAAGGGCTACTCATGTTTGTAACATTTATTTTCATGTCCTATTTCCACCCAAGCAAAACCGGTTATGCCTATTTTACCAGAACATTAACAAAAGATGCAAAAAAAAAAGCCGTCCACTGATTTTCACAAACCGACACGAATGCTAATCCATTCCTCATAAGAAATAATGTATATCCAATTAATGAATTCCAGAAAGCCAAAAGTGTTAACCCAAAACATGTCTTTATATAGTTTTACAATTGTGGTTTGAGGCCTACACATGCCCAATGCACCAATTGAATTCTCTTGTTGGAACAGGTAACATTTTAAAAAGAATATGTGGCCGGAACATGTAATGAACATGAGCTACAGTCTCACATATTATGTTTTTTGTGTGCAGCACAACGCACCAGTCCCACAGGGTGGCCGAGGTGCAATCCAGTTTGTAACCCAGTACCAGCACTCCAACACGCAGAGAAGGATACGAGTTACCACCATTGCCAGGAAGTAAGACGTCTTGTATTATTCAGTGGTTTTAGTCTGTTGCTTGGATGCTTACGCAAACATACTTGATTCTATGTTTGGTCCTCGCATACTGTACAGTAGACTTAGACTAATGTGACTAATGTTGTCTTAGTCAAAAGGTGGCAGCTTAAAGTCGTGTCCTTGTGCGTCGCTTTTGCACCACACCCGTGTACAACTGCACCCGCAATGTTCTTCTTTGCTTTGTGTCCCCACCCAAGCTGGGCAGATGCACAGTCTCAGATTCAGCACATAGAGTCTTCCTTTGATCAGGAAGCGGCTGCCGTGCTCATGGCTCGTCTGGGAGTGTTCCGAGCCGAGTCGGAGGAGGGGCCTGATGTCTTGCGTTGGCTTGACAGGCAGCTTATTCGCCTGGTGAGTGGCATGTGAAGAACACTTGGTTTGTGATCTCTTGTTATGTGTGCACAGTAGCCCCCTCGTTTATCGCGGCTAAATGGTTCCAGACCCGACCCATGAAAAGTGAATTTACCCGAAGTGGATTTTATATTTATAAATTGAATGTGTTCATAGTAGCATAGAAAACCTGTTTACGACCTTAGTATGGTTTCTAACATTATTAGAGCCCTCTAGGCATAAAATAACACCCCTACAGTCACTTTAACACTTGTATTACGCAATATAGTAAATAAAATAAGCCAACAAAGACATAAAGAAGACTGGTGTTTGTGTATGTTACAATAAATGTGTTCCCGTCGAGGACCTGAATGAGGGACGAACAGGAAGTGAAGTCAGGGGTTCAGAGTTGACTTTCAGCTGTGAGTAATTGCCGCAACAGTTTTTTATTAGGGATTATTGTGCCTGATAATCCAAACCTGCAATTAAAGCTTGTTTTTGGCAATCAAGTCTGGTAGCTGAATCCCTCACCGAACATTACTGACTCCTAGTGACCAGTGGATAATACTACATTTTATCTTTTACATTTGTATTTTACTTCATTTGGGCATTTTTATGCTGGTAAATGCTTCATTTAGTCCAAAAAATGTAAAATGTCCTTAAATGTGCATGTTTTTTGACCAATTATAGGCTGTTTTGAACTGTGAAAATGTGAAATCCAAAGCACGAAGTGGCGAGGGATGACTATGTGCTGTGTGGTTGTTTTTTTTTTTTAAATATATTTTTAAACATTCTTTATTTGTCTTTACAGTGCCAGAAATTTGGTCAGTTCAACAAAGATGACCCTACATCCTTCAAACTGTCAGAGGCCCTGTCACTTTACCCCCAGGTACTTTTATTTGCACCATCAACGTGACTCCATGAATTCCACCACACTGAGAACCACATACGTGGCGTTGTGCAGGCAACAGCGGGAGGGTTCAGGATATGAACCTAAACATTCTGGTCCCGCGGAATGCAGAAGAAAGAATAATTGGGGCAGGAGGACGACAGGATTGGCTACTTTAAAATCACCAAGATAATGCGTTACATTTGCGCACTATAAATTGCAATGAGAAATATTAACCCGGCCAATGTTTGCCTGAGTACTCTTATATTACAATATTTGCTGGAGGGTTGAATGCTGAGGCACCAATCATGAAACCAAAGATGAAAAAGGACAGTTGTTCCAATTAATACTTTTTTTTTCCCCAAAGTTGCGCTATGTTGTGTGTTGATCAATGAAAAGAATAATAGGGTGTTGTTGGTTTAATCATCCCTGCACGGTGGTTGAGTGGTTAGCATGTTGGCCACACATTCAGGAGATCTGGAAGACCTGAGTTTGAATTGCTCTGTTGGGCATCTCTGTGTGGAGTTTGCATGTTCTTCCCTTGCGTGTGTGGGTTTTCTCTGGGTACTCTGATTTCCTCCCACATTCCAAAAACATGCATGTTAGCTTCATTGGCGACTCTAAATTGTCCACAGGCATGAATGTGAGTGTGAATGTTTGTTCGTCTGCACACCCTGTACTGGTCGCCAGTACAGGGTGTAACTTTGTTTAGAGATTTTTTGTTTAGAGATTTTTCGAGCATTGTCGTCTCTTTCACACCTGCAGTTTATGTTCCACCTGCGGCGGTCGCCCTTCCTGCAAGTATTTAACAACAGCCCGGATGAGTCGTCCTATTACAGGCACCACTTTGTCAGGCAGGACCTGACACAATCGCTCATTATGATGCAGCCCATCCTCTACTCCTACTCCTTTTATGGGCCACCAGAGGTCAGCCTTGCGCCTTTCACGCCATTGATCTTTTTCACTGAGGTGTATAGTCTGCCCTTCCGGGGGCTTCACATCTGAACTTTTTCTTCCCCCATCAGCCCGTCCTCCTGGACAGTAGCAGCATCCTGCCAGATCGGATCTTGTTGATGGACACCTTCTTCCAGCTTGTTATCTACCATGGAGAGGTATTCCAATTAATCTACTGCTCATCTTTCGGCTCAGATCCGCAATACGTTCAGAGGCTGCTTCAGAATGAAATTATTTTCATTGACATTGAAGAGTCCTACTGGTTTGAAAGTAGCTGTGTCTGAACACTTTTAAGGTTTTATTCAAATATTTTCCTGTTTTTTTTTTTTGCCCCTCCCCAGACAATAGCTCAGTGGCGGAAGGCGGGCTACCAAGAAATGGCTGAATATGAGAACTTTAAACAGCTTCTGCAGGCTCCTCTGGATGACGCACAGGAGATTCTGCAGACACGCTTCCCCATGCCACGCTACATTGATACAGAGCACGGAGGTTCACAGGCTCGCTTCCTGCTCTCAAAGGTCAACCCTTCCCAGACCCACAACAACCACTACGCCTGGGGACAGGTACACTTTTGACTTCTTCTGTAAATAAATTATGCAGTTTGTAGGGATGTATTGATATTGGCATGAAATGTGATATTGGTCAATGTATGGATTGTTTTTTTTTTTTCCCCTATAATGAAAACCGATCAGTATCGTCCGATTCCATTTCGGTCGGGTTCACAAACACCACTTTACAAAAACTGCACAAAGTGTCCAGTGACATCACGATGTCTGCCGATTCATACAGTGCTAGTCCTGCTAGATCTTTTAGACTTTCGACACAGTCAACCATCAGATCCTGATAAAAAGGCTGCAAGATTTGATCGGGATGTCGGGTTCGGTGCTTAAGTGGTTCCCTTCATACTTGGATGGCAGAAGCTTCAGTGTCTCTGCCAACCATATAATATCTGAGCCTGGTAGCTTGATGCATGGTGTGCACCAGGGCTCTGTTCTAGGACCCCTCCTGTTCTTGTTGTATGTTCTACTCTCGGTCAGACTATCCAGCAGTTCAGCGACGTCTCCTGTCACTTATTTGCTGATGACCTTCAGCTGTACTGCTCTTTTAAGACTTATGAGGTTTACAAACTGAACTCCTTATTAAACTGCTAGACAGAAACCAAGCACTAGTTAAGCAGATACAGTCTTCAACTGAAAACCCAGACATTTCTACCATTGAAGTATCACAGCTAAAACTAAACTGAGGAATTCTGGGATGATAGTTTTTACTGTCACTATTACTTTGTGACTCTGCCTGCGAAAAGTGCTATACAAATAAAGTTTACTTAGTTACTTATTTCTGTGAAAACTCACGATCATAAAATGCCTTTCAATGCCGATCCCAAAAGCCGATCACGGGTGGCTAGCGCTATTGTAGCCCACAGCGATCATTTGGTGCAGTGTAGTATCTTGACCTAACAGGTGGGTTTTGGAGATTGGATATATCAGAATCGATATTAGCCGATATTGGAATCGGAAATTGAGACATGAACAATATTGGCGATTGGCAAAAAAGTAAATGCCGGACATCCCGTAGGCATCAAGCAGTTTTCAGTACAGCTAGACTCAGTGTACGTACCCATTGGTAAGTCGAAGATTTGCCGAATAAAGGGCTCCATACAGAGGTCATCAGTGTGTCTATGGCAGTCTCAGAATGAGATTACCAAGAACTCTTGCAGAAACTAATCTCGGGGACAAATGCATTTAGTTCATTAAAGTGGTCAAAGGATTAGCGGCACAGAATGAGATTGGATGGTCTGAATGAGGAGGGAGAGGAAATAACTGATCCGGTTTTTCTGGTGTGCAACCGCAGGAAACAGGAGCGCCGATCCTCACCGACGACGTCAGCCTGCAGGTTTTCATGGACCACTTAAAGAAGCTGGCCGTGTCCAGCTCTGCGTAAACATGGCTACACCTTACCTCCCCTCACAGAAAACACAAGGAATTGCGATAAGACATTCGACATAACATCCCGAACCATTTCTTGTGCCCCCGCGCCCTGAAAAGTTCCCGTAACCAGCGTCTGCTCTGATTGCGTTTACTCTTGTCTGACCTTTACCGTGTGCAACAGGACCACGTTTTCATCCCCCCCACTAAACTACATCACAATTCCTATTTTATAGTTGGTATGACCTTTTAGACATGCAAACCGTTTTGTTTGGCAGTTTTTTTTGTGTGTGTTTGTCCAAAAACGTGTATCTACTACAGCACACTATCTTGAATTTTCTGTTTAATAAAATGCATATAAGTGTGTGCTTTGTCTCAAAGTAAAAAAAAAAAAAGTGTAGAAATGATGAATCGTTAATTATTTGTAAAGGAACTTTGACCAAACGTTTAACACTGTTGGCTTTTTCAACATGTCTGTTTAGTTTCAGTCATCCAGCTCATGGTAATCCGCAAAAGGTCGAATCGAAGCAACTGGACGCTTCCTGGTCTGTTGTGTGTGTGTGTGTGTGTGCGTGTGTGTGTGTGTGTGCGCATGTGAAACGACACTCTTACATAGCGATAGGTGGTTCACCTGGCTGGTGGTCATTGTTCCATAATTTTTGATGCAAGAAATTGAAGTAGAGGTTGTTTTTAAGGAAAAATGATAAATATTAGTTTGTTTAGGATTTTTTTTTTTTGTAGACAAAAGCCCACTTATCCAGTCTTGGTCTCCATCTGGTATTTTCACCCAGTGTCTAAATATTGTTGGTATCAAACTCTTAATGACAGTTTGATTTAGGATGTCTGGATTCCTAATGCGGTTCATGTAAAAGTCTGTCTCAGAGTGGTCTGTTCTCAAAGCAACCATAGACTTATTAGTGTTTCAGATGTTGCCCATCAGTCATTTGAGAGGTGTGTGTTCAACTGGGACATGAAGAAATAATTGCATTTATCAGGCACTGATCCATTAAAAGACATTCCAAGTGTTAAACATTACATTTTGTTCACTGTGGTTTTGCAAGAAAAGCAACGCAGACGCAGAAATACAACTGAACTTTTCTCCAAGTTGGCAATGCCGATCTCTCCTGCTACATATTCTTACCCTCTAGATGCGTTGGGATGTCATTCACAGAACCGCTCCCATTATAATGTGTTCATGACAGGTCGATGACCCCATCCACATTTTTTTGGCATCCGATCCTTTTTTTTAAAACTTTTGTTACAAACATGAATTTGTGGAATGTAATATGGTTATTAAAAAGAACTTCAAAAACATTAAAAAAGAATCCAACAAAGATAATGCTGAATTTGCTTTTTTATTACACTCTGTGACCAAAAATATTGTTTGGCTTTTGTATCAAACCTCTGTGAGTCACGGTGGTGTTGGCATGCAGGTTAGCGCAAGCGTTTGGACTCAACTACGTAGAATAAGAAAACTAGGAAGTGGAACGTCTTGTCGAAAGAGTGAGTGCTCTGTACTGACATGCAAATAAATGGGCAACTGAATTACAGCCATCCTGACGTGGAATTATTCAGCCACCATTACAATACTTCTAGGGTGGGACTAATCATTTGACATGATTATGGATCGATTTGTAGTGTGATTTAGAATACAAGATGTTTTACAACACTCTTCAAAACAATTGTAATTTATTGACGGTCCTCAGTCACAACCAGCGGCTAAAGAGGCACTTCCCGTGCGAGCTCGGTACCATGACAGAGGAGTACGGGCACAGTGAGGGGAATCTACCACTGTAACTACAGAGGTAAATATCCAGGGTCCAACGTGAAACTAACTTCACCACGGTACCCTGTGGACATGTCTGCATGGTGGTGGAGTCAAGTGGTCAAGAGGCGTTACCACACTTATCATGGTGGAGGCCTATGTTTTCCGATCTTCAAAATACAGCAGATCGGCAGCCGATCCCAATCCTGAAGATCGGATCGAGGCATTTCTAGTTCAAGAGCTAGGACGAACAAACCTATTTGTGGTCTGGCCGCCACAAATAAATTAGTTGAACTTTAAAGGAAATTCTTGAGTGTGTATACATGCAGTTTGACAAAATGCGCCCACCGGTGCCAGGGTTTTAGGTCCCATGAAAAACAAACAATTATAGGTTTGGCATCCAACACCTGTCCACTGGGGAGAAGAACCTCACGTTCCTCAACCTTCCACCAGAGACATAGCAAAATGATGCTCCCCTTTAGTGACTGTTGTGTTTCTCATTTGTGCTACTGTACGTAACACCCGCATCTGCATGCGGTCGCAATCATGAAAACCACTCACACTCCACATCTACTGTCACTGTAAGCTGATTTCAGAGCACCCAGACAGTATGATTTCGAGGATCAGTGAACGACAGATTATGAAGACTAATCCTCACGGGGGCTATCTGTTTAGCAGGAAATTCTACTCTTAGGCTTTGACTTGCCACAGCGAATACAAATGAAAGTCGGTGTCTATCAAGGGCTTAGGTCTAGAAGGTTTCACTCTGAATCCACATATGCTCCAAAGGTATTCAAGGACAAATGCAAAAAAAAAAAAAAAAGCTGCACGTTTTTAATCTCTCCTGACACGGATACTCGTGCAAAATACCAAAAGCTACTTTCATATCCATCTATTTGCCCGCCCGGCATTTGGGACCGTCCCGTATGTTGACAAAAAAATGATCCCCTCAAGAGACAACAATCACACCAGCGTCATCTTTTTTAATCTGTTTGTTCCTGCCGGGACATCTTGATGCATGCGAAAACGGCAGCTGTGCTGACATTAAGTTGAACAAAAGAGCATTAAAATTGCTTTCGGACCATAACCCCCCCACCCCCCACAAACACACACAAACACACACACACACGTCTGTGCTCACGTCCGTGTGAATCATAAGCTTAGGGCAAAGCTGTGAGGAAATGTGTTGCCTTAACAGAGCAGTTCATTCTGGTTTGCATTCCCTGATAAATTATGTAAGAATTCTATATGGAATACGCGTGTGTATGGATTAACTGTGACCCGATGCTGTCGTCAGCATCGATAATGGAAACAATCATTTTCCCATCGCTTCTGTGGCTTACAGGATTTATTGTTTCGAGTGATGCGTGCTGTTATACTCTGTTAGAAAGCCCACAATTTTTACATGTGTACGGCTCATTTCATTGTTTGGCGGCCCTTGAACGCACCACCGAGCTTTGAGGCGCAAAGGTCAAGACTGAAAGAATCCATCATTTATCGGCATCAATCGGTTCCCAATCGTGATGTTGTGAATTTCGGTGAAGTAAGATTTCTTTTGTGGAAATCAAATATTTTTGTTTCCGTAGAGCGTACAAAAAATGACCTAAGACCTTCTAAATACGTTTTTTAACATTATTAGAACTCATTCAATACCAAAGACGTGTTTATACATTTTTATAAACCCGAACGCCCGATCCCGAAGATGCATTTAAACGTGTTTTAATTGTTTTTGCGCAAGAAGAGGTGATGATGCAACGTCACACTAATGCATATCACTTTAAGGGCGGCTTTAAGCCAGAAAAACGGCCACAAGGTGACAGGAGAGCATTTGATAAGACCTCGGTATGTGAATGTGAGTGAAAAATACATACATGACAGCAACGGGGAAGTGGCTGGAGGAGTGTAGCAGGCAGAAGGTTACGCATTGTGGGGAAATCTCAACACATGCACACACAGTTCAGTTGCAAATGTGAAAATGATAAATAGTAGAAATTTGTTATTTTGATGTCAAACAACCCATTTTTGTGTCGTTTATGTTGAAGTATACATACAGTATATCACAAAAGCAACAAATGTGTGTCTAAATAACAATTATGTAATTTTTTTCACAAGAAGCTAGTTTTGTCCCTTTTTTAGTCGGGAACTGGTATTTTCCTGAAACCAACCTACGATCCACTGCTGATGAATAAAGAACAGAAAAAGGTAGAAACAAAATGTTTGTGTCCGATGAAAGACAGGAGTCTAATCTTTTTTTTGGTAGGTTTACATAGTCACGATATTCTGTTTGCCTTAAAAGGTCCGTCTAAATGGTACTCTACAATCACACTCGTATTACCCAATACAATCCGAGAAAATTTGCCATTTATGACACAAAAAGTGACCCATGCTTGTGTGTGTTGCAATAAATGTGTTCCGGATATGTGGAGGACAGGAAGTGACAGCCGCGACCCTAATGAGGATAAGCGGTATAGAAAATGGATGGATGGAGGAAGTGACAGCTTGGAGTGGATTACTGACTCAACAGTAGCTCGTGTTTTTTTTATGGTTAGAATTATTGTGGATGTTATGTTATTGTTTTTGTGTGGTGACACAACTCAAACCTGCAGTGAAAGCCTGTTGTTCCGCCGATCAAGTCTGATGCTCGTGTGCCTCGCCGAACATCACAGTACCGTTACCACCGGTGTACAGTACCACCAACCCAGTCAACCAATGTTGTGATGGTTTTCCATCAGAATGGTTGACTTTGACATTTCAATGCAAAACCGATCTTGAATCAACATTCCCAAACGGCACGTGGAAGAATGTGCTACAAATACAAATGGTTTGAGCCTCTGTCAACAAGTGCTTACAACATGACAGTAAATGAGGCCAGAGAGGCTTGACATCTTTCTTACCTCAGCAGCATGCCGTCATCTTCCACCCCAGAGGTTAAGCTCCCGAACAGGAAGCTGAGGACGGCCAAATCAGGGCAAGGCGCAACACCAAGTGTCCCAAATACTGTCAAATAAGCTGCTGCTGATGCTGCAGCTAATTGCCACCTCGGCTCGACTTCCCCTGCAATGGCACACACAAAGCCACCGTGGCGTTTACAAAACAGTCAGGCGGAAGTAGTAGTAGTAATATGATTGGACTAGACACCAAAAAACATGTTAATGAATAGCCATGAGTCTACTTACTGTTTGAATGGAAAGATATTGTCATGCTCCTTAGGACACTCTCTCAACTAGTTGGGTTAATACGCCCACGTCGTCAGAGGGGCAGTGCTGGTTCATCACTCCAGTCCCCTGAGTTTTCCTCGCCCAGGCTGTCACCTAGACGTTCTCCTTCCTTGTTGGTACTACCAAGACTACCGTATGGGTGTTCATAGAGCTTTTTTTCTCTGTGACTTTTTGTTATTTGTTCCTGCAAGCTGCTTTTGTTTATTAAAGGACTTTTTATTTTGCACACTGCGCTTCTGTCTCTGCATCCCGTGGGTCAACCACGTTTGTGACTGTTTGTGGATCAGAGAATTTAATGGGAACAACACGTCTGCGAACATCTTTGGGACAAATTTTTTCCATTCGTAAAACTGTACAACTGATCGGCGGTTTCACACAAAACTGCAAAACAAATACAAAAATATGCAAATACTTTTTGTAGCATTAGGAATAGTGTTTCCCTTGGCTCGCCACGAATAGATTTGACGATATCTGTTTACTGTCTGTTCCATAAACACATTATAATGGAACTTTTAGTGTAACTCTGCTTGTTAACACACCTCCTAGGCACCTGGTCTGCCGGAGAATAAGAAGATGTAGCAGGAGGGGTCAGTGTTGCCATATTTACAGAGTAATAAGATCCCACAAGTTCAATTTTTTCAACAAAAGTGACTAGTGACAAGTTTTTTTAAGAGACTTACAGAGACTGAAACTGAGAGGTTGTCCAAAGGGGATCTACCCCTTGAGGCGACTTGAGGTTGTAGACCGGACAAATATTTACATTAGCACTCAATAACATCATCAAACGTTACCTTTATGCCTTCCCACATAGTATCAGCAGTCTTCCAGGTATTTTATCATATAGCATATAGGAAAATACTATATAGTACTCTATCTGTGCAACGTGGGGAAAAAGTTACATGCTGCATTCACGGACCATCAAACAAAGTGGGACAGCTCAGCGCTCCCAAAAAATAACAAAAACATGCAAAAACTGGCGGATTTCTAAGCATGTACTGACTTGAATAGAGAACTTGCAAAACATGGACTTAAGCCTTAAGACATGGAGATGAAGATAGGTTGCATTCAAAACACAGAATTGTAAGTGTCAGTTACTCTGGTGTTGATTATCCTTCAATTGTTGTTTGTTGCTATTGTTAATTAGTGTAAAGGAAATTTTGTTTTAAATTAGTGTAAATGAATTTAAGCTTTAAGACATAGAGATGAAGATCGGTCGCAAGTCAAGAGTCAACTACTCTGGTGTTGTTTATCCTTCAGTTATTGTTTTAAATTGGATTCCTAATGAGCATAAAGTGGTGTTTATAGTATTTTTATTGTGTATTTTGGCGCCCGTCCCCCACCGTCAACATATCGCTGTGAAAAGATGTTTGTATAACATGTATAATGCTTTGCAGCCTTGTCGCTATCGTGGAATAATGTTAAGAAAACATTATGTATACATGACATATTGCGTTCTGTGACAACCTCTATGTCGCATCAGGAATAGCATCCTTTTTCATAATGCGTTTGTACTGTACTTTCAAGCCAAACGCTTCTTGTAAAAGGTGTGTTTTTTCATAGCCGTCATCAGTGACATGAACACTGCAAAGAGCACAACTCGAGGCGGGAGTCCTTTAGTCTCCTTTAGTCTCCCCATGAAGCAACTGTTCATTTAGCTCAGACACAATGCTATCTAGGAACTGATTATATTATTAAGTCTACAGGAGGACAAAGTTGTGTTTGGGGTAACTAAAGGCCACGGTTGGACGAAAAACAACTTCAACAAGAACCTTTTAAGTGGTCTTATTTAGGGGGTAATTTTGTCTATTTAATGGTGCCTATTGGGTCTTTAACTGAGAAAACAACACATTTGGGAGGTTTAATTTTCTAGAGAGAGGCTCATTCTGTCACACCCACACACAGAAATTAACAGTCTATTTGCATGAACTGTTTTTTTTCTGCACGCTGTGGTGGGAGGGGGGATGCACCGGGAGGGAAAGAGGGGGCGGGCGCATGATAAGAAAATCCAACACTTGATGCAAGGAGGAGGCAAATCCTTTAACAACGTGACTTCCCATAGGCTCAACGATCAAATAGAGGGAGGAGGAGTTCTAATGATGCAAAAGTGACCCCAGCGTGGTGAGGCTGGGTGGTTCTTCTGCGCAGTGGAGGTGTTTTGGAAATGGTGGAACATGCACTAACTTCCTCCTTGAAGCACTGGGGATTTAACCTCTATTCTTCCACCTTGCACCCATGAACTCCCCGCATTCCAGACAATGACGACAACACGCAAATGCAGGACTCTGCTGTCGGTGGGCCTGAACTTCTTTGCCTTGTTCTTCTCCATCACGGCTTTCATCACCACCTACTGGTGTGTTGGGACGCAAAGGGTACCCAAGCCCAAGTGCAGCAAGCTGCGGACCCACCAGTGCATCGACTACGGCGTCAACGAGACCGACCCCAACAAGGTGGTTTACAGCTGGGAGACCGGGGACGACCGCTTCCTGTTCCGCCAGTTCCACACCGGCATCTGGTTTTCATGTGAGGAGAATATCCACGATGAAAGTAAGAACACCAGGTGTGTGTGTGTGTAACAGTGATGTTAGGGATGGTACTTTTCCCACCCAGTAGCCATAAAAATATAACAATCTAATACAATACAATCTAATACAATCTAATACAATCTAATGAAATCCAATGCAAAAGTTGCTTTAAAAAAACAGTAATTTAGTAAACAGCATGTGATAGTGGAGCAGGATTGCACCATACTCAGAAGGAGTCTTAATATATTGTATATTTACCTTGTATAGCTACTGAAGGTTGTTAAAATAAAAAAAAACTGCTCTCTACAGCCACAACAATACACTTGTCTAAATCAACAACGTTCTACACCTACATTTAAAATGCATATATTTGTGATTCATCTTCTGAATGTACAGTACTTATCACTGAAAGTGTATTGCAGGGGTGTCCAGACGTTTGCCACCAAGAGCCGCACAAAATTTTTATTTTGTAAAAAGGCTTGAAAAACATTATATACAGTCTTCTTCCTTTTCTTTCGGCTTATCCCTTCAGGGGTCTTCTCTCTGACTCACTACCTTCATGTGTCCTCTTTCACTACATCCATAAACCTCCTTTTTGGTCTTCCTTTTCAAAGCTCAGCATCCTTCTACCAATATATTCACTATATGTCCCTCTGACATGTCCGAACCATCTCTGTCTGGCCTCTCTAACTTTATCTCCAAAACCTCTAACATGTGCTGTCCTTTTGATGAACTCATTCCTGATCCTGTCCACCCTGGTCACACCCAAAGAGAACCTCAGCATCTTCATCTCTGCTAACTCCAGCTCTGCCTCTTGTCTTTTCCTCAGTGGCAATGTCTCTAGACCAAAAGACATGAGACAGAGATGGAGGTAGCAGAGATAATCATACAGAGGTTCTCGTTGGGTATGACCAGGATGGACAAGATTACATTATACTGTATAACATATATAACATTATATACAGTCAAACGTTTGAGGAATGACCAACTTTTTTGCTACAATAACTGTCTGAGTGTAGTTTACGTTTTGGTGGTATGCAATGGATCCTCGCACATTTGCAATTTAGCATTCACAGCCTCCCCCAACTCACAGATTTTTGGTCAAAAACTGTTTTTGTTTCTCTGAAAATAGGCAGTATTTTCCCCCACAGAAAACACATCTTATTCAACCAAGTGGGTAACTTTTTACAAATACGTGCCAATACAGGTGAAATGTACTGCCTACATGTTTGTTTGTTTTTTACATGTTTATGTCTTTATGATTCACTCATCATGTTTTTTCGCCAAGCGTAGAGATGTCACACTTTGTTTGGGCGTCATTGGGCCCCTAGTGGTATGTGAGGCAAAGCGAAACTTGAATATACATTTCACTGACGCTGCTTCAACGTGATAACCATCTGTTCATCGATCATTGTATATTATCATTAGTTAGTGGTTATTACCTTTTTTATTTATATTTTATATCCTATTTTATAGTTTAGAATGTGTTTAATAAGTGTGCAAGGCATATTTGGGGCATAAATATGGATTGTATTGCCATGTGGACTAACAAACTAGATATTTTAAGTGCGCCTCAATTAGTTTTGGAATTGGCACAATTCCCTGGTGGGTCTGAAATCCAACCTACTGTACTGAAAAATCAAACAAAATGAAAAATGACTTTATTAAAGCATACAATTTAACTCAAATTCGCCCCAAACTGACTGTAAAGTACAGTGAAATCTTGGTTTGTGTCAATTAAATTTGTTCCAGAAGGTTTTGAAATTTTCCCATAAGAATTCATAAACACCAAGTTTTACCCAATGCCAAAGATGTTAACATAAAACAGGTTTTTAACGTTTTGGACTTATACTTTGACATGGCAAAAAACAAAAATTATTGCCGTGACTGCTCCCAAAGACACGATGTGGAAGCGAAATGAGCACACCACCTGCCAGTTTTGCCATGAGTTATTTATTAAATCCAATGTCGCAAGAGTCAGCATTTTGATGAAGAAGGCGAGACACACTGTTGAACTTAAGAAATAACGCATGACAAAACAGGAAGGTGTTGCGCTCGCTGACATTTTTGAGAACCAACGGCTGGGTGACACAAACGGGCGACGTAGCCGACTTCCGGTTATGGCTGCCATTGTTAGCTAGCTCAGCATGCTAACAGTTACGCTTTGTGATAAAAATACAGTAAGAACACCGTTAATACAACAAGACGTTGCCCGTCATGTTGTACCCTAACCGGAAAACCTGAGGCAAAATTCTGTCATCAATTTTCGACATAAACAAGGGGGGACGCTAAACAAGGGTCGTCCCCTCGCAATATCACGGTTTGATTATTGCTCCCTTGCTATATTGCCTTTTTTGTTTGAATGAATGAATGAATAATTAATCAATAAGTCATTATTATTTTCTGGCAGACTGTGGTCTATTATTAGCGAAAACATTGTATGAGTAGTATTCTGGTCACGACACAAAACACGGGGACATTACCTTGCATGACATTACCTTAACACACCTTGAAGTCATGAAGTCATCCATTGCATGTCTGACATGATAGAAAGATCTTAAGTTTAGAAGAAATACATTCGGAGCTAACCGGCTAGCTAGCTAATTAACCGGCATGCTCGCTAGCTACCTCGCTAACTAACCGGCTAGCTCGCTAACTAAGCTGCTAGCTCGCTGGCCAACTAACCGGTTACTAACCGGCTAGCTCGCTAACTAACCGGCTAGCTCGCTAGCTACCTCGCTAACTAACCGGTTACTAACAGGCTAGCGCGCTAACTAACCGGCTAGCTCGCTGGCCAACTAACCGGTTACTAACCGGCTAGCTCGCTAACTAACCGGCTAGCTCACTAGCTTGCTTGCAATGTGGCGTAAACAATGAATAATGGGCGCGTAAAGGTTATTCTATTATCCAGAGGCCTCTTATATTGGTAAAAATCCTATTTAGTAAAAATCCCATTTAGAAAGCGATAAACAAGTTTTCTATGCTCTAGCTGTGAAAATATTCCATGTATTTACATTGAATCCTATATTACGGAAATGAATTTACTAAAGTCGGGTCTCTATTCATGCCAGTGGTGTCATATATTACATGAATTTACTGTTAAAAAGGCGGCCCAGTAAGGGCGACAGCATTGACTGTTCCACACTTGCATTGGCGTCTATTTAACAACAAGAACCACAGCCTTGTGGGAGGACATGATTGTAAGACTAAAGTGTGCGGAAGGTCAAGTCAAGTGGAGGTCAACGCTTGTTCTCTGACTCCGACTTACTTTGGTGCTCATTTCCCAAATGTGTTTTTCTTTCTTTTTTTTTTTGCATGTTTGTCACACATAGAATGTTTCAGATCATCAAACAAATGTAAATATTCTAGTCTATGACAACAAACTGAACACAAAATGCACGTTTTATTATTAAGGGAGAAAAAAAATCCAAACCTACACTGCCCTGTGTGAAACAGTGATTTCCCCCATGTTAAAATATAACTTAACTGTGGTTTATAAGTGGAACATGGTATAAAGCCATTTCTGAAACATTGGGCCTGCAGCCAACCACAGTGAGAGCCATAATCCACAAACTGCGATAACATGAACCAGTAGTGAACCTTCCCAGGAGTGGCCGGCCCACCGAAAATTAACCCCAAGAGGGCATTGACTACTCATCCAAGAGGTCACAAAAGACCCAACAACAACATCCGAAGACCTTCAGGCTTCACTTGCCTCCGTTAAGGTCAGTGTTCATGATTCCACCATAAGAAAGATACTGGATAAAAACGGCCTGCATGACAGAGTTTCAAGATGAAAACCACTGCTGAACAAAAAGAACATTAAGGCTCATCTCAATTTTGCCAGAAAAAATCTTGATGATCCCCAAGACCTTTGGGAAAATACTGTGTGGTCTGATGAGAAAAAGTTGGACTTTTTGGAAGGTGTGTGTCCTATTTCATCTGGCGTAAAAGTAACGCTGCATTTCAGAAAACATCATACCCACAGTAAAATATGGTGGTGGTAGTGTGATGGTCTAGGGCTGTTTCAGGACCTGGAAGACTTGTTGTGATAAGTGGAACCATGAATTCTGCTCTGCCTGTCTACCAAAAAATCCTGAAGGAGAATGTCTGACCATCTGTTGGTGACCTCAAGCTGAACCCAACAATGATCCAAAACACACCAGCAAGTCCACCTCTGAATGGCTGGAGAAAAACAAAAAGAAGACTTGGGAGTGGCCTAGTCAAAGTCCTGACCTGAGTTCTATTGAGATGCTGAGGCATGACCATAAAAAGGCGCTTCTCATGCTGGAAAAGCCTCCAATGTGACTGAATGACAACAATTCTGCAAAGATGAGTGGTCCAAAATTCACTTGTGTTGTCATTGACTATGTTTTTCATTTGTTTGATAATCTAACAACATTTAAGTCTGGCAAACATGCAAACAATAAGAAATCTCACCACTGTAGCTGTGCTGCGCGTCTAGTGACCCTGTGTGCTGCGGCAACAAAAACGATGCGCAGATGATATTATTCGGGAGGGCATTGCTAGCACGTGTCTATCTCATCAAGTGTACGACGGAGGGGGAGCTGAGACAGCTTGAGTCAATAAGGATTACGTAACAGCGGCCTTGATGAGCTTTTTCTCTAAACAGCTGTTGCCGACCTCCGTCTACCTGATTACAGGGTTCCTCTTGCCACAAATCCAGCAGCATTCACCATTTGACAGAAAACCCAGCAGAATGTTTATTAGGCTTCATATTAGACCTTCTGCTTTTTTTTTTTTTAGAAAATATATGTCATAGTGCAAAGTGATGCAGCGAGTCAAGAAGCAGGACTTTGCAACTGACTGACCATCTGTTGGAAGTCAATCACGGGCCCTAAAATGCACCAGTCTGTGTTCCCTTTATGCAATTAAATGTTGGTGTTTTGTACTGGAATATATGCAGAATAATAATCATAATGACATTGTTGTTGTGATACTAGGTGAGAGATGCAGAAGCTTCATCGATTTGGCTCCTGCATCAGAGAAAGGTGAGCGTCCGCTGAGCCCCACTGAATGAAAATGTATATTAATAAACAATATGATGGCTAAATTGCAAGGGTTTTCATGTAGAGGATTTCCCTGTTGATATCACATGTCTTGGGCCCTATGGTTGCCGTGTTAACGGAATTGGCCCCAAAAAATGTAATTTGCTGTTAAACACGGAATCTCACAGAAATTGACATAATGCGAATAAAATGCTGCCATCTGGGTGAGAAGAAACGTTTGCGTGGGGAAGTGTTTCCCCGGCGGACGGCTCCATCCTCCAGAACTAAACATGTTGCAACGGTGACCTAAAAAAACGGCAAAAGTTGGCCGAACCTCCTCTGATGGAGCGTGGATGGAAGCTGGCGGGGTTAGCTTAGTTTAGCAGAGCATGCTAGAGCTGGGTGAAAAAAGATGAGAGGCGCATTTACTCTTGCACTCAGGTTGTCTTAACTACATTTGTAGCAATGTGTGCAGAGGCTGACATCCCATCCGAAAAGTTAGCCAGGCTACATCCATTTCTCAATTACTGTGCTAAATTGTCAGCTAAGATTGTGTGTGGTGTTAATTGAAAATTGCAGAGACGTGGTGGCAAGAAGGTTCAATAAAGTATTTTATTTAACAAAAGATCCTCTCACACAGTATGGCTTTATGAAAATGTCTTTTATTTTTTCCAAATTCCGTTTATTTCCATTTACACTTATTTTACCACCGTAGAGTGTGTACTTTTGTGTTAGTGAATAACAAATCAAGAATTTTACTAAACTTGGATGCCCGATTCCAAAGATAATTTATACGTATTTTATGTTTCTTTGTGCTCGAGGCAAAAAAAGAGGATGATGCAACAGCCCACGAATGGATGTCACTTTTAGAGCAGATTTAAGCCATAAAAATGACCACAAAAGAGCAGAAGTGCCTTTGAATGTAATAACACACTCGACAGCAAGGAGGAAGTGGAGGAGCATGAAGGAGTGAAGCGTGCAGAAGGTTACGCATTGTAGGGACATTTTAATGCAGGCACACACGTTTCCAGAGGTGAAAACTGTAAATTGTTCATGGTTTTATATCTGTAAATAAATTGTTATTTTGATTTTAAAACACGTTTTATGTTGCGGTATAATTTAGATGGTTTATATCGCCATAGAACACAATATTCTGTTTGCATTGAAAGATCAATCAAAATTGTATAAAAGGGATTGAATAAGTCAATTAAATGCAAAAACTCTTACCTTTAGTGATGTAATACATCACTAGACAATGTTATCCAGTGTTTCAGAAACGGATGTAGCTCGGCTAACTTTTGTAATGGAATTTCAGCCTCTGCACGTATTGCTAAAAAATCTTCAAGAAACTATAATTCCCTTGCTTGTGGTTCAGAAGACGCAGTCTGCAATGCAATTGCAATCACTTTATTCATGTAAGCTATTTTTAATGAACACAATTAGCCAGGATGTGCATCACTAATTGGCTAATTTGTGGCCATGTTCTAATCTTCTGATGCCTCATATACTTCAGAGCTACTACTAATCATTGAAATACCGGGCCGCTCGCGAATCAGAGAGGAATTGGAAGCTCTTCCTCTGGTAGGAGCCAATCACGAGTTACAAAGGAACTCACGACGAGCTTGTCAACCAATCAGGATTTGCTGGAGGTCATTACTCAACATAAGGGTCTGACTTACTGTGTCATCAAAGAGACAATGCCTAAATCATCATCACGTGGCAATTTAGCATGCAAAAGGTAGGTGAAAATCATACAAGACAAGGACCAACATGAATGTAGAATAATAAACGACAATTATCTTAAGTGCTGCCCATCATGCATTCCTTTGCTTTGCTGAGAAGCAGGTCGGCCTGGAAGCGGAGGGAGCCACAGCACCTCTGGTGGACACAGACCGTCGTTGCAGCCGAATGAAACGCAGGGCGGCCTGCCTCCCATCAAAGCAATGTATGATGGGAAGCAATTAAGATAGTCGTTCTTCCACACTCATATTGGTACTTCTTCTCTATTTCTTACTTACCTACCTTTTGCATGTTAAGTTGCTGTGTGATGATTTTAGCATTCTTCTAAGATGACACCGTAAGACTGTTATGTTGTGTAATGACCTCCTCTATTCCTTCTATTTAATTAATGACTACAATCCTTCTCATATCAGGCATGCTGTGGCTGTCGCTGGTGTCTGAGATGCTCTACATAGTTTTACTGGTGGTGGGCTTCAGCCTCATGTGTCTGGAGCTCGTCCATTCCAGCAACGTCATCGACGGACTCAAGCTCAACGCCTTCGCCGCGGTCTTCACCGTGCTCTCAGGTGGTCACGTTGTATTTCTATCTGTAATAGGGTTGTTTTTTTTGATACTACCTAGGAAGCAATATGAAGCAGTATGCAGTATAACGTGTCATTTTGCCATTGCTATGATAAAAATGTTCAGTTTATATACATATAAACTACACATGTTCAAAGGTCACGATATGCATGCTGTTTTGGGTTGACAGTAGTGTAGAACTTCAGTGCATCATACTGTGTACGTAAATAAAGTAACAACAGTTAGACAATGCAACACCTCGTGACTGTGATGCACTGCAAACTACAAGCACAGCAAAATACATCCTGTAGAATGAATACCTCACTCGGTGTCAGTGAATATTGAGCAACTCTTGTATTGGATGTCATTCGATTCTTATTAATTACTTACACAAAACAAACAGTTAAGACACTGATAAATTCAACAAATATATATTATTTCCTGTCCAGTGGGGGTGTCACAATATTTTCGATTAAAACGAGACCAGATTTTGTGTTCAGAAAAAAAATGGTCTAAATCCGGGATGATAATAGGTAATTGAATTAATCACACAATAAATGGAAAGAAACTCAATCATTTTGCTGGCGTCAATATATTGCCTGGAATTGGGGCACCAAGGCGAGTGTCTGATGGCCAGGCCTGTTTCGATGGGGCCCCGGCTGGGCAAAGCCCAAAGAGGGAACATGCTCACCAATCATGGGAGGGGCCAAGGGGGTTACGCGCAGGTTTGAACTGAGTGGCAGCCAAAAGCGGGGACCTTGGTGGTCTGATCCTCAGCTTCAGAAACCAGCTCTAGGTACGTGTCATCTCTCTGATGGGGCAGAAGCCTGAGCTGGTGTGTGTCGCCCCCGGTACAATGGCGCTTAACCGTGTGAATGATAGGGTAGTCCTTCCGGCTTAAGGGGAGGTGACGGGTCCTGACTGATGCGCTGTTGCGCCAAAAAACAAAGTGGTTGACACGACTCTGCAGCATCGCATGGACATCGGGGGCAGTACCTCTGGATTGGCAGACTGGGGCGGTGTTCACCCTTTTTAAGAAGGAGGACCGGAGGGTGTGTTCCAACTATCGTGGGATCACATTCCTCGGCGTTTCTGGTAAGGTATATTGAGGGGTCGTGGAGAGGACAATCCACTGGATTGGAGCAGTGTGGTTTCCTTCCTGGTCGTGGAACTGTGGACCAACTTTACTGTGGTCTGACATCTCCAGGTCGGGAATGAGGTCCTGTTCAAAGTGGAGGAGTTCAAGTACCTCTGGGTCTTGTTCACAAGTGAGAGAAGGATGGAATGTGAGATGGACAGGCGAATTGGTGCAACATCTGCTGAGATGCAGACTCTGCATCAGTTTGTTGTGGTGAATAGTGAGCTGAGTCGAAAAGCTACGCTCTCAATTTACCGGTTGAGCTACGTTCTTACCTTCACCTTTGGTCATAAACTTTGGTAGTGACCAAAAAACAAGATTGCGAATACACACAGGCAAAATTATTTTTCTCCATCGGGTGGCTGGACTCTCCCTTGTAGATAAGGTGAGAAGCACTGTCATCTGGGGGAAAATCAAAGTGGAACTACTGCTCCTCCGCATCGAGAGGGCCCAAATCAGGTGGCTCGGGCAACTGGTCAGGACGCCCACCTGGGGAGGTGTTCAGGGCGTGTTTGACTGGTAGGAGGCCTCAGGGAAGACCCAAGACACGTTGAAGAGACTTAGTCTCTCAACTGTTCTGGGAACGCCTCGGGAATATGTAAGGCCGAGTAAGGAAGTAGCTGGGCAGAGGGAAGTCTTGGGCTTTTCTAGTACGGCTGCTTTTTATATTTTAAAATCTCGTTCTCGTAAAAAAAAAAAGTATGTATCGGGTTTTCTGACACCCCTACTGTCCGGTGATGTGCGGTCAGATCTTAAATAACACAAAACAAATATTAATATGTTTTCTATTGAACTGTTGTAAATCTATTTTATGTATGATTCCATATTTTTGAACATTTTCTCAAGTACAATTTTTGGCACATTTCTTCATCAGATACAGGGCAGAAATGTGAGATGAAGCTGCGGCGAGCCTTTAAGTTTACGGACGCCAGCTGAGCCTACCGTCTGACTGCACTTTACTCAGTGCATTGACTTAGATGGCGGTTTCTGTTTGTCACCGTGTCACAAATAATATGTTGCTAAAACATAATACACCATGATTTTCTAATGTAGTTCATGTAACATCATTATTCTTGTTAATCCGACAATATAATACCAAGAGGTGCTGTTAAGGAGAGGTGTAGTACTGTAGCACTTAATGTGATTAATCACGATTAATTCATGTAAAAACTGCGATTAGTTTGATTCAAATGTGTAATTTTTTGACAACCCCAGTGTTTATACGTTGTTTTTTTAACACACACGTCCTTGTTATCATATTTTGCTGACAAAATGTCATCAGCGGCTTACTCAAAAGTGTTATTATAAAACACATTTTTATAGTTTCACAATTATTGTGTTACATGTATAACAATTGTGTGTGCATATAATGTAAATGATGAATGAAAGAGATTAATGAACATTTAAAGTTGCTTTTATCTTCACTGAAGACGTGATGGTTCCCAGAGACACAATGAAACACCACACGGACACCACCGTCTTGTTTTGCTATGAGTTATTTATTGAACTATAACTCACGGCAAAACAGGAAGGTGGTGTCCGCGTGGTGTCTCGCTGCCGCATCGCATCGAACAAGCCCTTGAAGAATCATGACTTCAATGGAGGTGAAAGTAGCCTTAAATGTTCTTTTATCCCTTTCATTCATAATGTATATGCCTTTCAAAAGTTTTTTCTGCATGTAAAACTGCAACTGCAAAACTATAAAATTGTGTTTTGTGTCAACATTTTTGGTAAGACCACAAACGTTTGGGACAAATAACTATTTAAAAACAAAATGTTTTAACAAAAGTGAATGATTCTGGGTTTTTTTTCTGTTATTCACGAAAAACCTGTATTAACATTCATTAAAAATAATGCCAAAGGAGTCAGTGCCTCACCAGCCGTGAGTCCTCATCGCTGGGACTCTTGAGTCGTACCATAGTCATGTTGGTAAATGTGGGTACTTTTCCTAATCTAGTCTATTTGAATGCAGGTCTCCTGGGCATGGTGGCTCATGTGATGTACACGCAGGTCTTCCAGGTCACCGTCAGTCTGGGCCCCCCTGACTGGAGGCCCTATAACTGGGACTATGGCTGGTCATTCTGGTAAGATTCAAGTCATGTGAAAGACAACAATGAAAATCCATCAGCAGTTCACACCTGCAAAAAAGTGGTTTAAGAAAGTCCAACCCAAAGAGGAATTCTAAAATTTGCATCTAGCCCCCTGAAATAGTCGTGTAGCTGGACTCTCACCTCTCCCCAGCATCACTGTCACTAATGAAAACCCCACCAAAGCTCTCATGTTATGCAGGATTAGGCTTTGGCGTCAAAGCCCCGATACAGGCGCGATTGGGATTGCATAAGGGGATGATATTTCACCCCTTTTACAATATGCGCAGTGTGCGTAAAATTCATCTGTGAGCCTAAACAATTCTTGAGCTTTATGAGCATTGACCAACCTGAGCGCCAAGTACATGAGATGGTGATTTGATTGTCCGACCTTACACGCGGCCTGCTTTACTTGAGGAGAGCTGAGGGACTTAAAGGGATTGACACTAATCTAGGCAAACACGCGGCGGCGATATTGAAGGTGGATATCAAAATGCAATTTGGATTGAGCGCCACTTTTTCCTCCCAAGTAACTAAATCTGAGTGTGTGTGTGTGTGTGTGTGTGTGTTTCAGCATGGCCTGGGCGTCCTTCACCTGCTGCATGGGTGCGTCGGTCACCACGCTCAACTCCTACACAAAGACCGTCATTGAGTTCAGGCACAAACGCAAGACCTTTGAGCAGAGCATTCGGGAGGAGCACGCAAGGGAGGCGTTTGAGTATTTCCGAGAACCCTCCATGCACTCCATCTCCAAATCTGTGGAGATTTATTCCAGCCAGACCCTTAAAAGTGGCAGGATAACACCCATGCCGGCGGACTCCTTAGGCTCTCTAGGGGAAGAGCAGTGCTGAGAGAGGCCAGACTATGGTCTGCAAACCTAAGAAACACTTATACTCCATGGGAAACTTTTAAACTCTGCCTTAATTGAATCTTGTCCCATGGGACCAGCACAGAGTTCTCTATATAAACGATGTCGATTTTAAAGAAAGCTTTGTCAAGTAAATCCCCCAATATTGCAGTGAAGGTCTCTTGGATGCTTCTCGCCTTATTGAACGAGTTTCATGACAGGTTTTTACAAAAGACATCAATGCGAATTCAACTTGCAAATAGAGTAGTGTTCAAAACAATGGCAGCACAGTGACTAACCAGATTAATCGCTGTTATTAGTATTTTTTTATTGCTACATGGCGAATAAGTTAACTGTAGGTGCAGTAGATTCTCAGAAAAACAAACAAGACCCAGCATTCACGATATGCACGCTCTTAAGGCTGGGCAATTGGGCAATTAATTGAAAGGGGTGCTAAAAAAAATAGCAGTGTCTGCCATTGACTTTACAAACTCAAAACTATTTTGTACAAACTTTTTTGGTTTTGGCAATCCTGTGAATGACTAAACTAATATTTAGTTTTTTGTAACTGCTTCACATCTGTGCGGCATGGACTCAACCAACTTGTGGCACCGTTCAGCTGTTCTTCGATCCATTTTGATGGTTGTCTTCTGTTTTCTGCCACATGTCTCTAGTGAAGCTCCCCATTTTAATGCATTGGAGATCATTTTAGCTGAACGACCAAACATTTTTTGCACCTCTTCGGAAGTTTTCCCCTCTCCAATCAACTTTTTCATCAAAAGTACACCGTTCTTCTGAACAATGTCTTGAACCACCCATTTTCCTCTGGTTCTCAAAGAGAAATGCATGTTCAACAAGTGCTGGTTCCGTCCTTAAATAGGGACCGACTGATTCACACCTGTTTTTTCACAAAATTGATCACTGATCACTGATTGAATGCCACACTGCTATTTTTTTTAGCACCCCTTTCAACTAATTGCCCAATTGCACAGCCTTAAGAGCATGCATATCATGAATGCTGGGTCTTATTTGTTTTCTGAGAATCTACTGCACCTACTGGTAACTTGTTTGCCATGTAGCAATAAAAAAAAGTAGACTAATAACATTAATTCATCTGGTTAGTCCCATTGGACTTCTATTATTTTAAACACTACTGTAAAGCCACAAATGCGTGCAGCTAATCTTGTGCCTACAGACATACAGTTGTGATGTTGTAAGTTAGCCGTGGGTTAGCGTGTGGTATTTTTGTACGGCGCATAGCTTTGGAAAATGATGTGTAGTTAACCATATGGGTGTTTGCGATGAAAAACACTCTGGCATAACACCCAGATGCGCAAAGGCATCACATTTACTTTGTGAAGGATGACAGAATTTGTCGTCTTGAGGTTTGTGAGCGATTTAAGTTTCTGTAATTTTTATGTTTGATGTTTTCTGCTTCAATGTGCAGACAATAAAAATTGTAAGTTGAGAAAATGTGTCATTTTCAAACTGGTTTGACCAAGCGCCCGGGAGGTAATTTGACATTGTTCTAATAGAGGGCAGTGTTTTGTCATGGAAAAAATGGACAGCGCGGGAAAATAATTTCATTTTCCTCGCACAAGAAAAAGAAAGAGACTTCCAAAATATCAGTTTTGGAAGGTAAAATGAAATCGTTAGAGGAGGCCTACTCTGTCTCTCAAGATGAACACACTCTAAACGA
>QODF01000155.1:603681-776973 GCA_024372805.1 Oostethus manadensis | reverse complement strand
GGCTCGGGAGCGGTTGTCCTGCTTGCCCGAAGCTGGCCGGCCTCCGGCGGGTGTTCCGGCGGTTGGCGCCCGGGCCCCTCCTGTGGCCCCTGCTCGGCTGCCGGGCGGCGTCGGGCCGGGTCTCCCTTCCACCTCTTCGGAGGGGACTCGCGGAGTGTCTAAACTGTTTCAGAGGGTCGCATACACAAAAAATGCAGGATACGGGGCCACTTTTATACATGTTATGCATTAAAACTAGGTTTGTCAAAGTTAACATGTCAATGCATTACCAGAAGTGTCCTTTAACGGCACCCATTTTTTAAAAAGTCAACATGTTCATGTTTTTTTTTTACCCTCAGCCCACACCATAGTTTGAGGAACTGCAGCAGCAGTCTTGTGTGGAGCTAGAAGCAGGAATGAATATTGAGCATCAATGAGCAAAGAAAACAGTATTTTGAACGGCAAGATTAGCTTCAAAGCCCTGGCAGCTGGGTCTCTCAACAAGACCATAGGTATTTGTGTTGCTTGGACTTCCGTTGTCATGAAGTACATCGCCTCTGGGAGAAGAGAGACGTTACTGACACACTGCCGGTATTGATATGTCATTTATACAGTTGTACCTTTGGCATTAAGTGTCCCAACTAACAAGTGTTTTTAAACGCAAGCTGTCTCTCGTTTTGCTTTGAACTGCTAGAAAAACCTAGGCTAAGAGCTGCTAGTTACCGGCATAGTCAACGAGAGCAATTTGGGCACTAGCTACAATTACAATTACAGCAATCGTACGTACATTACAGCCATCTGATGTATTATGGATTGTGCAAAACTATGACAGGAACAACATCAAATTAAAAGCATTAATGACTACTTAACCGCCATGCACCTGGAGTTTGTTTTTCAGAGGTTGTGTATCACAAATATGCACATGAGCACTCAATAAGGTCATCAAATCTTACCTTTATGCGTTCCCACATCAGCATTTAGGAGCAAACAAAGAAAGAAAAAGAGTCAAAATGTAGTATATAAGTGTGATAGCAGCGTGTGAAAACAAAGAAGGTGCGTTCAAAGACTGTCAAAGCAAATGCAAATGCTTGCATTAAACATTCAAAAACTAAGGGCTTTCTAAATGTATATTATTTTAAAATAAAATAATAGGCTGTATTTGCAATATTGATATCCCTTTACATAAAATTGGATGTAGTTTATTGTGGTTGCATATCAAATTGTTTGCCATAAAGATGTTTTCATCCCTACCTGTAATTAAATGCAATTAATTGTGAGTTAAATATAGACAAAATATGATTAAGCACGATCACATATTTTAATAAACTGACAGCCCTAATTAAAACCGATCCAAAGTACGCTAAACTAGTCTCAATAGGCAGCCCGCGGGCCAGTCATGACCCCAACAATCTAAACCAGTCTACCAGCAGCCTGAGAGCTTGGGGGTTCTGCGCATGATTTTTGCTGTTCCCAATATTGTGCTCTTGTGGACAGATATGTCTGACGTTGTCCCTGGTATTTGGCGAACAAATCCAGGGAGCTTGGGAGTGACCACCCTCAGTGGCACCTTCCTACCTTCAGCCCTTGGTATTCCTCTAGCTCCTAATTTCTTCTTCCAGATGTTGCTATCATTTGGGATTGCTACATCTTTTTCCTCCGCTGTCGTCTAGTATCCACATCCACCACCACTTTGTGGGGCTGGTTAGTTATCACCAGTTTGTCAATCTTCTCGATGTACTCTTGGAGGCCCGTGGTTTCTTCCTGGACAGTGCCTGTGCCTCAGCCACCCTCTTTTTGCTGAGTGTACAGCGTTAGGATGCTGGACTTTGGATGGAAGCCTCCATGCAATTTGGCTTGAAGTCGGCCTCCAGAGTTGTCCCACACCTTCATCGAGTTCTTGATGAAGCGTTCTGTTGACGTTATACAGTTTCAAGCATTCCAGTATCCATGTTTGGGGCATTGAGTCACAAGCTTTCTTGTATTACATCCAGGCAGTGCACCAGTAGGTGCTACTGGTCTTACAGTCTTGTGTGATTACCCTATGAACCAGTAGCTGGTCTTTTGCTTCCCTGGTGTTATTCCCAATTGTCTTCTGTGCTTTGCTCATGTATTACACTACTTCCATATGCCTTTCGCCGTTATGGTCCGAGTTGTCATGTGCTATAGGATGTTATTGGTTGGTAGTCGGTAGGTCATGGCTTACTGGGTAGCGCCATCGTAGACTGGGGTTTCTAATCCTGGTCAGGGCAAATGGTAAGCATCCACGTAGGGCCTTGGACATGACCCTTGGGATGAAAGTAACATCCAGGTGGGTCCTTAGGCAAGACCCTTCACGCTACATGCCGATACCTCAAATGACTGAGTCCGGCATACATCCCGTTAGCGTAATGTTAGCGTTTTATTTTCAAAAGACGAGCCAAACAACCATCACGGATCATAGAAAACTTGTTCCTATAGTTACAATATCTCTTTATACCTCTGCAATTCTGCAGTAAGGGATGCGCAAATTGTGGTAGATCCTTGTGTTAGAGCCTGCAAAGCATTTGAGAGATAACACAATACATTTTGCAAAAATGTGTCTTTTTTTTCAAAATTATGTTGTCCCATGTCCTCTAGGGGGACCCGTAACATATAATGATGCTGCTTTTACTCATCCTAACGAAAGCCTCATGCATGCCGTTTTCAGTATTGATCAATTTCCTCGCAAATTTTGAGCTCAGTAGCCATCATCAAACTCGTTCTGGGCCTGCTGCCGGGCTAACATTGCCTGGATGAGCGCGCTAGAGCTAGCAGGAGGTGGATTTTCAGGGGGAGTGGTGCTGCCCCAATGGAGACTCTCCCCTCTCTCTGCTTGCTGTCTTGCTTGCATGACTCGCATCATAGAAGCAGAGTAGGAAGATGGCAAATCTTCTCGTTCTGCATCTTCTTCTCTTTGTCTTGCCTGCATCACAGCCATGGGTGTGTTGAGGGGGTTATCTGCTGTGCTGTAGCGCACATCCCTTTCATTTTCCTCATCCGTGTGCCTGGAAAGAATTCCTGGGGTGAAGGACGACTGGTGGGGTGGGTAAAATTCTCTTCCGTCTCGATCCTCAGCTCTCCGATTGGTTGTTGTGGCATCAGAACGGAAGATATCAGAAGGAGCAGGGGCTCCAAGGTGGCTGTGTTGCTTCTCTCCTTCCTCAAGTCGTTGGTGAAGAATTAAAGCCTGAACCATAGCGTTGGAGTTGGACTGAGTGGTCGAAGAACTGCCATCAGAGCGTTTGGGGTGCTGATACGAAAAAAACATCAACTCATTTGGATTTATTTTCTAAAAAAAACATTCCACTTTCAAAAAAACATACCTTCTTTTGATTCTTCTGTTTGTGTTTCTTATTGGGATGAGATTTATGGAGGTTCTGCAGTTTTTCCAGCAAGAAAGTCTTGTCTTTCCCCTCCTGGTCAGAAAAATAAAAGTACAAAAGGTAAAGCTTTAAGCAAAGGGACGCGCAATTCAACACATTTGAGTCACACTCACGTTGACAATTTGCTGTCTCAGCAGACCAATGAGTTGCTTGCGGCCTTGAGTGACTTGCCAGAAGAGATATATAATAATCCTGACAGGAAGGAGTCAAGTGAACAAATGCAACAGAGGAACCATCACAGATAGACTGCAAAAATGTTTGCATTTCTATTGGAGTGGTTGGAGAAAAAACTGAAAATATGAGATTATAACTTCCATAAGTGATATTGTATGCACTTACAAGATTATGAGCGTGCCCAGAAAGTAAACAATTTCACTTCTTATGACGTTTTCATAGATCCAGATGGCCCCCTGAGAACCGGGAATCTGCTCTAAACCATCGATCCATATTCCGACCACACTGAAGGTGTTGTTCAGGCCCCGGAAAGGGCCACACTGTTGCGAGGGGGTTAGTCTGCAGGGAAAGTGGACATAAGAGGGCCCAATTTGAATGAAATGACAGAATTTTCACCGGTCCAGAATGTGGATTTGTGTACTTTGAGTTTTAACATGTGATTTTGTCCTCACACCTCCATGCAGTGTATCCGACCATGCACAGGGCTCCCACAAAGAATGGGAAGAAGAGAAGGGCAATAAGGATGGTTTGCATCTGAGCTGCCCTGCCTGTTCGCCGTGGCGGCTGACAGTTGTGGGTCAAGCTGACCTGGAGAGGAACAGACTAAATCAAATTTTTTACCCAGTCAAAAAGTATCTCCTAGTCAGAAATGCCACAAAAATTGGTAAAACATTGTGTTAAGATCTTATTTTCTAAATGTAAAAAAAAATGATAATTCTTGTGAAAATTGAAGCCATTCAAATACAAATTCACTTTTCCTGACAATTCGACCAGAATATGAAATATATAAGTTAATAAATTAAAAGATCTACTAGGATTTGACAAGCGAGAGATAGGAATCAGCCATAAACTGTCAGACGAATCGATTGTAGAGTCATGCACCGGGTATCGCTACACTAGCAACCGCGTGACAGTCCGTTCCTAAAACAAAGCGAGAGCTTGGGCTGCCGGTGAAACGATGCAGACCCACCATTCGCCGGCACCAGTATGTTTTTCAGAGAGTTGGTTTCAAACAAATATGCACATTAGAACTCAATAACATCATCCCCACACAGTATCAGCATTTTGGAGGAAATATGAGGCAGAAAGGCATGGGAGAAAGTTAGATGGTGCATTCGAGGACTGTCAAACAAAGTGGGACAAAGTGGGCCTCTCGCATTAAGCATGCAAAAACTATAAGATTTATAAATGTATATCATTTAAAAAAATAATGTCTCGTATTTCCAAATTTGAGATCAATTTACATCATAGTTGATGTAACATTTCCCACGGCCTGGTGGTGGGGACCCCAACCTTATAGCATGCTTGAGGATATGAAGATAGGAAGTGCTCTTTTCCATCCATCCATCCATTTTCTATGCCGCTTATCCTCATTAGGGTCGCGGGAAGTGCTGTTTTCACATTTGAAAATACTGTAAAAGTGGCTTCCTTATTTTATAACGTAAGATTAATGTTTACGTCAACCATTGAATCATATCGAATGTACGTATTGTCTGTAAACGGCACGGAATTGTTCTGTTTTTAAAAGATATTGTCTACCACTGAAAGAGACTTAAATCCCTAATATTCACTGCATTTACTTCACTGATGTAATTCAGGGCAGCACGGTGGCCGAGTGGTTAGCAGGTTGGTCACACAGGCAGGCGATCTGACGAGCTGGGTTTGAATCTCAGTTTGGGCATCTCTGTGTGGAGTTTGCATGTTCTCCCGGTGCAGGCGTAGGTTTTTGCCAAAAACATGCATGCTAGGTTAACTGGTTGTCTATACGTGCCCTGCAGGGGACTCGCGACCAGTCCAGGGTGTAACCCATCTCTCTGGGTAAAGCTCCAGCACACCCTGTGAACCTGGTGAGGATAAGCGGCATAGGAGATGAATGGATGATTCATTTAATTAAATTAATTATTTTAATTAATTAATTATTAATTTAATTAAAAATGGGAAATTCTTATATTATATAGCTTCGCTACGCAAAGAGTTCCTTGCACAGGAATGTATTTATTGGTTTCATGAAATGACTATCACAGCCATTTATTGCAACCTTAACTTTATCCTGCAAAAAGACTTGCATTACAATTTGTGGGGGAAAAAATCAGCAATCAGCAAATAGGCAATGATTGGCAATGATAGGTACTGCTTTTATGACAGATCATCGCACTACCACCACCATATTTTACTGCTGGTATGATGACAGTCTCTCCAGGACTTCATGGGCTTTTTTGGGATGTCAGCTTTTTTGCAAAGTTGCTGCAGAAATGCCATGTTTTGAGGCTGGTTTTGTTTCAATAGCTTTGGATCAGCATATGATTTTATGAATGCGTTCAAGTGTTCCTTGTAACCTTAACCCTGAAAAAACGATAGACACATTCAAACACATTTAACAAAACATGCTTTACACAACATTGACAGCAATTTTCCTGAAAAAAAAACAATGCAATTTAATTTTCATCCCGTAATGGAAAACATGCAGGGTTCTTTCTACGAAGAGCTTTGAACGACATTACCTCAAAGGTCATTCACAATGTTCATGAAAGATTCAGCAGTGGCACATCAGGCCAAGGCTCCAATTACCAATTACCCTGAAGTCATTTATTTGGTGCCACTGGTTGACCTCACAACACAATGGGTTTTCATCTATAATGTCTAAACCCGCCTGGACTTTTCATTACATATTCCACAAGCCTTCACTGGGATTGAATGGGCATTACTAAACATTGACCAAGCTACACACGTATAGTAAGGTAAGACATGAGAGCTAATAGGTGCAACAATCTGGTATAACCAAATACAGTGGTATGAAAAAGGGATTTTAGCCTAAAGCTAATAAGTGGTTGGGCCACCCTTGGCAGCAACAACTGCAATCAAGTGTTTGCCGTAACTTGCAATGAGTCTCTTACAGCGCTGTGGAGGAATTTTGGCCCACTCATCTTTGCAGAATTGTTGCAATTCAGCCAATTGGAGTCTTTTCCAGCATGAAGCGCCTTTTTAAAGTCATACCACAGTATCTCAATAGGATACAGGTCAGGACTTTGACTAGGCCACTCCAAAGTCTTCATTTTGTGTTTCTTCAGCCATTCAGAGGTGGACTTGCTGGTGTGTTTTGGATCATTGTCCTGCTGCAGAACCCAAGTTGGTTTCAGCTTGAGGTCACCAACAGATGGCCAGACATTCTCCTTCAGGACTTTTTGGTAGACAGAAAAATTCACGCTTCCATTTATCACAACAAGTCTTCCAGTTCCTGAAGCAGCAAAACAGCCCCTGATCATCACACTACCACCACTATATTTTACTGTTGGTATGATGTTCTTTTTCTGAAATGCGGCATTACTTTTACGCCAGATGTAATGGGCCACACACTTTCCAAAAAGCTTAACTCTTGTGTTCTCCCAAAAGTCTTGGGGATCATCAAGAGGTTTTCTGGCAAAATTAAGACTTAGAATTAGACAAGAAATAACAGCCTTAATGTTCTTTTTGTTCAGCAGTGGTTTTGGTCTTGGAACTATGACATACAGGCCATTTTTGCCCAGTAGCTTTGGCATGGTGGACTCATGAACACTGACCTTAACTCTCTTGGGGTAATTTTGGTTGGCCGGCCACTCCTGGGAAGGATCACCACAGTTCCATGTTTTTACCATATGTGGATAATGGGGTTCTCTGGAGTCCCAAAGCTTTAGAAATGGCTTTATTACCTTTTCCAGACTAATAGAGCTTAATTAATATCAGTTATGTTTTAACAGCAGGGCTAATAAATATAATAACAAAATGTTTTATTTAAAAACTGCATTTTGTGTTCAGTTTTGTTGTCATTGACCAATTTTAAAATTGGTTTGCGGATCCGAAGCATGTGACACTTTTTCACACCACTGTATGTCGCATATATAAACAGTGTACATTTACCTTTTTCATGTAAAACAAGGTGAACAACTTGACAATCTGGATGGCAGGCAGCAGTGGAGAGAAATAAAGTCCAATCCTGAAATTAAGAGAGGCACAGGGCAGAACAGCTAATGGTAAGAAGAGGTGTCTTAGAATAGTCGACTAATAGTCGAAAGGTCCAGTTTAACATCTTATACTCGACAAGAGCTTTTGGATATTGGACTTTTATCACCGGTTCTTCAGCTCGACCTTGAGCTCTCCAGAGTACCGTAGTCTCACAAGTGGCCTGGAGAATGTAAACCACGGCAAGGAAGGCTGCACGCTCTCCTTACCCAGCATTTTCCTTGCTAATGGTACAAAGGTAAGTGGGGAAGTGCAGAGCTTTAAAAAAGGGCAAGGTTACCCAAAACTGAAAAATTATGTAGGTTTCAAAATGATACAAAAAGGCCTGTTTCAGGGACCACAACATGTGTCAACAATTTAAAGCTCTTCTGCAGAAATGGAGGTGGATCTAACCTTGGCAGTTGGTTCTACTAATTCCTATGGGAGGTCCAGGTTCTGAAGTACTTACTACCTCCTCTATCTGCATAAAAGCAGTGCTGGGAATACACTGTGGTACTAAAACTTTTAAACGGTCATCAATGAAAGCGTTTACCAGAGCAGAGTCTGTGCGTAGATCAGCTCAAGGACGTTCCTGGCAACGTCAAACTCGGGGACGCCCAGACGCGGTAGGAATTTAGTTCCGATCAAACTGCAAGAGATTAGAAATAAAGAAATGTCACGTCTGGCTTGAAAGACACATTTTTAAAGCTGCGTAACTCACTTGCTAAGAAACTCTCCAAAGAAGGAGCCCAACATCAGAAAGAAAAAGTCAAAGATGACCAAGCGGTACAATGCCTGTCCCACCATGGATTCCCAACACTGTGGAGAACCAATTCAAAATGTGAACAAGATTTGATATGGTGTAACCGATCACAGGAATGCTGAGAAACATACCAAAAACTTCTGAGCCACCTCATTCATCCAGTAGTAACATAAGACACCAAGAATAAACATCTTCAAGAAAACATTCCTGCGTATAAAAACATATCCATTTAAATACAGTTGAAGGGTTAATTGGGATTCTGACATGAAGTTGTATGACATCCCCATCATCAGTGTAGTGCATCAACAGTGACTTACCCCCCAATTGGTCCCACGAGTCAGATTTCGGTGATGAAGAACGTAGATCAGGTTAGTTGCTGAGGTTACTTGAGTAAAGTTTTTTCAAAACAATATGCAGATCTTGGTCAAAAGACCAAGATCCAACTAGAACTGGACTCAAGGGACCAATTTGAAGGTAAGTCGCTGTTGATGTACTACACTAATGATGGGGTTGTCATACAACTTCATCTAAAAAAATCCCACTTATCCCTTTAAGTAAGTCCCAAATAAATAACACATGTCTTGATCCTCTACCCGGATAGCCGCTTATCAGACCTGAGCACCAGAACGTAGATCTGCCTGCGGTGACTAGAGTAACGCTCAAACTTATTGAAGAGGGAATAGAAGAGCGGGACCACCAGGTTCATCGAGGACACCACGAAGGGGACGAGGAGAGTCTCCGCCTCCTGGAGCAGCGACCAGTTGGAAGCATCTGTCGTCCTCTGCAAATAGGGAGCCCGCATTAAGATTTAGGAATCCTGAGTCTCTCCATGTAATCTGTGGTGCATGCTGAGAGGTGCATTAAATTAATTATTAGTATATGAACTATATGAACTGTGGTTTTTCTTCTTTTTTTTTCTGTTTTCTTTGGCCATTTTCAAAATATTTCAACTTTATTCTATTCCTTTTTTTCTCTCGTAGTAGTATGACTATTCCCATAAAATTTTGTTGATTTCTTGATTCGTGTGATGTTATGACTTTTTCCCCAACCTAGTTTCCCCCAAAATTACAACTTTATTTTGTTT
This sequence comes from Oostethus manadensis, assembly GCA_024372805.1. Lineage (NCBI taxonomy): Eukaryota > Metazoa > Chordata > Actinopteri > Syngnathiformes > Syngnathidae > Oostethus > Oostethus manadensis. The sequence continues at coordinate 767,597 of QODF01000155.1, read as the reverse complement.
TGTTGGTCTTTCATAAAATTAGAACTTTTTTTTTTTCTTATTTCAAATCAGTGCTGCGTAAAGGACGAACTTTTCCTCATAATATTATGAGTTTAGTCTTGGAAAATGACGACTTTTGACTCATTTGAATATAACTTTCTTCTCGTAATATTTTTTTACTTTATTCTCATCTTTTTTCCCCGTTTGTGTTCTGTTTTGGTTTTTTTCAACCTTCTTTTTGTAAATTTTCGTCTCCGTATTATGACCTTATTAACGTAATATTTTGACTTCTCATCAACATTATACATTTTACCGCAACCTAATTTTTCAAAAATTACACCTTTGTTGTTTTGTTTCTTTCAAATCTTTAATAGTTGAACTTCTAAAATGATGTTATATATGTATATCAATGATATGGTAACTTCATTCTGGTAAAATTACAGCTGATTTTTCCCATTTTTTTGTCTTTTATTAGTTTTCTCGTTAACCAATTAAAAAAAACATCAGCAGGCTGTTTTTTGGGCACCCCTGCTGTACGGGAATGCATTCACATTCCTGGATTGTGGATTTAAATTAATTATTTGTATTTTTTTGCTCCAAAAATTGCCTTTTTTCCCACAGAAAATACATCTCATTCACCCTAAGTCAGTTATAAGATATAAATATGTGATAATACAAGTAAAATGTACTGCATACATGTACCGCTGTTAAAAAAGCCCACAAAATCTTTATGCTTCACTGATTTTGCACCTTGTTTGGTGGTTGCAAATGTGAAATTTCTCCACCGTGACTCTGATTCTAACTGTTTATTGACCATCTTACATTATCATTCATCATTGGTGAGTGAAGAACACATGTGTGAGGCATATTGATGACTCTAATTGCAAATGTTGACCTAAAATCGGTGGGGAACGTCAACCTCGAGATAGCAGGAAGGTTTGGAGGGGGAGGAGTGAGCCAGGTGTTAGAAAACCGACGTTTTTGAAATCTCGACAGCTTGCTGATTTTTTTTTACTGTGCATCCTTTTTCAAAATTCTTAAATGTGGCGCTTTTTTTACGGCTCTGCCAAGCGAGAGGCATTGTTGGTTGGTTGGTTACACCGAGCACGGGCGGTACAAGCCAAGCAAGAAGCCATCAGATCGTAATAAAATCCAGATGCAGCTTTCTGTGAAATCTATTGAGTGCCTTATGGAGAATTTTGTCTGAGCTGAGTACCTGCTGCTCATACTGGCAGAGAAAATAGATGCTGGCGCCGCAGCCAACAGCCAGGCTGGTGGAGAGCAGCCACGAGCCCAGATGAATCCCAATGTTCTTGAGCTCCTCAACAAGGGTTAGCTGCTCCTTTTGGGCCTTCTCTGACATGGACTCCTGGAAGATGTAACAGGTTAAAAATGGGGCCAGAAAGGCAGTCAAACATGGAATATGAAACAATGAAAGCGTATGAATGAATCCTGGGAAGCATGTATTCTCACTGCTATTATTGTTTAGCAAAAATACTGAGATGGAAAGGAGTCTACTCTTGCCAACTTCTCAGTCAGAAAAGTATCTACTGGCCGTCCTAGAAGTCGCCAGATGACGGCCTCGGTCCATTTGCATATTATTTGCATATGTTGTTGCAATACAGGAAATGTAGGAAAGACAAAAAATCAGTAAAAACTCATTCATTACATTTAGAACTACAAATAAACTTGATTCTTGGTATGTGATTGTTAGGACCACTCATTTAATTTTGCTCTCTCCCAGATCCACCCCGGTGGCATCGCGCCTCACGAGTGTGTGATTCATGGATGCGTGGATCTCCACTATGCTCTCAGTTAGCAGAAGGAACCGACAGTGCACTGACTGCTTTTGACTTTGAGGGTGGACATCTCAGGAGCATCGGTGGCTGCCCAGTGACAACGCAAACTGCAGATTTGCAGTTTTGCAGACTTTCACCTTTAAGTCCCCAGATACCGGGAAACTCTCCAATGATGCCGGAAAAAGTCGCTAGATTTGTCACTTGTCACTTTTGAGGAAATGCGTCACCAAGAGGTTTTGAAACGTCGCCAGATTAAGTGTCCAAGTTGGCAACACCGAAGGAGTCACAATAAGAGAGATGTCTTATTTAATAGTGATTAATCACATTTTGTCCATAATTAACTCATAATTAATCGCATATGAAAAAAAGTTTTTATCTATAAGTAGGGATGTAAATCTCTTTTAATAGCTAATGCTAATAATAACTAATGTTATCGTCAGTCATGGCAGAAGCCCCACATAGCTGTCCTCGGCTATGCCTGTCGTTAACTAGCAGCTCGTACCCAAATTTTAGTTTGCAGTTCCAAGCCAAAAATCTATCACAGTTGGGTCTGGAACCAATTAAGTAAAATAAACAAGGGATTACTGTAAAGGAGGGATTGTGTAAAGAGAAATGGTCTGTCATCCTTACGCCAGAAAACACTACGTTTTCATATTAACAGCATTTCATGTTACAGCATTCACCTTAAGTTGTACACCGAGGTTGTTCTTGCGCTGTCTCACTGCTCTCTGGTTGGCGATGCTGAAATCCCAGCTGCACAAAAGCTGCCATGCACTGTTTGACACTTGATCTGCAAGCGCGTAGTTTGTCTTGAATGAGTTTGCCATGCTGCGGAGCACAGACACTACATGACTTGCTGTCAAGGGTTTACAGTGTTTCAGGCATGCAACCCAGACTAACCTAAAAATGAGGGCGACGCCACACAACACCATATAAACAGCAATGGTGAAGAAGTAGGCCAGCTGCATGTTGTACTCCACAGGGTACAGGAGGGTTGCATTGCTGTAGCCACCGTAGTACATGACAGTGTAGGTGAAATAGCCCTGAAGGTGTTAACAAAAAAAGGAAATAAATCCACTGCAAATGCCCTCCTCAATTCAATGTTATTTCAATGCTAATGCAATATGAATTCATTTCTATGCACGTCTGATGCTGATAAATATACAGTATTGTGCTAGGCCACCACCACTCATTTTATTGTTTCAATGAGCTATTTCTGGCATTCATTTTTCACATAATGAAACGGTTATCAGAACCACCCTAAACATGCAAAAACCTTTCCACCAAACTTGGCAGGCACATGGGCCAATGATGAATTAGTAACATTTAGATGGAGATCCGGATGAAGGGCCTAACACATCAATGCTGCTTAATGAAGGCGAGATGGGTATAGTTTTTCTGGCCTACATAGCTCAGAAAAAGCACTAATTAGCCCATTTGGTTGCAGCACCACCGCACACAGGACCATGAACAACTTCATGTCTGTCTCCTTTCTTCTGCACTGTACGGTATCTGCTTTGTGCAGGCGCTGTTCACATGAGGCGTTTAAGCGCGCTGCGTAAATCTTGAGTGTTTGACGCTAATGTAGTCACGCTTTTTTACAGTGACCTGAAGCCATGTACTCCCTACTCCTAAAAACAGTTTATATTAATTAACTGTGGAACATAATTAACTCATATATTTTATTGTGGCCGCACGGTGGTTGAGTGGGTAGCACATTGGCCTCACAGTCGGGAGGTTCAGGGTTCGAATCTCCGTTGGGCATCTCAGTGTGGAGTTTGCATGTTCTCCCTGTGTGTGCGTGGGTTTTCTCCGGGTATTCCGGTTTCCTCCCACATTCAAAAAACATGCATGTTAGGTTAATTGGCGACTCTAAATTGTCCATTAGGTATGAATGTGAGTGTGAATGGTTGTTTGTCTGCCCTGTGATTGACTGGCGACCAGTCCAGGGTGTACCCCGCCTCTCGCCTAAAGTCTGCTGGGATACGCTCCAGCATACCGGCGACCCTATGAGGATAAGCTGTATAGAAAATGAATTAATTGTATAGTAATTTTGGGTCAAAATTTCATAATTTGCATGGTCACATATCAATTTCACGAGCACCTTGGAATCCCAATATAAATTAAATCTTCAAGACGAAATACTCTTAATGCACAAAACAATCATCAAACGTACTTGTTCATATGATGAACAATATGCTCCGTGAGGCGTTCAGGCGCACTTGTAATTGAGAGTGTAAAGCGCTAATTGTTTTTAATGTTTATTGGCGTACATATTTACAATTGGCGTACCCCGCTTTGGGAACCCAGGACCTACACCCATGACAATTTGCATACCCCCTTCTGTGGCAACCTCGGTGGCCTGAGGTTTTTTTGCACGGCACTGTACAAACTACGTATTTTACCAAGCTGCTCATATGGAATATGAGCCTACACTTACAGCTCCTGTTAGAATCTCTAGTCCTCTGAAGCTCACGCTTGGGGGAAGGGTGGGGGAGTGATCATACACAAGCAGGGGGATGGTGATTAATCCAAAGTTGACCAGGAAGGAGAATATGTTGAACACGAGCAACCACTTGAGAAACAGAAAGTAGGAGAGTACACTGGTGCCAAACTTTCCGCCTATCTCTTTCATGACGTCTTGCCACAGTTCCAAGGCCTGCTTAGCTGACCGGATGCTGTAGCCGACCCTGCGAAGAGACTGCAAGAGAACAGCGCATGACACGCTACAGTATACCGCAGCCCTAATTTGGCTGGCAGACCAATGTTTGGGTCTCTGAAGGACTCACCACTAAGACACTCTCGGAGCAGTCGGCGAAACACGTGAACCGCCGAGATCGCCTGGGAGACCTAAATGCGAGCACTCGACTCCTGTGAATGTCATTCACAGCATTATTTGGTGTGACACAGCCAACCGCGGTCAGTTTGCATGAAAAAAGTGCACGGTCTGGGGCAATGACGCAACACTGTCATCTGGAAAAAACACTAAACGTCCTGGTAATTATAATTCTCTATGGACCTTGAAACAGTGACTCATTAAAAACGTCATTTGCTGCACCTGTAGAGATGCTGGACCAGAGATTGTCATGTTCTCAAAAGGTGAAATTATGTAACTGCTGCAGCACACGTCTAAAACTCCATGTTCCAGCCACCCTGTTGTGGGGGTATGCTGGAGCCTATCCCAGCTGACTTAGGGCGAGAGGCGAGGTATACCCTGCACTGGTCACCAGTCAATTCAAAGCAAGTATTCCATCAATTTCTTAGTTAAAACATAATAATTCAAATGCATGGGCAATTATGAAATGGTATCATTAGTTTGCGTTCTTCCAATGCACAGCATCATCTCCCAACAGACGAGTAGTTTCAGTAGCAGATTACTATCACTGTCCTGCTCCGCTGACAGACTGAGGAAATCAATCCTCCCCCACGCCGTGCGGCCTTTGAGCATAACAGAGCGGGAGCGATAAAAGCACACACTTAGGAAATTGTTATGTATTATTGCACTAAAGACTGAAGTGTCATGTTCCGTATTTATTTATTACAGGAAGACATTTTTATAGGACATTTTTGCCGAGCTGCCGGAAATGTGAAGTTCTCTTGGAGATTAATAAATCTCACGTATCGTAATTTCCAATGTATAAGATGCTTTTATCTTAAACTTCAAACTGTGTGGTGTGGCTCATTTACGTCTATTTTCTAATCTTGTGACTTGTCCAATTCTTAAGAACTACTACTAATTGTTTAAATATTGTGTCGCTCACGAAAGAGTGAGAAAACTTGGCCACTTTCTTTGGTGGGAGCTAAACATGAGCTACAAGGGAACTAAGGATTACGACTAACTGCTTCCCATCATGCTTTGCTTCCCAGCAAAGCGGTTTGTTGGCCTGCAATGCTTCATTCAGCCTTCATTGAGAGGGAGGCTCGGTCCGATGGACATAGGCAGCCGCATGAATTGCATTGCACGGAAGCACTGCATGATGGGAAGCAGTTAAACTAGTTTGTAGTTCGTATTGGTGCTTGTCTTGTATATTTCTTACCTACCTTTTGCATGTTAAGTTGCAGCGTGAGGATTTGAGCTTTCTTTCTTAGAGAACACAATGATGCAGAATGTGTGTAAAATGGCCTCCTGGGTTGATAAGCTTGTTGTGTGGTTTTTCATAGCTCAAGTTTAACCCAAAAGAGGCAAATAAACAGCTACCTGATCCTCATGGACTCGTGTGCGCAACAATATGCTTTATCATGAATGTGCCTGTTACTGCATGGTCACAGCATGTATTAAAAAAAAAGCATGAAACACTGTCGGGGTTTTTTTGCAGCTGTTTTAATAGCAAGCCTTGTAGGCAGAATAGGTGTGTTCCATTAAGCGTAAAACCATATGGAACCTCCAGCGCAATTGATAAACCCACCACCCAAGTTTTGCATATGGAAACATTCACAACCCGGTGTAGCGTTGACAAAGTCTTAAAGATCACAGACATGAACTGAATGGTTCAAACGCATATCAGTAGACATTAAATAGCATGCATTGTTGTAGGCGCTAATGAGCTCACCCTTTCCAGAGCAACAAGTCCGCGGCTAGTGTTCTACCGGTAACTGTGCAAAGTCCTGACGGTGTGACATAACGCCTCCCAAATGAGGTAGCAGACATGAGCACACTCACCTGATGTGTTTTTTTTCTTGAAAGCTCATCGGAAGGGCCCGTATGGCATTGACCCGGTCTCGTGTTGATAAGGCAACAAGTTCTCGGACCAGGCTCCGTTCCTCTGTTACACATATAGAGGAGGAAGAGTTGGAAAGAGTCTGAAATAGTGCAGTCAGTACGAGCACAAGAGTCGACTTTGCTGTTACACTTGATCCCCAATTCAGCATTTTTTTGTGTGGAATAACGCACCCTTTTGTCTTTTTAGTTTCCAAAAGTAGTCCTTCTTTTGCTAAAAAATTGATAAAAGACCTAAATGGCAAATATAAGGCATTCAGAAGACACATTTAAAGACGTTGCGATGCTATGTAGTACTGCCTACTGGTCACTAGGTGTCAGTAATGTTCAGTGAGACACACGAGCAATAGACTTGTCAGAACAACCAGCTTTTAGTGCGGATTTGAGGTATCTCACAATACTCACAATAACCCCTAATAAAAACTTGGGCTACTGTTGAGGCTGTACCCCACGACAAACGAAAACTCAACTGAACCTCCGACATCACTTCCTGTCCGCCCGTCACGCTGGTCTCCTTCCACCACAATGCATTTATAGCAACACACAAAAACCCAAGTGTTATGTTTTATTCGCGGCATTGTGGTGTTGTGCTGACGACCCTGAGGATGCGGAGAGCCGGACGCCAAACAGGTCGGGCAGGGTGGTAATTTAATAATGATGCGCTGCTCTGCAGCGGCAGGAACAACAAACCAGTGCAACGCAGGCAACCAAAAGACAAGCGACGACAACGAACAACAAACGACAACACTCCAACCACTAAGATTGTGCACACCTGAACTAAATAGAGAGTGACAAAACAAGCAGCAGGTGTGCGTAATTACAGGAAGTCCAAAACCAGGGAAAGCAGGAAAAACCTACGAAATAAGGAAATAACAAGCACAGGCATAATAACAGAAACTAAACATACTGACATGCAAACTAACACCCGGAGTGTGACAACAAGATATTTATTTCTTAATTTTTTACATTTTCATCTATTATGTGTGCTATATTGTAAAAATATATACATATAAATATATATATTGGGTAATACAAATGTAAAACTGCAAAGTTATTTTATGTCTAGCGCAATGTCATTTTTAAAAACTGCATTTAGAATGTTGTAAACGGGTTTTCTTTTGTCTAACTACAAACGTATTTCATTTCAGAAAAATATGGAATCCTTCCTTGTGGAAAATCAGTAATCACGATCGGGTCCGATTACCGTGCTTGAAAAAAAGGTACAAGTTAAAACACCCCCAATACACAAACTAGTCAACCAGCGTGATGTGAGTGAATTCATTGTGTTCCATGGCAAAGAGGTGACAAGCGCTCTTTTTGTTTGTCGTGAGGCAAAGGTGTGACGCAGAATGAGCCCGACACACTCACTCTAACCTTTTTCCACCTCGTTCATGAAGGCTTCTTCTGAAAAAGCCGTATGACCAAGATCCACGCTAGGGAATATGTTCATCCTCAGTCCCACTCCCCTCAATCTCATTGTCATGGTGCCTGAAAGACATGTTCACATAAGGAGATTACGGGATACTGATAATGATTATGAATATCGTGACCATCCTTTAATACTTAACTGATTGGAGTTTCTAGGTTAATTAAATAAAACGGTTTAGCCATTACCTGACGATGCGGAAGGAAGTTGGATGGGTGGCAATGGATCGTACTGAGAGTCGCGGTTGACTTGGAATGAATTTCGGTCTGAATAGAAAGATGAGGTGGTTAACTATCCTGTACATATTCAGGATTTTTGGCCGCTATCTCTTGCCCACTCACTGAAAACATGATGGAACACAGGACTCTCCGGGCGTCTTGACTGGAGTCCCATGGAAATACTCTCCTCCAGCCAGCCCCCACTGGGTACTGTCACAACAGCATGATTACTGGCACTGTGAACAATCGTGGGTTCGTAGGTTTCTGTCCTGTCGTTCCACCAGGCTTGGTTTCCTCGACCATAGGGGTTAGTATGCTGTGATTTTCTGGAAGACCTAAACACCACACAGAACAAATAACGTGAACTGTCCATCCATCCATTTTATATACTGCTTATCCTCATTAGGGTCACGGGTATGCTGGAGCCTATCCCAGCTGACTTTGGGCAGGAGGCGGGGTACACCCTGGCCAGTCAATCGCAGAGCAAAGTGAACTGTAACGTACTAATTTGATCGCTTGCTGATTTTGTCATTTTTATCCCTGTAGAAAGATATGTACAGTCCATAATGTCTTACTGTAAATTAGTTTCAGGTCTGCGCAGTGGCCTGAAGCTTAGCATGCTGGCAAGAGAGAAAAGAAATCCAGGTGAGGTCATCTGAAGGGCCACGTGTGGCTCCCAAGCCATAGGTTCCCTACCCCTGTACTAAGTAATGTACTGCGTGAGGACGAACGCTACAGTCCATCTCACTATACAAAGTAATTTATTATCTTCATCATCCCAAGGAAACTCTTATATAGTATCGTCTCCTTGGGCACACACAGTTACCATTAACCTACATAGTATTGCGAAGCAAATGAGTAAATATTGGATAATCTAATTAAGTGATACACATTTTTACAACCCAACACACCTCCTGTCAACTTCCAGAGTCTCGCTGTCATGGTAGGCAGGGTTGAGAAATCCCCCGTGGCTGCTGTAACTTGACATGAGCGTCCTCAAAGCGATGCTGATCCTTTTCAATATCCTGCTTCCGTGCTAAAAACAACCAAGTGACGAACACATTAGACAATAATATTGGGTCTAAGCTTTTAATGAGAAAAATTTAGTCGTGAGGCCGAGCCCACAGGAGGCTCCAATGCATGCGTCAAATCACACGTTGAGAGAAAAGCATGTGTCATTTAATCTGCCTGTACCGTCCCTATCTGTTTATCAATAATTCATAAAAGGGGATTGGCTCCCAGTATGTGTAGTAATTTCGCCGTTGCCCTCCCCAAAACGACGGATAAATACTTCACATCAAACTGGTTTTTGTTTTTTTTTAGATATTTGTAACACCTGCTTACCTGGTCATTGTGTGTAAAAATGCAAAACGAATAAACTGGGGGTAAAGCTTGATTAAAAAAAAAAACACACGCACGCAATCCATGCTGCTCAAACTAAGAGACAAAAGAAACCTGTGTGTCCAATAACAACCATCAGGAAACACACACCAGCCACCAGGAAGTGTGAGCTCAAGTCCTGCAGGTAAAAGTCCACTGCCTTTGAATAGAGAGGGGGTGGTGTCTTATGTGGACACTGTCTGTTGTGAAAAAAACAATGCATTGCCAAGGCATCACTTATTTAAGATCACGTATGTGAATGTCCGGGTCGAGTGTAGAAGGAAAAGACGGGAATCGCGTAGGTAGGAATAGGTGGTTCTTGTAAACGGGTACATTTTTTAGATCAAATTCAGATCAACAGATTAGGTTTGTTACCTGTGAGAGAAACCAATGAAAAAAAATGATTGGAAGCGTAATAGGATGGATGCCCAATGCGATTTTTTCTGCATTCGCTTTGGGACGATCATCTGACATTGTCAACAAATACATGCAGTATCTTTAAATAGATACGGGGTGACACCAAAAAAATGGGCCATAGGCGTCATTTCTTCATTTTTTGTCGGAATAAAAAGAGACTATAACATAGTGCATTTTGCCCAGAACATCATATTGAAAAATCATTGGCCTCTTCTTTACTCCAGAGCATGTGCTCATGATGACCACCATTCAGCTGCATGCATTTCTTGAGGCTCATCACAAATTAGATATCCTTACAGACAGACCGAGGAATGGCTTTTATCTCCTCCCCGGTGGCTTCCTTCGGTTCAGAGTTCAGAGATGGTCTTGGGTCTCCCTGCATGCACTCGGTCCTTCGGGTAGCACCAAGAGAAGGTCTGTGCTGTGAGATGCCCACACACATCAGACGGTGTGCAAAAAATCTCTTGCAGCCAGTCTCTGGAAAGCTTGGAGGTGTGAGAGCTCGCTCCATCTTGCTGGAACCAGAACTTTCTCATAAGCGATGGATAGAGGGTCTGTAGCTGCACTGAGTACCTCACCATATCTTTCTGTGCTGACTGTCACTGTTGCGCCCGATTCTTCAAAGAACATTGGTCCGATGATGCTTCTGGCTGAGATTGCAGCCCGCACTGTGCACTCACAGTGGCGTGGTGGCTACTTTGCTAGGTCTAGAGGTTCCACAGAAGACAAAAGTGGGCTTCATCTGAGGTCATGAGCTGTGGGTAGTGACCTAAGGGACAAGCTCGAGGTTCCAAGCGACTCAAATGTGTTTTCTCCATAGGGTGGTGAGAAACTCGGAGTAGAAGCGCTTCTCCGCCGCATCAAGTGGAGCCAGATGAGATGACCAGGGCATCTGGTCGAGATGCCTCCTGGACGCCTCGGGGAAGTCAGGTCGGAGAGACTGTCTCTCAACAGGCCTGGGAAGGCCTCGTGATCTGCCGGGAGGAGCTGGACGTTGTAGCCGGAGAGAGGGAAGTTGCTTCCCTGCGTGGGCTGCTGCCCCCTCGACTCAGCAGAAGAAAATGGATGGCTTTAATGTCATATTGCAATATCTTGCACTTTGGTTGATAGTAATGACAGTCATTGCAGTTGTTTACTTTGTACTTATATACTTATATATTATAAATATATACTTATATTTTTGTCTTTGTTGTACTGTCTGTTGGTACATTCGTGCTCATGCCTTCATACTTTTGTGCTGTTAAAACGAAACACGCAGGTGTACCGTCTGCGGTGTCACGTGACTCTGAACTGCGCACGGAACTGTGGGAGATGTAGTTTAGAAAGTTTGGTGACGTAACTCGTTTTTTTAAAAGTTTTTTACGCGTTTTGTCAAATAATACCGCTAAAATATTAGGTCAAAAATGAATTGATGAAGGATAAAATAAAATGATATATATTATGTTTAAATTTTCCACCGTGGTAGTTCCGAGATCAGGAAGTAACCGCTAGAAAGTTGTTTGTTTTCTTCCTGAGAAAGAGCGCTGTCCGTCGGCGCGAGGTTTATATTTATCCAAAGTGGCCTGACACCGTTCCATATACATCCCCTTTGCCACTCCGTCAACGTGGACGATGGAGGTTGATTCAGGTAAAGAGAATTTGGCCTGCTTTGTGTCTTCCTGTACCTGCCGCGAACGTCGCTCAGCCTCGTCGAACTTCAGCTAACTGGCTAATGCTAGTTGGCCGGTTAGCGTCGAAATGAGCCGCAGTGCTAACAACGAGGCAAAGGGAATAAAAGATAAGTTAACTGATGTCCGCTGCTCTCGGCTGTTACTACAACAACGGACAGCGAACTGCCCCTCGGGCTGTAAAGATAGTCCATTAACAACACTGCCTTAACTTGCATTGACTCCTGGGCAAGTATTCTTTTCCCCACGCTGGCCCGTGCACACATTTCTAAACGAGTTGCATTTCATGCTGCATTCTATCTATTGCATAATAGTTGCACTATGAGATGTTTACGTCACAGCCGTAAACGCAGCACAACTTCTATACGTAGGTATTAGTGATGGGAAGTTCGGATCATTTTACCGACTCAGATCTTTGAGTCCCGTTCAGTAAAAAGATCGAATCTTTTTTCGAGTCATTTTGTTCATTTTAGCAAAATAGGATTAAAATGCAACATGATTCTTCCCTATCTACTGTTTCTTCTCCTACATCTACTGCTTACACAAATGTTAGTCACGCTACAAACGAGACAAAATTCTAATGCTATAAGAAACTGAAAAGATAAATTTATTGTTTACCTGGGTATTTTGTCTATGAATCACTCACCGCACCTCTATGTCACTTTTCAAGTCGTTCGTTCATTACTTGACAGCGCCATGTGATCTTATTTGACTGAATGAATTAATGACTCAAACCCGAAGACTCGATAGATGAATGAACAAATTCTCTTTCCGGCTCATGCAGCATAGGATAGGCTTATGGGGCTGTCACGTGATGAACGAACGACTCAATACCCGAAGACTCGAGGGATGAACTGACCAATTCTCTTTCCGGCTCATGCAGCATAGGATAGGGTTATAGGGCTGTCACGTGATGAACGAACGACTCAAAACCCGAAGACTCGACAGATGAACTAATTAATTCTCTTTCTGGCTCGTGCAGCATAGGATAGAATGTTGTGCATGCAATGAATTATTCCCTGAGGCGATTCGTTCTTCTCGAGTCACAATTAAGATTCGTTCAAAATGAACGAATCGTTCATGAACGACCCACCACTTGTACTTATTGTCATGCTTATTCATCTAATGGCCGTGCCAACATTTGTGCAAAATTGTTCACAAAGCCCGTACAAATCTGCATTATTTTGTTGGTTGATGCACTTTAAATGCATTCAGTTTGAAAATGCATTTTTCATTCAGTTGTTGTGAGATTGTGCAAATTTGCCTAAATAAATACTGTTAGAAAAGTTCATTTCTCTTGGAGTTAAGGAGAATTAATGCGTCCCCAAGAAAAGAGGAAGAAGGCGTGTCTTGGTTGACACAACTCTGCAACATTGCATGGACGTCGGGGTCGGTGCCCCTGGACTGGCAGACCGGGGTGGTGGCCCCGCTTTTCAAGAAGGGGGACCGGAGGGTGTGCTCTAACTATCGTGGGATCACACTCCTCAGCCTTCCCGGTAAGGTCTATTCAGGGGTTCTGGAGAGGAGAATCCGCCAGATAGTCGAATCTCGGATTCAGGAGGAGCAGTGTGGTTTTTGTCCTGGTCGTGGAACAGTGGACCAACTCTATACTCTCAACAGGGTCCTTGAGGGTGCATGGGAGTTTGCCCAACCAGTCTACATGTGTTTTGTGGACTTGGAAAAGGCATTCGACTGTGTTCCTCGGGGAATACTGTGGGGAGTGCTCCGGGAATATGGGGTATCAGACCACCTAATCCAGGCGGTTCGTTCCCTGTATGACCGGTGTCAGAGTTTTGCCGGAAATAAGTTGGACCCGTTTCCAGTGAGGGTTGGACTCCGCCAGGGCTGCCCTTTGTCACCGATTCTGTTCACTCCTTTAATGGACAGAATTTCTAGGCGCAGCCAGGGCGTTGAGGGGTTTCAGTTTGGTAGCCGCAGGATTCGATCTCTGCTTTTTGCAGATGATGTGGTCCTGTTGGCTTCATCGAGCAGTGACCTTCAACTCTCACTGGATCGGTTTGCAGCTGAGTGTGAAGCGGCTGGGATGAGAATCAGCACCTCCAAGTCCGAGTCCATGGTTCCGAGTGCCATCTCCGGGTCGGGTATGAGGTCCTGCCTCAAGTGAAGGAGTTTAAGTACCTCGGTGTCTTGTTCACGAGTGATGGAAGGATGGAACGCGAGATGGACAGGCGGATTGGTGCAGCGTCTGCAGTAATGCGAACTCAGTACCGGTCTGTCGTGGTGAAAAGAGAGCTGAGCTAAAAGGCAAAGCTCTCGATTTACCGGTCGATCTACGTTCCTACCCTCACCTATGGTCATGAGCTTTGGGTAGTGACCGAAAGGACAAGATCGCGGGTACAAGCGGCCAAAATGAGTTTTCTCCGCAGGGTGGCTGGGCTCTGCCTGAGAAGCACTGTCACCCGGGAGAGACTCGGAGTAGAACCGCTGCTCCTCCGCATTGAGAGAAGTCAGATGAGGTGGCTCGGGCATCTGGTTAGGATGTCTCCCGAATGCCTTCCTGGGGAGGTGTTCAAGGCACGTCCAACCGGTAGGGGGCCTCGGGGAAGACCCAGGACACGTTGGAGAGACTAAGTCTCTCAGCTGGCCTGGGAACGCCTCGGCATCCGCTTGGAAGAGCTGGAAGAAGTGGCCGGGGAGAGGGACCTCTGGGCTTCCCTACTTAGGTTGCTGCCCCCGTGACCCGACACCTCAGATATGCAGAAGAAAATGGATGGATGGATGGAATATGCTTGTATACTTCCCTGCTCTCCATTATGTTGTTTGGTTTCTTCAGGCTTTATAGTACAGATAACTAGATCTCAGTTTATCTTAGTATTTCACCTTGGGGTGCTGGAAAACCCCAGTGGGGGAACGCAAATAATTGAAAGCCACTGCTATATAGTGTATTTTATGGACATAGAATCATCTCTACAGTGAGTGGGACTATCCATCCATTTTCTATGCCGCTTATCCTCATTAGGGTCACGGGGATGCTGGAGCCTATCCCAGCAGACTATGGGCGAGAGGCAGGGTACACCCTGGACTGGTCGCCAGTCAATTGCAGGGCTAGTGGGACTAGTTTACTGTAAATTCTGGAGCACCGCTGAATATAAGGCGCACACACCTACCAAATGTAAACAGAAAAAAATGTTCACATATGATGCCACACTTGTGTGTAACCTGCAGGTGTTTGTGTTATAACGTGCAGCGGTTCATGCACAGGTTGTAGTGATTCTACACTTAATCAAACTTACTTAAAGATTTGTCAGATCAAAATGCGATCACTGCGTAAGACTTCAAAACGTGCACTATTTTGTGTTTCCGGACCCTTAAGCATCATGGGAACTGTATTTTTTTTTTTTAGCCCTAAATTAGAAATGTCTGAGAGCCAGATGCTGCCATCAAAAGAGTCTCATCTCGTAGGTTCCCTTCCCCCGTCTTAGATAATCAATTAGCATGTTATGGGATCATCATTCAACATTCATTCCCTCTACATCCTACCTTTTCCAGTCTTCTACACCGATCGAAGTGGGAGAGTCACCAGTAACCCCTTGCTCGACCAGCTCCCCAGCTACCAGTCCTTGCTGTACCGCAGGAAGTCGTCAACCGGTGGCCCCAAGCGAAGGAGCAGCTCTCGAGGCCGGATCGGCTCCTCCGGCAGCGGCAAATGGGCTGTGGGTACTCTAAATCGACATGAAGAGAAACAGAAGAGCCAGAGACCGATCAGAGAGCTTGCCAAGACCATGGCTGAGAAGCGTAAAGACAAGTAAAACAATTTTCTTTGCACTCTTGTTATAAGTGTAATTGTATCTAGACCTAGCGTGTATTGTTTGCTGTTAAGAGTGCTACGCCTGGAGAAAGATGGACAGCTCAATAGCTGGAGGCAGTGGAGGCAAAGCACCTTCAGGTGTCTCCGCAGGCTGCATGATAGCGTCCAAGATTGGATGACCGCCTTGCAGCTGTGGAGGGGCGACATCCGCCTGATAGAAGGTGAGGAAATGGTTACGATATGGTCTTATCAAAAATCCGCACAACTTTTGTTGGAATTCCTGCTCCTCGCAGTCATTTTGCATGAACGTTTGTTCATGCAAAATGTAATCCAATGAGGAATGTGACCCTATCGTTGTGGCATTGTTGACTTACCTTGTCAATGCCGGTGCGGATGGGTACAGTCGTGGAGCTGGAGCGACAGGAAATAGTTTTATGGTTTTTTTTTTTGCTTAAATATTTTTCTGTGTTGGGAAATTCTCCAAAAACTGTTAATATACATTGAAATTAAGTTGTGTTTACATTAAATGTTGCGTTACAGAAAATACATGAATACACTCCTGAAAATTTTAGGTGCAGTTGTAAAATTGCAAAAAATATTTATGATGAGTGGTATTGTAATTGTATTCTAATTCCAAGTGCCCCAGGCAAAAAAAACCCAAAACAAAACATTTGGGTGGTTTGTTTTTGCCGATTTTTGTACTATTTGACACAAACGTGAACTGAATTTGATGCATGTTTAGGAGTAATGCATAGGAAATAAACTGCTCAATAATTATTTTTTAGCTCAAGATAACAAAATTAACGGAATAAGTCGGAATAGGTGTCCAGGTTGCAAGGGTCTCCACCGTTTATCACTATTATTAGAGCTTTGTGGCTGGCAACATTTAAATTGTACACTGTTTTATTTACCTGGCAGATCTCCACTGAAACGGTGTGCCCATCGTCTTTATGCTATTTTGTGCCTTATATAAAGACATAAAGCATGAATTCAACAGTTACAAAAAAAATACATCTATTAAGACTTGAAAGAAATAAGCTTTGAGCCTTTGTGAGCTACTTAAATTCGGCTGGAAACCATGTCATACAGTCACCATCATAATGTACGCATGTGTTTATGTTCATTAAACAACCACACGCAAACAGTCTTTTGAGGACAAGACATAAGTAGCATTATGACATCATCAAAACTGTAAAATTGTTCAGTGATACTTGATAAAGTTAGTACCGACTCCATGAATGTGATATCCACTTGTGGCTTCCCCGTGGGACAAAAACGAGCTCCAAACTAACTACATTTCTTGTCGGTTTAAAAACCAAAATGTCAATGTCGTAAAAAGTCACATTTGGCATCTGAAGACCACAAACTAGACCAAAAGCTAGGCGGATAACTCTGTCTAACTGGCAACTCTAGTTAGGTAACTAGCTAGCAGTTAGCTATCCAAGGCAAAGGGTGTAAACAGATGCAAGGATAGTTGAAGTCAGATAGATTTATTAAGGGAATGATCAAACACACTGGTGGGCTTTAAAAGGCAGACAAGTGGAGGTTCTATTGCAGGAGATCATCCACCTTCTCTCAGCAGACCTCCAAAATCTCGTCTCTTTTAATGCACAGCATAGAACACTCATAACAAAATCGTCAAATTAGGGCAGACAAGTGGAGGCTCGACGGCAGGAGATCATCCACCTTCTCGCAGCAGGCTTCCCGAATCTTGTTTCTTTTAATGCACAGCATAGCACACTTGGCCAAGAGTGGTCATGTTGATAGAGTGCAGCCCCTCTCAGGCAACAGATTTGCAAAGCTCTTGGCCTCTCTTAATGCACAATCCATTCTATCCAACCTAATTACTATTATCAACAGTGATGACCCTTATATTTATTCATCAACATTCTCTTGTACGTTGTACACCACAGCCTTTAAAAGCCAAAATATTAGCAAAAATGTGGATTTGATGTCATTTTCTGTCAGGTATTTACACTGCCGTGATCTCTTGATGGCAAAGGCTGAAAGGCTTTCCCTCTTTGAACGTGGTCGAATTGTTGAGCTGCAGTCCAATACCCATCAGGACGCATCTGCGAGAGAAAAAAAAAAAAGTTGTGTTCTTTGAAGAGAAAAAATACAACCGTGACGTTTCCGATGCCTTCCGACGTCACTGACATGACAAGAAGATTCCACCTGAGATGTTGTCCACATCTACAATGAGGGGGCCACCATCATGCTCTGGGGTGCCTTTTCCTTCATTGGAACAACGGAGCTTCAGGTTGTGCAGGGGCGTCAAACGGCAGCTGGCTATTTGGAAATGTTTCAGGGGCGTTCGTTCCTCATGACTTGAAGGCCCTCATCTGCATGTTCCCCTGATGTAAATCCAATTGGGAACATTTGGGGATGGAAGGCAAGAGAAATTTACAAAAATGGGCTTTAGTTCTAGTTAGTGGAGGCCTTCTGTGAAGCCATCTTCAACATCTAAAGCAACATTCCCACTAGTTTAGCATCTTTACTGTGTATTACAATAACTTCATGTGCTGTATGAGTACTGTATCTGGCACACTTGCTGATTGGAATGCATGAGAAAACGTACGGGGCGGTACTTATTCATAGTGTCCAAAGACAATTGTACCATTTCTAATTGTTTTTTTTTCTCTTGTCTTGTCTAGGGATGTTTGGCACGGGGATCCTGTCCTACTTTTCTTTCCTGCGCTTCCTTGTATTGCTCAACCTGATCATCTTTAGCCTCATGTTCAGCTTCATCTTGTTGCCCATCATCATTTCCCCTCACGCTTCAGGAAACGTCACCTACACCCTGGATGATGGTCAGAATGCTCGTTTGTTCACACCTATAGTACAGCCATCACTTTTACTCTAGTAGTGCTGTTGTTACCCATGTATGCTAGAAGGTGTTGACACTGACATTTTTGACAATAGGTGGAGATTGCAGTGTTTATCCAAGCACTGCTCGCCGAGGACTTGTCATCTTTCATGAGCACATCACTGATCTGTTGTCTGGTGGAGTAAGTCATTTTATCTTCAGCACACTGACCGCAGACTTTGCTGTCGGGGCTCCTAAGGCCGTGTTCACACGAATACAGATACGTTTTAAAAAAGCATTTTAAATGAGTTTAGTCCTCGCATCCGCTCACAAACGTAAGTGAACTGAACGTTTGGCCGTCTCGCGCCGGAGTGGAGGTTTTCAAAAACTCGGACTCGGTGCTTGTGTATGGACGAGCTGAACAGAGCTTTTTTGTTTGTGTGATTTCAAATGTATGATGTTATTTTAGGTTTTTTTTTTTAAATCCTTAATTGAGGCTGTGTCCACATGCAGTACAGGCCAAAAGTTTGGACAGACCTTCTCATTTTTTGGCAATTTTCTGTACTGACCGACCTTCATTTCTTAACGTAACAATGGCCACTCCTTTCACTTTAGTTAGCTGATTGGTTTGTGCCATAATAGGAATTCTAACAGTTTGACTGCTGCACAACACAACTGATGGTCCCAACCCCTCTAATAAGGCAAGACATTCCATTAAGTAGCCTCTACAAGGCACACCTCTGAAGTAAAAACCGTTTCAGGCGACTGCCTCATGCGACACATTGAGAGAACACCAAGGGTTTGCAGTGCTGTCAAAAAAGCCAAGGGTGGCCACTTTGAGGAATCTAAAATATCAGACATTATAGACAAGGGGTGTCAAACTCGTGCCATCCAGAGACCCTGCAGGTTTTCTTTCCAGCCTGTCACTAATGCAGGTGATGTTAATGATTAAGACCCGCTTCAATTTGAGAAAAGGAGCTCATCAATTGAAGGACCAGCTGGAGAAACTGGTTTGAGAGAAAACCTGCAGCGTCTCGACCCTCCATGGCACGAGTTTGACACATATGTTATAGACTGTTTAGAGTTATTTTACGCTTTTTTGTTAAGTACATACTTCCACATATGTCCATTCGTAGAATGGGTAAGATTCTTCATATGGGATTCTCCTTAAGGATTTTTTGTAGACTGCAGAACTCATGGTTGCATTTCTTACAGCAATTCATCTAGGTCCTGAAGCATCCAGCCTAGGCCGTCACACTACCACCACCACATTTTACTGATTTGTCTTTTCCGAAATGCAGCGTTACTTTTATGCCCGATTTAATGGGACATACACCTTCCAAAAAGTTCAACTTTTGTTTTCCCAAAAGTCTTGAGATGAACCTTAATGTTCTTTTTGTTCAGCGATGGTTTTCATCTTCACACATCCATGCAGGCCATTTTTGCTCCAAAGCTTGCTTATTGAGGAGTCATGAACACTGACCTTAACTGGGGCAAGCGGGGCCTGCAGTTGTTTGGATGATGTTGCGGGGTCTTTTGTGACTTCTTAGATGAGTCGTCACTGTGCTTTTTAAATTATTTTGGTTGACCGGCCACACCTGGGAAGGTTTGCCTGTGTTCCATATTTCACCATTTGTGGATAATGGCTCTCACTGTGGTTTGCTGGAGTGCTTTCAGTGAGAATCTAAAACGTAAATAGGCGACGTATTTATTGAGATGGTGTGTACTGACTTTTGGCCTTCACTGCGAATTTCCCACACTCCAATGTTAAATCTCCATCCACACAAGTGGTGTTGAAGAAAATGTCTGTCCACATAAATAAAAAAAACACATTCAACAGCTTCAACAGTGCTTTCTGTTCAATCAAAAACCTAAAAA
The DNA here is from genome assembly GCA_024372805.1 of Oostethus manadensis. Taxonomy (NCBI): domain Eukaryota; kingdom Metazoa; phylum Chordata; class Actinopteri; order Syngnathiformes; family Syngnathidae; genus Oostethus; species Oostethus manadensis. Next base: position 747,541 of record QODF01000155.1, on the reverse strand, counting down.
AGCAACAGCTGTGCATTTTATTTCCTCTTTTTATCCCTGTAGAGAGATATTAAATGTACAATGATGTGTCTTTAAAGTTAGTTCTTGCTTGAAACATGAATATTTTTTTGAAATTGCCCTTGTGTGGGCATGCGCACGTCTATTGCTGCACAAAACGAACCAACACTCATGAGACAATAACTTCACCTTCTGTTGTTAAATGAAGTTTAACCCATAAGATCATGTCGCACACGTATAATGACATCCACACTTTTTTGGATCATATCCAGTCTCTAGTTTAGGTGAGAGGTCAAAACACATAGGAAAAAAAAGCATTTAAAAAAACAAGCAAACATGCATATGTGTTGCTAATTACAGAACATGATTGATGAAGACATTGCCTTGCAGGTACGGGTGTTTCATTTTCACTTTCTCTGCAGGGCTTTCTGGAGCAAACCTATCTCTTTTATGGATATTACAAGGCGGACAAAATCCACTTCCCCAAGATAACCTATAATTTGCCTCTAGCCTACCTGCTGGTCACTGTAGCATACCTCTTCCTCAGTCTCATCTGGATCGTCAAGAGGTGATTCAAATGTCTTGGGCTTCAAGTGTTCAATGTGTTGCTGACCTTGGAGGACATATCATTCCAGGTCTGCTGCTGGTTTCAAACGTAGCCTGATTCAGGATGAGGATCGCTTCCAGAGTTTTTGCAACAAGATCTTTGCCGGCTGGGACTTCTGTATTACCAATGGGAATGCTGCTCGGCTGAAGAGAAGCAGCCTGCTTTATGAACTTAAGGTTAGTTGGCAATGGATTTAACTGATGCAACAACATGTCTCGTTTCCTAGACATTTTGTTGAGAGAGAAATCTTCAGTTGATACCGTCTTCTGGTTTTAGACTGATTTGGAGGAGGAGAGGATCAAACAGAAAATAGCAGATCGCACCCGCAAAGAGAAATGCCGGATTTATCTCATACGCTTCGTCCTCAACCTGTTTGTCATCGCTGTACTGGCTGGTTGCTTCTACAGCATTTACATCGCCACCATCTTCTCCCAGGAAGCTCAGATGAATGAGGTCAAGGTGAAGACATTCGCCTTTGCATGAAAACTGTTGCTTTTGTGTTGTCACTTTTCACGGGTCCATTTTTCTGGTTTGCAGGAGAATTTCATCGTGGACCTCATCTATGAGTATTTGCCATCGATTGTTATCACCTTGGCTAATTTCATCACGCCCCTCCTTTTCTCAGTCATCATCAACTTCGAGGACTATTCTCCTGCGTTCGAGATCCGCTTCACTCTCATCAGGTGGCTAAAAGCTAAAAATCTTGGGACTTAGCATGCAGTGGTGTGAAAAACTGTTTTTGCATGTTTGTAACACACAAATGTAACTATTAGTCACTGACAACACAACTGAACACAAAATGTCGTTTTTAAATGAAACTTTTTATTATTAATGGAGGAAAAAAAAAGTCAAACCTGCATGGCCCCATGTGAAAAAGTGATTTTACCTTAAACCTAAAAACTGGTTGGACCACCCTTATAGCAGCAACAACTGCAATCAAGTGTTTGCGATAACTTGCAATGACTGCGGGGGGAATTTTGGCCCGCTCGTCTTTGCAGAATTGTTGCCATTCAGCCACATTGGAGGCTTTTCCATCGTCAAGCATCTTTTTTAAGGCCATGCCACAGCATCTCAATAGGATTCAGCTCAGGACTTTGACTAGACCACTCCAAAGTCTTCATATTGTTTTTCTTCAGCCATTCAGAGGTTGACTGCTGGTGTGTTTTGGATCATTGTCCTGCTGTAGAACCCATGTTGGTTTCAGCTTAAAGTTCACAACCAGTGGCCGGACATTCTTCTTTAGGAGTTTTTTGTAGACAGCAGAATTCATGGCTTAATTTTACCACAGCAAGTCATCCAGGTCCCCAAGCAGCAAATCCTATGCCATCACACCACCACCGCCATATTTTACTGTTGGTATGATTTTTCTTGTCTGAAATGCGGCGTTACTTTTATGCCCGATTCAATGGGACACACAACTTCCAAAAAGTTCAACTTTTGTTTTGTCACATCATGGAGTATTTTTCCAAAAGTCTCGAGACAAACTTTAATGTTATACTTTGTTCAGCAGTGGTTTTAACTTGGAACTCTGCCATGCAGGTCATTTTTGCCCAGTGTCTCACTTATTGTGGAGTCATGCACACTGACCTTAACCGGGGCAAGTGGGGCCTGCAGTTGTTTGGGTTGATGTTGTGGGGTCTTTTGTGACTTTTTAGATGAGTCATTATTCAATGAGTGTCTCATTGAATAATGTAGAGTTCATTTAAAAACTGCATTTTGTGTTCATCTGTGTTGTCATTGGCTAAAATGTAAATGTATTTGGTGATATGAAACATTTAAGTATGACAAAAAACAAGAGATCAGGTAGGGGGCAAACAGTTTTTTACACCACTGTACGTATGTGGACAAAATTGATTGAAATGTGCTGCCCAGTGTCAAGAAGCTAATCTCAGTTGCTAAGAACAAAAAAATTGGACTGTAGTGGTCCCTCGTTTATCGTGGTTAATTGGTCCCTGACCTACCCACGATAAGGGAATTTTTCCACAGTAGGATTCAATATTAATCAATGGAATATTTTTCTGGCTTGCGGGACTCCCGAAGCAGCTGACAGGTACTGGCAGGCCAAGCGGCACGCGGCTTCAGCGATGGTCAAGGCAAAAACTCCGGTGTGGGAGGAGTTCTGTGAGGCTATGGAGCACGACTTTCGGTCGGCCACGAAGAGGTTCTGGCAAACCGTCCGACACCTCAGAAAGAGGAAGCAGCCCCAGTTCACTGTTTACAGTGTGGACGGGGGCTTCCTGACCTCGACTGAGGATATAGTGGGTCAATGGAAGGAATACTTTGAGGCCCGTCTCAATCCCACTGACATGCCTTCCGTAGAGAAAGCAGAGTCTAAGGATATATACGTGGACAGTTCTATCACCGTGGCTGAGGTATTTGGGGTAGTTAAAACACTGCCCAATGGCAAGGCTCCGGGGGTGGACGAGTTTCGCCTTGAATTTATCAAGGCTCCGGATGTTGGAGGACTGTGTTGGTTGACACGCCTCTACAACATTGCATGGAAGTTGGAAACAGTACCTCTGGACTGGCAGACTGGGGTGGTGGTTTTTAAAAAGGGTGACCGGAGGGTGTGTTCAACTATAGGGGGATCACACTCCTCAGCCTGGGAAAGTCTACTCCAGGGTGCTGGAGAAAAGGGTACGACCGTTAGTCGAACCTCGGTTACAGGAGCTGCAATGTGTTTTTTGTCACGATCGCGGAACACTGGACCAGCTCTACACCCTTGCAAGGGTACTGGAGGGTATGTGGGAGTTTGCCCAACCGGTCTACATGGGCTTTGTAGACTTGGAAAAGGCTTTTGACCGTGTCCCTTGTGGTGTCCTGTGGGGGGTGCTCCGGGAGTACGGGAGCGGTGGCCCGCTATTACGTGCCGTTGGGTCCTTGTACAATTGAAGCAGGAGCCTGGTTCGCATTGCCAGCAGTAAGTCCAGCTTGTTTCTGGTGAACGTTGGCCTACACCAAGGCTGCCCTTGCAGCTGAGTGTGAATTTCTGGGATGAGACTCAGCACCTCCAAATCCGAGGCCATGGTTCCCAGTCGGAAACGGGTGGATTGTACCCTACGGGTTGGGAGTGAGGTTCTGCCTCAGATGGAGGAGTTCAAGTATCTCGGGGTCTTGTTCGAGTGAGGGAAGGTTGGAACGTGAGGTTGACAGACAAATTGGTGCAGCGTCTGCAGTAATGCGGTCGCTGTACCGGACCGTTGTGGTGAAGCGAGAGCTGAGCCGGAAGGCAAAGCTCTCTGTTTACCGATCGATCTACGTTCCCACCCTCTCCTATGGTCATGAGTTATGGGTCATGACTGAAAGAACGAAATCGGGGATACAAGCGGCGGAAATGAGTTTTCTCCGTAGGGTGGCTGGACTCACCCTAAGTGATAGGGTGAGGAGCTCAGCTATCCGGGAGGAGCTCTGAGTAGAGCCGCTGCTCCTTCACATCGAGAGGCCCCAGTTGAGGTGGTTCGGGCATCTCATCCAGATGACTCCCAGGTGCATATCTGGTGAGGTGTTTTGGGCATGCCCAGCCGGGAGAAGGCCCCGGGGAAGACCTAGGGCACGCTGGAGGGACTATGTGTCAGAGCTGGCCTGGGAGCTGTAAGAGGTCGCCGGAGACCGGGATGTCTGGACTTCCCCACTGATACTGCTGCCCCTGCGACCCGACACCTCAGATATGCAGAAGAAAATGGATGGATGGAATATGCTTGTATACTTCCCTGCTCTCCATTATGTTGTTTGGTTTCCTCAGGTTTTATAGTACAGATAACTAGATCTCAGTTTATATTTATCTTTAATTCATAAAGATGGAGTTCTACTTTGTGGAAATTCACTGTCGCTGTCAGGTCCGAAAGCAGTTAATCGCAATAGGGGAGGGATTACTGTATTAGTTATTTTTGGCCTTAAGAAATTGCGGACTAAAATGAAAATACACTGCTCAAAAAAATTAGACTTTGAAACACTTTGAAAACTTATCAGATCTAAATGGGGAGAAACATGATCTTGAATATCTTTCCTGATAATAAGTAGGTGATGTATTAGTAACAAAATAATGCTACATAATTTGATAGAAATGAAAGTGATCACCCTATAGCGGGGGGAAGTCAAAGACACACCAAAAATGAAAGTGAAAAAACGATGCAGCAGACTGGTCCATTTTGTCCAAATGTCATTGTAGCAACTCAAAATGATTCTCAGTAGTTTGTGTGGCCCCCACGTGCTTGTACGCATGCCTGACAACGTCGGGGCATGCTTGTAATGAGACCACGGATGGTGTCCTGGGGGATTTTCTCCCAGATCTGGACTAGGGCACCACTGAGCTCCTGGACAGTCTGAGGAGCAACCTGGCGGTGCTGGATGCTCCTAAACATAATGTCCCAGAGGTGTTCTATTGGGTTTAGGTCAGGTGAATGTGGGGGCCAGTCAATGGTATCACTTCCTTCATCCTCCAGGAACTGCCTGCATACTGTGGCCACATGAGGTCAGGCATTGTCGTTACCAGCAGGCACCCAGGTCCCGCTGCACCAGCGTAGGTTCTGACAATGGGTCCATGGATTTCATCCCGATACCTACTAGCAATCAGGGTACCATTATCTAACCTGTAGAGGTCTGTGCGTCCTTCCAGGGATATGCCTCCCCAGACCATCACTGACCCACCACCAAACCGGTCATGCTGAATGATGTTGCAGGCAGCATAACGTTCTCCACAGCATCTCCAGATCCTTTCACGTCTGTCGCATGTGCTCAGGTTGAACTTGCTCTCATCGGTGAGGAGCACAGGGCACCAGCGGTGTAGTTGCTAATTCTGGTGGTCTATGGCAAACGCCAATCGAGCTCTACGGTGGTGGGCAGTGAGCACAGGGCCCACTACAGGACGTCGGGCCCTCGGGCCACCCTCATGGAGCCTGTTTATGATTGTTTGGTCAGAAACATTCACACCAATGGCCTGCTTGAGGTCATTTTGTAGGGTTCTGGCAGTGCTCATCCTGTTCCTCCTTGCACAAAGGAGCAGATACCGATCTTGCTGAGGGTTTAATGACCTTCTACGGCCCTGTCCAGCTCTCCTGGAGTAACTACCTGTCTCCTGGAATCTCCTCCATGCTTTTGAGACTGTGCTGGGAGACACAGCAAACCTTCTTGCAACGGTACGTATTGGTGTGCCATCCTGGAGGTGTTGGACTACTTGTGCAACATCTGTAGCGTCCAGGTACCGCACCATGCTTATCAACAGAGATGTTGATCCAAGGCAAATGAAAAACTACAGCAGTAGAAAGTCAGTCAGTAAAAATTCAGCCAAGAGAGATGAGGAGTCAGTGGCCTCAACTTGGAAAACCATTCCTGTATTGGGGTCTGTCTCATTGTTCAATGTATCTCGGTCATTGTGGGCTTCTCTTCGTTTAGCAGTGTGTATATATAGTTATGTGTGTATATGTAGTTGATATAAGCATTTGCAGCAATGATGTGTCAAAATGGGAAATATTGATCGTCGTGAATATGTTCTTTTTCCTCCCAGATGTGTTTTCATGCGCCTGACCAGCATTGGAGTCTTGCTCTTCTCAATGTGGTCTCAGATCACAAAATGTAAAGAGGAGCCTTGTCCTTGCGGCTATAACCATTCGCTCTACTCTGTAAGTCACATCATTCCAAAACTGCGCCGTTTTTCAAATGTTGTTACGCTGTCGGCGGCAGTCACGGTGCCTCAACTTGCATTACAGTGTTGGGAGACGCGCGTCGGCCAGGAAATGTACAAACTCACCATCTTTGACTTCATCATCATTGTGGCAGTCACCATCTTTGTGGAGTTTCCCAGGAAGTGCGTCCATAATTATGATCTCAAACTTGTACCAGATTTTTTTATTCCTTACTCAATTAATTTTTGTTGCATGTTTGTCACATTTAAAGGTTTCAGATCATCAAACAAATTTAAATATTAGTCAGTGACAACATAACTGAACACAAAATGCAGTTTTTAAATGAAACTATTAAATGATACATGGCCTTGTGTGGAGAAAGTAGTTTTAGCCTAAACCTAATAACTTGTTGGACCACCCTTATAGCAGCAACAACTACAATCAAGTGTTTGCCATTACTTGCAATGAGTCTTACAGCACTGTGGAAGGATTTTGGCCCAATCGTCTTTGCAGAATTGTTGTCATTCAGTCCCATTGGAGGCTTTTTCAGCATGAAGCGCCTTTTTAACGTCATACCACAGTATCTCAATAGGATTCAGGTCAGGACTTGGACTAGGTCACTCCAAAGTCCATCCGTCCATCTTCTATACCGCTTATCCTCATTAGGGGCGCGGGTATGCTGGAGCCTATCCCAGCTGTCTTTGGGCGGGAGGCGGGGTATACGCTGGACTGGTCACCAGTCAATCGCAGGGCAGACATAGAACCAGTCACAATCACATTCACACTCTAATGGACAATTTAGTCGCCAATTAACCTAACATGCATGTTTTTGGAATGTGGGAGGAAACCAGAGTACCCGGAGACAACCCACGCACACACGTGAAGAACATGCAAACTCCACACAGAGATGCCCAATGGAGATTTGATCAGTGAACCTCCTGACTGTGAGGCCAACTTGCTACCCAGTCACCCACCGTGCGGCCGCCACTCCAAAGTCTTCATTTTGTTTTTCTTCAGCAATTCCGAGGTGGACATGCTGGTGTGTTTTAGGTCATTGTCATGCTGCAGAACCCAATTTGGTTTCTGATTGAAGGCAGAAACAAATGGCCGGACATTATCCTTCTGTTTGTTTTTTGGTTGGTGGCAGAATTCATGGTTTCATATATCACAGCAAGTCTTCTGGGTTCTGCAACAGCAAAACAGCCCCAGACCATCACACTACCACCACCATATTTTACTGTTGGTATGATTTTTGTTTTTTGAAATGTGGCGTTAGATATAATGAGACACACACCTTTCAAAAGGTAAACTTTTGTCTTGTCAGGTTAGTGTTTAGTATTTTCCTAAGGCTCTTTTCAAGATGTTTTCTGGCAAAATAGAGACGAGCCTTAATGTTCAGCAGTGGTTTTGGTCCTGGAACTCTGCAATACAGGATGTTTTTGCCCAGTATCTTTCTTGTGGTGGAGTTATGACCGCTGACCTTAAGTGAGGCAAGTTAGGCCTGCAGTTCTTTGCACATTGTTGTGGGGACTTTTGTGACCTCTTGGATGAGTTATTGCTGCGCTCCCAGAGTCTTTTTGTTTGGTCGGCCACTCCTGGGAAGGTTCACCACTGTTTCATGTGGTCTCCATTTGTGGATAATGGCTCTTACTGTGGTTTGCTGGATTCCTAAAGCTGTAGAAATGACTTTATAACCTTTTCCAGAATGAAACACACTATTTAATCTGAGTTAAGTGATGTTTTAACAGAGGGGCTAATCCCTTTTTTGCATAGGACCGTGTAGGTTTGGATGCGTTTCCTCTCATGAAAAAAAAATCTTTTAAAAACTGTATTTTGCATTCCATTGTGTCGTCATTGACAAATATTTAAATTTGTTTGATGAGCTGAAACGTTGAAGTGTGACAAACATGCAAAAAAACCAAGAAATGACCTTTTCACACTATTGTGTATTAAGTGCACGCTTTTAATGTGGAGGTTTCTCATAATATCCTTCGCTTCTGCTCAGGCTGTTAGTGAAGTACAGCGACTGTGGCCTTGCTAAGTGGTGGGGTCAGCAGGAGTTTGGTATCCCTCAGAATGTTCTTCAGATTGTCTATGGCCAGACTATCTGTTGGATTGGTACATATTACTCCCCGATGCTGCCGGCCATCTGCACTATTAAGTACTTCTTCATCTTTTACATCAAGAAGGTAATTAAGTGTGTTTTTATAAGTCACACCAGAAGCTGTTTTGTGTTTGTCACGTTTATTACAATGTGTGATGTTTGCCAGCCTGTCCTTTAGGGGTTAATACTTGTTTGGCTTTTTCTCCCTTGCCAGGTGTCGTTGATGAAAAATTGCCGTCCAGCCACACGTCCATTCAGAGCCTCGAGTTCCAACTTTTTCTTCCTGGGTGTTCTCCTGATCGGCTTGAGTTTGGCTTGGGTACCGGTCATCGTTAGTGTGGCACAGTAAGTAATGAGGTGTTTGTACTTGACTTTTTTTTGGTTCATATCCATGTCAGTGCCGTGATTGTCTCACCAAAAGCAGGGTCTCCCTAGGAGCACCCCTAAATGTTTCTACTTTCTTTTTTCTGAACCTGTTAATCCATCCAACCGTGTTTGCCCAGGATTAACTGCTCCCAGGCCTGCGGGCCGTTTGTCAACTACACCACTGCTTGGGAGGTGCTGCCGAGTGCGGTGGCCCAGCTACCCAGTGGGCTCCAAACGCTCCTCTTCATTCTTTCATCAGAGGCCTTTGCTGTAACCTTCTTTGTTTGTACATGGTATGTCGGTCTTGTGAGTGTGTCGGTCTGTTGAGAACGTGTTCATACCAAAGGTGGGCAAAGCTTTTGACTTGCAGGCCACATTGGGTTAAAAATGTCTACATATACAGTAGTGTTCAAATTAATAGCAGTGCAAAGTGACTGACCAGATGAATCGCTGTTACTAGTGTTTTTATTGCTACATGGCAAACAAGTGGGTGCAGTAGATTCTCCGAAAACAAACAAGACCCGGCATTCAGGATGTGCACGCTCTTAAGGCTGTGTAATTGGGCAAAAAGTTGAAAGGGGTGTGTTAAAAAAATAGCAGTGTGGCCTTCAATCGGTGATCAGTGATCAATTTTGTGAAAACAGGTGTGAATCTTGTGGCCCCTATTTAAGGATGAAACCCGCACCAACATGCATTTCTGTTAAAGACATTGTTCAGGAGAACAGCATACTTTGATTAACAAGTTGATTGGAGAGGGGAAAACTTATGAAGAGGTGCAAAAAATGTTTGTCTGTTCAGCAAAATTGATCTATAATTCTTTAAACTGGAGAGAAAAACCAGAGACACGTGCCAGAAAATGTAAGACAACTAAGAAAATGGATCAAAGAATAACCAGAATGACAAAGGCTCAGCCAGTGTTCAGCTCCAGGATGATCAAAGACACCCTCGAGTTACCTGTAAGTACTGTGACAGTTAGAAGTCTGTGTGAAACTAATCTATTTACAAGAATCCCCTCCAAAGTCCCTTTGTTATATAATAATAAGGTTTGTGCAGAAGAGATTACAATTTGCCAAAGAACACGTCAACTGGCCTGAAGAGAAAAGGAGGAACATTTTGTGGACTGATGAGAGTAAACTTGTTCTTTGTGGGTCCAAATGCCGCAGACAGTTTGTGAGACGACGCCCAAACTCTGAATTCAAGCCACAGTACACAGTGAAGACAGTAAAGCATCATGATATGGGCATGTTTCTCCTACTATGGTCTGGGGCCTATTTATCCCATAGCAGGGATCATGGATCAGTTTGCATATGTCAGAATCCTAGAAAGGTCATGTTGCCTTATGCTGAAGAGGACATGCCCTTGAAATGGGTGTTTCAACAAGACAGTGACCAGCAAAACCAGCAAAGTCTTGGTTCCAAACCAACAAAATGAATGTTATGGAGTAACCAGCCCAATCCCCAGACCTTAATCCAATGGATAACTTGTGGGGTGACATCAAAAATGCTGATTGTGCAGCAAAACCAAGAAATGTTCTTGAATTGTGGAATGTTGTTAAAGGATGTTGGAGTGGAATAACAGCTGAAAGGTGCCACAAGTCGGTTGAGTCCATGCCACACAGATGTGAAGCAGTTATGAAAAACTAAATATTAGTTTAGTCATTCAGAGGATTGCCAAATCCTAGAAACAAAAACGTTTCTACAAAATAGTTTTGAGTTTGTAATTCAACGGCAGACACTGCTATTTTTTGAACACATCCCTTTTCAACTAATTGCCCAATTGCACAGCCTTAAGAGCGTGCATATCCTGAATGCCGGGTCTTGTTTGTTTTCTGAGAATCTACTGCACTTACAGGTAACTTGCTTGCCATGTAGCAATGCGGGCATTTTATATTGTATGTCCACACAGTGCAGCATTTAGGTTTCTTTATGTGCCGTGTGTGTTGACTTTGTTTGAATTGAATTGAAACTGCTAAACGCTGATGACGTCAATGCATCGTTTTCATCTTTTCTGTTGCAGTCTGGCCATGTTTTATGTGATTGCTCTAGCTGGAGCTCACAAGAGGGTTATTAATCAACTAAGGGAGCAACTTGCTATGGTGAGTATATGGAACCTTTTGCAGTATGAATCTAAGAAATTAGCAGACATCGGTTATTAGTATGATTCAGTGCTGTTCTATGCGGCTACAAATCAACCATGATACATATTATCAAAATAGCAAAAGTTTATGAAGGTTTTTAATTGCAAACGTGTAGTTAATGCATGAACAGCAAATGTATTTTAATATCACCTTGATGTCAACGCACATGTAAACTGGAATACGCTGTTTTTAACTGTCCAGGAGGGTCGAGACAAGCATTTCCTGATCCAGAAGCTTTGCCAGGCCCAAAAGCTCTCAGCTGTCTCATCTCCTGGGTCAAAAAATCAGCGCTTCCCCAGCAGAAGCAGCCCCAGCTACCACACCAGCTTCTCGAACAATTTTACAGAAGGTGTGTTCCTGGCACATCCACCTCCAGACGCATCTACTCATGTGTGAAGCAGGATTTAGGAGTCGGGCACTAACAAACCGAGACTACACTGGACTGAAAAGCACTACGGTCAGATGGAACCAAACTGTTTGGATGTGTGTTATGTATTTTCTCTTTTTTCACTGTTTCTTATTTTTGTACTGTTTCAGTGACAATCACATACTGTAAAAGTATTTAATGCAATGTTTTTGTATTTTCTGTAACCATTAATTGAAAACAACACCACGACCAGTATATGGTCCTTCTAAGAAGGATTTTACTAAACACTATATTTTTACATCAGTACTTGTAGTATTTTGCACTTGACATGCACTGAGGCTCACTATTTGGTGTACAGAATCTGTACTTTTACTTTAACACAAATTATGATTCTACAGTAAAATAAAGTAGATTATTACCAAATTTGGATAACCTTAATAGCACTGGGTTTTGCAAATAACTCACACACTACGCAAGTGAAAACAGTCACTACCACAACACATCTAAAGACTAACTTATCTAATGTGATACATGTTTTTTTATTAGTAGTAGTATTTGTAGTCATTTTTTTATTTTGCTTGGTATTTTGGGGTGCTGTGGTTGCATAAAGGGAAAATAAACCTCTTAAAAGAAATTCCTGCACATTGTTTTCTTTGGAGTTTAACGCAGCAGCGCCTCCACGTCAGCAGGAGGCGCTGCTGTTCCATTTTCAGTGCGCAAGCAAGTCAGCTGATCCGGAAGCGGATGCAGCGTGCTGGCCAACGGTTTTGACAGGCGAGCGTTTCAACCTCTAAAATGCTGAGAATCACCATCCGGGCAGATATAAGTACCCTTTGGGTCTTGTTCTGGATCACGTATTCTCAGTTTTTGGCCGTGTCGTCCGATGACATAGTGGTGGCGTGTGGAGGATTCGTTAAATCCGATGTGGAAATCAATTACTCGCTGATCGAGGTAAGCGTGCAAAGTGTCCGTTTAGCTGTGGAGCCGCTTGCTAGCTAGCGTGAGCTTATTCATATTATTAGTGTTATTATTATGGTGATATAATTGCTAGAAAAAAAAACAATTTACTCGATACAAGTCGTTTTTTTTGCCTTTAAATATGTGAGTGTCTCGGGAGAATGTGTAGCACGAGGCACTGGCGTTAATCCCAGGCTCATTCACAAGCTCCTAAAGATTAACTGTTGAGTTAATTAGTGACATTAACTGTTCCTCTTCCGTACGCTGCAGTTTGAACGGATTGTACGCCGGCAGTAGGAGCCGAATCAGCTTTTATTGTCAAAGTATGCTTGCTCCATTGGCTTTTTCTTTTGTTTTTCTTTTCAGATTAAACTCTACACCAAGCAAGGCTCGTTAAAGTATCAGACCGACTGTGCTCCGATCAATGGGTACTTTACGATCCCTCTTTACGACAAGGTAAATGACACACGGGGTAATTGTTTATGTATTTGCTGTGTGATGGTGAAGATGATCGCACAAAGTTTTATTCTCTGTGCAGGGAGACTTTGTATTAAAGATTGAACCCCCCCTTGGCTGGAGCTTTGGTATGAGCTGCATTTTTGCTTATTATGCTAATCTTTTATATGCATAATGGGGATGTCCCAATCCACATCTTTTGGGTTCTGATCCGGTCCGTTTTTAATGTTAGTCTTGCCGGTCGTCTCCGGTACCGATCATTTAAAAAAAATAATATACGCTTGTTGCAAACAATAATTTTTAGAATTTAATATGGTTGTTAAAATAGCTCTTCAAAGCATGAAAAATAATTCGACCAAAGAGTTGCTGAATTTACCTCGTGTGACGAACAATATCGTTTGGCTTTTGTGAGTCAGGTCCCTAATGAAAGTAAAAGTCCATCAAATAAAAGATAAAATTGGAAAAAATGGGTGTGCAAAATACTGCAGAAACGGGTATATAGTGTCATTCCAGGCTGCTGTTTAGTGTGCGGGCTATAGAGGGCAGTGGTGTCCAGCATGCTGGTTAGAGCAAGTTTTTGGAGTCAAGTGCGTAGAATAAGAAAACTAGAAAGTGGAACGTATGCTCGAAGGACTGAGTGCTAAAAAAAAATGCCCATGCAAAAAAATGGCCTACCGAATTACAGCCATCCTGACGTCAAACTATTCAACCGCCTTTACAGTAGGGTAGGACAAGTGGGAGTAAATGTTTATCAGAAATGTAGCTTCAAAGCCCAGTATTATATTTATTTGAATTATGTTATGTTTTATTTTATTGTTTATTCAGTGGTATCTTGGCACACAAGTGTCCCAACTATAGATAGATAATTTAATCCCTAAGAGAAAGTCATGTTTCCAGCAGCTCTTCAAAAACGTCATAATAGACTTAAAACACTTAGTCACAACATAAAACAACCAAGGAAAGGAAGGAGAGATAACAAAATAATACTATAGATTAAGAATAATTAAATACAGAACATAACACTTTAAATATGTAGTTCGATCCGAGCCGTCTTTCGGCTGTTTTTTTGCTTTGACCTGCGAGCTAAAATTTGGCTTACGACCTGCCACAGTGGCTATGCCTGCCCATAAATTGCCCATAAATTGTGGCTATGCCATGGATTTGTACTAATACGCATGTGAAATCTAAGTAATCTGTTTCACGTCACATTAGCACTCAAAAAGCTCATCAAAGCTTAGCTTATAGTATCAGCATTTGGGAGCACAAATGAGGTGAAAGAAAAAGGGGAAACATACGGTATAGTCTGTCTGTGCATCACGAGACAAAGTTAGAAGGTGCGTTCAAGGACTGTCAAAAGGGGGACAAATCTCTGCTCGCAGCAACATGCAAAAGTGGTGAGATTTCTAACTATATATCATTTTTTTAGTAAAATAATGGCCTGTATTTCCAAAGTTGATATCCCTTTAAGTAAATTTGATATAGTTCTTGTAATTGCATATCAAATTGTTTACCACAGAGATTTACATCACCACTTATGGATAAAATGTATTGTGCGATGTGATTATTACGGGTTAAATATGGACAAAATGCCACTACATATTGTAATCAATTGACAGCCCTAACATAAATGTGTATATAAATATATATTTAAAAACGTACACACACAACTCTTATTTTGTCTCTTTTCTTACCCATTTTTACTGTATTTTATTAACAGTATCTTTAGACATTTCAAATGGTGATTAATCATGATTAATTCATTTGAAAACTGCGATAATGTGTTTTTCTTGTACATTTGCCAGAGCCTACCAGCGTAGAGCTCCATGTGGATGGAGTCACAGATATATGTACAAAAGAAGAGGACATCAATTTTGTTTTCACTGGCTTTTCAGTATCGGGGAAGGTGGGCTTTTTCTTTCTTTATGCTGCAAAAGTATTTGCATTTTTTAAAAACGAATTGTTTTATATTTAGATAATTGTTTTTGATGTTTTAATTGTGTGGAATAAGATCAGAGTTCCGCCCGGAATTCCTTAAGGCTCTGGATGTTGGGGGACTGTGTTGGTTGACACGCCAACACAGTTGTCACGACATAGTCCAGCTTGGTGACCTTAGGATCTCGTCTCTGCTCTTAGCAGACGATCTGGACCTTATGGCCTTATCAGGCTGTGACCTTCAGCGTTTACTGGAGCGGTTTGCAGCTGAGTGTGAAGCTTCTGGGATGAGACTCAGCACCTCCAAATCCGAGGCCATGGTTCTCAGTCGAAAAAGGGTGGACTGTACCCTCCGGGTTGGGAGTGAGGTCTTGCCTCAGGTGGAGGAGTATCTTGGGTTCTTGTTCACGAGTGAGGGAAGGTTGGAGCGTGAGATCGACAGACGGATCGGTGCAGCGTCCGCAGTAATGCGGTCGCTGTACCGGACCGTCGTGGTGAAGAGAGAGCTGAGCCGGAAGGCAAAGCTCTCTGTTTAACGATCGATCTACGTTCCCACCCTCACCTATGTTCATGAGTTATGGGTCATGACCGAAAGAACGAGATCGCCAATACAAGCGGCGGAAATGAGTTTTCTCCGTAGGGTGGCTGGACTCACCCTAAGAGATAGGGTGAGGAGCACGGCCATCCGGGAGGAGCTTTGAGTAGAGCCGCTGCTCCTTCACATCGAGAGGAGCCTGTTGAGGTGGCTCGGGCATCTAATCTGGAGCCCTCCCGGGCGAGGTGTTTCGGGCATGCTCAGTCGGGAGAAGACCCCGGTGAAGACCTAGTACACGCTGGATGTACTATGTCTCACAGCTGGCCTGGGAACGCCTTGGTGTCCTCCCGGTGGTGCTGGACGTCCCTACTGAAACTGCAGCCCCCGGGACCCAGGCCCGGATAAGAGGAGGAAAATGGAATAGAATGGAAGACATTGGACATTGTTTTAACCTTTAATGTACCAATCATGTCAATCATCATCAACAACAACATAACATTTGACTAAATTTTAAATGTCATCCTAATCCTAATTTATTCTTCTCATGTTCTTATTCAACAGGTCCTCAGTAAAGGCCATCTCCTTGGCCCAGCTGGAGTAGAAGTTAAACTGAGCCGAGCAGGAACAGATGAGAAACTCCAGAGTGTCATCACGCAGCCTGGAGGATTGTAAGTACCTTCGGGATGTTTGATCGTCATGCTTTTGCACCGATGGGATCTGGTTGTCTTATGTTTTGTCGCCATCCCTGCAACAAAGATACACCTTTCACAAAGTCCTACCTGGAAAGTATGACATCATTGCTACCCATCCTTCCTGGATCCTGGAGCAGGTTGGTAGCTTTCAGTCGTGTTTTAACTGATGCTTTTTGACAATGAATAGAAATGACGTGACGAAAACACGTACTTCCTTATATGGGCATTGTTGAGCAGTGACTACCAGGAAATGTTTGTTCGGGTGTGAGGGAAAGCTAATTTAGTTTGGCAACACAAAGCTGGAAAGATCCGGCCGCTTTCCAACGTTACTTGGTCGTGTTGAGGAGTCAGAAGAGCAAGCTGTAAGTAACAATTTATCACCTAACTGTGTTTTTTTTCTGCAAGTAATGGGACAAAAGCGGTTGTGTGAGTAGCATTATAGAGGGTGCATACGTGGAGAAGAGGGAGTTTTAATTATAAGATCACCCATGTCTGGAGCTGCTAATAGCTGTTAAAAGCAGACATTTTAAAACGATAAATCGCTGTTTAGTGGGGGTCGGCCGCTGTCCGGAAGTTCTCGGGAACACTCCTCTATAGGAGTCCAGAACTCAATACAAAGGCCCGGAAATGAGTATAATAGGTCCTTTAAATTACTTATTTCAACATATAAACACACACAATTAATAGCACTAACTGTCCTTTTTTTTAATGGAATTGTCCAGTATTTAGAAAAAGTGCAGAGTTGGCAACCAAAGGTCAATGTAATCAGCATATCTGTTACGTAATATGCAAATGTCACCTTCTTCTTTGGAGTCGGTGGCTCCATCTTTGCCTCATTGATAGTCTAATGTGATCTTTACAAGCATCAGCATATTTATGACCATTTAAAGATTGTTGGAGTGGCGGAATGACACCGTCTTGGAGCTCAAGTGCGCATAATTCACTGCAGGTGGCATTTATAATAAGGCCGCGTGTGCACCACATGATTTTAAAGGTCTGTTTTTCTACTCAAGTACGTAGATTTGTTGGTTTTGAGTACGGAATACAAATGAGGCCCCCGCTCAGCAATAGCCTACATAATCACTTTGACCTTCCGTGCAGCTGCTGGTGATCTTTTGCCGTCTTCCCACAGAGCGCCACCTCCGTGCACATTTCCAATGCCAATGCGCCGGCCGCCGACCATCTGGTGGTCGGAGGCTATGACGTCTCAGGGGAGGTCCGCAGTGATGGAGAACCCATGAAAGAGGTCACCTTCCTGCTTTACTCGGCCACGGTGAAGAGAGAGGTAAACCGACATTTTTTGTCCAGAAACGGCGAGATGTCAACATGTTCATGCTCAAGGTGTAGATTATAATACTTAATTCCAAATGTTTCCTTGGGTCCCCAGGATGTAAAGGACTGCAATTTCTCTCCAGTGGAGGGTGCCGACTCTGGGGATACCTCTCTTGTCTACCTGTGCAGTGCCCTCTCCAGGGAAGATGGCACCTTCAACTTCCCTTCGCTGGCTAGTGGCGAATACACCGTGGTAAGCTTTCCTGGTTAAAGCATTTTAATTTGCAATTCTATTTATAGCTCATAAGGTATTTCTTTAGGTGCCCTTCTACAGAGGAGAAAGGATCACTTTTGATGTCGCTCCTTCCAGAATGAATTTTAAAGTGGAGCACAACAGTTTGACGCTAGAGGTATTACTTTTACTTAAATGTTAACTCTGAAATATATTCAGCACACTTAATAATACACGCTAACGTTGACTTCTTTGTGTCTTTTTTTTGTAGCCTATTTTTCGCGTTATGGGTTTCTCTGTGACTGGACGGGTTCTGAACAGTGTGGCTGGGGAGGGCGTAGCTGATGCCCAAGTCTCCCTCAACAATCAGATGAAAGGTAGTAACATTATGAGATGAATCCATTTTTTGTGAAATACTTCACTCCTGACTTCTGTTGCTTTTCTCCCCAGTTGTCAGCAAAGAGGACGGTTCTTACAGGCTAGAGAACATGACAGCCGGTACTTACACCATCCGTGTCCAAAAGGAGCTTATGTTCTTTGAGCCAATAACGGTCAAAATTGCCCCCAACACGCCACAGCTTCCTGACATCATTACAGCAGGGTGCGTCCATCTGCTTTTAGAAATTGTTTGGGTACCTTTGAGTAAACACTAAAAGGCTTCCATTGTTTTTAATTTTCAGCTCCGATTTGATTGCAGTAAATTTTTCCCATTTGGCGTTTTGTCTGAGCAAAGCATTTTGTTAGAAAATGGTGCATGGCGCTACATCGCTCTCTGTCCACCAAGGAAGCCAAAGGACGCTGGAGCTCAAACCCCAGAGCTGTCCTTGCTGTCCTTGCAGTCCTCGCCCCAGTGAATGTGTTGCTCAGACACTATCCGTCATGAGAAAACTAAAAGTTGGTTTCATTTTAAAGTCGTATTGGTATATGTGGCTATATTCCCCAGTTATACCTTTTCAGTCTAGCTGTGTGATGAGTTTAGTGTTATTTGTAAGATGACACTGAGTCAGACTGTTATTATTGTTATATTTTTATGTGAGTACATATTGATTGTAATGTTTTTATGCAGGTTCAGTGTTTGTGGACAGATCACCATCAGCCGCTTGCCTGAGGGCATGAAACAGCTGGGTCGCTACAAGGTCACCTTGACACACCAGGGCCAGGACAAGACCTCAGGCCGGGTCATTGACTCTGACACCCAGGGAGCATTCTGTTTTCAGATTAAACCTGGAGACTACAGCGTCCTTGTACGACAGCCTTTCAAATGAATAATCCTGTCTGAAAATATATTTTGTGTGACTTGGCATTCATTTCATAATACAAAACTACATCGCCACTATTCTTACCTTGACAGAATTCAGCCACTGAACAAATTTTGCACATTTTTTTGTGTGTGCACTGTGTGCAGGTATCTCTCCCAGAGGCAGATGTGAAGGCAGGGCTGGCGTTGCACCCTCATTCACTGGAGTTTGCAGTTGTGGACCGACCCCTCACAGACCTACTTTTTACGCAGTTCATGGCCTCTGTCTCTGGAAAGGTTTACTGTTTAGGTAAAGTCTGCCTAATTAACACTTTGCATGCTTTAATATATTTAGGTGAAGCAATGACATACAGTATATAGTGTTAGTTTTGACACTACTGGACCACATGATGTCTTGCTGACTTCCAGCATCCTGTGATGACCTGTCAGTAACATTTCAACCAATTAGCCGACAAGGAGAGAGAAGGACTGTGCCCTTGTCTGGCAGCAGTGACATCCTCAGCTTCTCCTTTGACAATGTTCTACCCGGGAAATACAAAGGTCAGATATTATTGCCTTTATATATACTAATATATTATAGCATAAGTGTTTCAGTCATGGTTGATTTTCAGAAATCTGACACTGTGTTTTTTCATTTGGAATTACTGAGTTCCATAATCTAATGAAAACATTTATATACATGTATGATGTAATGTAACATCTACAGTATGTATATATGAGGGCTGTCAAAATGAACAGTTTCTTTAACGTACACGCGTCCTGTTTAACCACACTGTAGTTTGGGGGAAGTGGCAGTGACTGTGGAGCCCGGGGGGGGGGGACAAATATTGAGCAGAAATGGACAAAGAGAGAAAGTATTTTGATTTTTGATTTAGCATGAAAGCCCTGGCAGATGACAAGACCAAAGTTATTTTGTATCTACTGTCACTGTGATTTTGAGTTGTCACACAAGGTAATCAAATCCTATCCTTGAAGGTGTGTTCAAGGATCATCAAAGTAGGACAAATCACTGCTGTGTTAAACATTCAAAAACTGGGATTTCTGACAGTAAATTATTTTTTGAATAAAATAATGGATCGTAGTTACATATCAAATCCTTTACCACAAAGAGATTTGTATCCCTACTTGTTATAGATAACTTTTTTTTAGTTGTGATTAATCACAGTTAACTATGGACAAAATGCGATTGATTGCGATTAAATATAGATTGGTAGCCTAATTTCATATATGTGTATATGTATGTGTGTATATGTATATGTGTGTATGTATGTATATATATGTATGTATATATATATATATATATATATAAGGAATGGTGTTTGTTAAATGGCAAATAATATCTGTCACTGTTTTGTCCAATAGCAACACTTTCCACACAAAGTCAATAATGGCGTTATGTTTTCACGCAGTGAAATTGCATGTTCATTTTCTAACACATGATTTCACTTCACCGCTTGAAATGTGGCTTGCCTTTTTTCCATGTCTCCAAAAAGTGCCTTCGTCAACCACAAAAGTGCCGTCCCGGTGCGCACGTTCTCCTCAATTCCTTCATTCCAAGCTTATGTGTGACTCTTGTCTTTTGTATGTATTGATTTCTACTTCCATCAGTGAGCATCTCTCATGAGGAGTGGTGTTGGAAGCACAAATCCATGGAAGTTGAAGTCCTGGACTCTGACATATTGGGGGTGGAGTTCCGACAGATCGGCTACATCCTACGCTGCTCCCTCTCGCATGCAATTACTCTGGTCAGTAGCTAACTCATACTGGGTGGATGACACGTTCTTACATGTACACTTAATTGGTGTTTCTTTGCAGGAGTTCTTCCAAGATGGCAGCAAACCTGAGAATGTGGGCATCTACAATCTCTCCAAGGGAGTCAACCGTTTCTGCCTCTCCAAACCTGGTAAGGTTCCTTTTCCTTTGTTCTCGTATCATTCAAATTGTATGAATGTGAAAACTACTAAAGCAAAATGCAACTGTTCCATTGAGTGTAACTCATTCACTCCCAGCCATTTGTCAAAACATCCCTCTCAGGACCCGCCATTTTAGACAAATTTGACAGACCTTTCAAGGCACACGGAATATTGTGTTCTATTGCTCATCTTTGATTAAAAAAGTTTGTTTCTACCTTATTCCATCCTTGAGTAATCAGCAGTGGAACATAGGCAAGTTTCAAGCAAATATCAGTTCCTGACTAAAAAAGGCAGAAAAACGGCTCTTTTGTGAAGATTAATTTGAGTCATAACTTACACTTTGGCACAAATGTAGACATATATGACGAGCCAAAATCTCCAAGCAGTTTTACCACAACATTAACAACACCAAAAAAAAGTAGTTTTACATGAAAATAATGATTTATTTACAAATACAGTATGACACCATGAACTATTTACAATTTTCCCATTTGGAACGAAACCGTGTGTGCACGCGTGCCTGAAAATTTCCATACACTGCAAAACCTTATGTATGCTGCACTCGTCCACGCTCTCCCACTTCCTCATTGCTGCGCATACAAGCAAATAAGCTCTGGCAAGCTCTCAAATGCAAGATCAAATGCACTTCTGCCACCTTGTGACCGTTTTTATGTGCTAACACCGCCTCAAAATGAACCTCTATTTGTGGGCTGTTACGACATCACCTCTTTGTGTCTCTCACGCAAAAAAAACCATGAAAGACGTATTAACACGTCTGCAGTAGCGAATGAGTTAAGAGTGAGACAGAAGTCTTATCTCACCATCTAAAACCGTAGGAAAGTAATTAATCTTCCAAAAATGTCTCAACCAGGCGTTTACAAAGTCACCCCTCGGTCCTGCCACCAGTTTGAACAGGATTTTTACACTTATGATACGTAAGTAAAACTACCGAGATGCGGTCTCCCTGTATCCAGTTTTGTCACGTGACATGTTTAAGCTTTTTGTCCTAACAGCTCAGCACCAAGTATCCTGACTCTTACCGCAGTGCGCCATCACATGACCGGGCTCATCACCACGGACAAGATCCTTGACGTCACAATCACCATCAAGTAAGGAGCGGATGATAATGGACGGGTTAATTAAAATGTTCATCATTTT
This sequence comes from Oostethus manadensis, assembly GCA_024372805.1. Classification (NCBI taxonomy): domain Eukaryota; kingdom Metazoa; phylum Chordata; class Actinopteri; order Syngnathiformes; family Syngnathidae; genus Oostethus; species Oostethus manadensis. The sequence goes on along the minus strand of QODF01000155.1, from coordinate 725,937 downwards.
GTGCTTGCCAATAATAAACGTTACAGCGGGAATAATTTACGAAACCGATACCTATAAGAATACGTGGTGTCCATGAAGTCTTACAATTTAAATTTATAACATGAGAATGAGACAATCAAGACAATGTCAAGTAGATATTGACTTTTTTTGTCTCATCTAATATGCCAGGCTTGTCCTAAACAATCTATTTTTTTGCTGAGATGTTCTTGATCTTGGGCCAGTCCTCTACATAATTTTATGTAATTGTACCACTACTGCTAATAACAATAATGCATGTTATTTGTGAAAATTATATCATATTTATATTGTTATTGATGCTCTTTAATAACTTTATTCTGACCTGAACATTTATCCTTTGTACAAATATGACGCACATGTCCATGTCATAAAGTGACATATTGCGGTGTGCATAAGTGGGTGAGGAACAGGTAAGTCTTTATTTGGCAGGGGCCAAACATGATCTATAGGAAAACACACATGATCAAGCACTCTGGTTCAGAAGGGTTGATGGAGTAAAAAAAATATTTAAGTCTGTCAGTCATCGGGATTTCTCTAAGGTCGCTGTGTTGGAGAGACGTACAACACCGGTTAATGGGGGTAGGTGGTTTATTTGGTGTCTAATAGTAGCAATTGTATTGTCAAAAAATGACATGAAATCATCGCTGCTAAGAGTGGTAGGGATGGATGGGTTGATGGTGCTATGACGCTTTAACAATAGCCACAATGCTGAAGAGGGATTTGTTTTTTTTGTTTTTTAATTCCGTTAAAGATGAGTAGTAAGCTTTTCTCGCATTACACAGGGCCTTTCTATCATTTTTTCAGCTCTCTTCCCAGGCTAAACAATTTTCTGAGACAGAGTCTGAGTGGATGAAATGCCATTTCCTCTCTAATTTTTGTGTCTGCCGTTTCAGCTCACGGGTATGGGAATTGTACCATGGTGCAGATTTTTTCCTCTTTCTTAAGTTTAGGGGGGTGACACAGTTGAGTTTCTTGTAAGAGGGAGGTTGTGCTGTCTACAAGCTTATCAATCTGTGGTTGACTGATTTTAGTATTTATTGTATTTATGGATGCGGGCGATATTTTGAGTTTATGAACACTGTTGTTTGATAAGCGTCTGGTAAGCATGGTTTTATCTGCTAATGTGTAATTAGCTAATTGGAATCCAATTAGAGGAATATGTCATTATTCAACATAACAGCCTGACCCGGTGTCATCTAAGAAATCACACAGCAACTTAACTTGCAAGAGGTTGGTAAGAAATGTGCAAGATAAGATGTTTATTATTGTACACTCTTAACTGCTTCCCATCGTGCATTGCGTTGCTTTGTTGAAGGACACAAGTCCACCAGGGGTCATTTCAACTGAATGAACGGGGCGGCAACAGTGTGTGGTGGCAGCAACGCAATGCATGATGGGAAGCAGTTTTTTAAATTATTATTATTATACACTTGTATTGGGACTTGGATATGTTTTACCTACCTGTTGCATGTTAAGTTGCTGTCTGAGGATTTTAGCGTTCTTTCTTAGGTGATGCCGTGAGTCAGGCTGTTATACTGAGCAATGACCGCCTGCTATTTGCGATGGGTTGACAAGCTTGTTGCGATTTTACTTGTACCTTGTAATTGGCTCCCGCCAAAGAAAGAGCTACCGCTTTCTCACTGATTCAAGAACGGGAAAGTATTTAAACGATTAGTAGGATTATACAAAGTGTCACAAGATTAGAACATGGACATAAATTAGCCGCACCCACCAATGTAGAAGCCGCAGAGTTCAGACTTAAGAAAAGAGTCTTTTACACTGAAATTATGGTAATAAGTTAAATTTTTTGAGGAGAAGCGGTATAGAAAATGTATGCATGAATGTTTGAGGCACTATGTCTCCATAAATGGCTTGTGCCATGCACGTATGTGACAGTGGATAGTCTGTGTATCTGATTGTGTTTCAATAAAACACAAGATACTATGCCTTTTCTTGAGTAGCCAAAGCACTAGCAAGAGTAGCTCATCAGTTGCTTTTACAATATACAGTCTATATGTAAACTATAAATAGACGTTGTGGACACCCTGTATACAGGGAGTGCAGAATTATTAGGCAAATTAGTATTTTGTCCACATCATCCTCTTTATGCAAGTTGTCTTACTCCAAGCTGGAAGAACCAAGGCAAAAAAATAACTGCCCATGAACTGAGAAAAGTCAAGGGTGCAGTTGCCAAGATGCCACTTGCCACCAGTTTTGCCATATTTCAGAGCTGCAACATCACTGGAGTGCCCAAAAGCACAAGGTGTGCAATACTCAGACGTGGCCAAGGTAAGAAAGGCTGGAAAAACCACCACCACTGAACAAGACACACAAGCTGAAACGTCAAGACTGGGCCAAGACATATTTAAAGACAGATTTGTCTAAGGTTTTATGGACTGATGAAATGAGAGTCTTGTTTGGCCATGATGGATGGGCTTGTGGCTGGATCGGTGAAGGGCAGCAAGGTGGAGGTGAAGTACTTGTATGGGCTGGTGTCATCAAAGATGAGCTTGTGGGGCCTTTTCGGGTTGAGGATGGAGTCAAGCTAACTCCCAGTCCTACTGCCAGTTTCTGGAAGACACCTTCAAGCAGTGGTACAGGAAGAAGCCTGCATCCTTCAAGAAAAACATGATTTTCATGCAGGACAATGCTCCATTACACGCGTCCAAGTACTCAACAGCGTGGCTGGCAAAGGGTCTAAAAGAAGAAAAACTAATGACATGGCCTCCTTGTTCACCTGATCTGAACCCCATAGAGAACCTGTGGTCAATCATCAAATGTGAGATTTACAAGGAGGGAAAACAGTACACCTCTCTGGAACAGTGTCTGGGAGGCTGTGGTTGCTACTGCACGGTATGTTGATGGTGAACAGATCAAAACAGCGACAGAATCCATGGATGGCAGGCTTTTGAGTGTCCCTGCAAAGAAAGCTGGCTATATTGGTCACTGAATTGTTTTTGTTTTGTTTTTGAATGTCAGAAATGTATATTTGTGATTGTTGAGATGATGTATTGGTTTCACTGGTGAAAATAAATAATTGAAATGGGTATATATTTGTTTTTTGTTAAGTTGCCTAATAATAATGCACAGTAATAGTCACCTGCACACACGGATATCCTCCTAAAATAGCTAAAACTAAAAACTACTTCCAAAAATATTCAGCTTTGATATTAGGTTGGGCCGCACGGTGGCTGAGTGGTTAGCACATTGGCCACACAGTCAGGATATCTGGAAAACCTGGGTTCAAATCTCCATTGGGCATCTCTGTGTGGAGTTTGCATGTTCTCCCCGTGCATGTGTGGGTTTTCTCTGGGTACTCCGGTTTCCTCCCACATTCCAAAAACATGCATGTTAGGTTAATTGGTGACTCTGAATTGTCCATAGGTATGAATGTGAGTGTGAATGTTTGTTTGTCTATATGTGCCCTGCGATTGACTGGCGACCAGTCCAGGGTGTACCCCGCCTCTCGCCCAAAGCCAGCTGGGATAGGCTCCAGCATCCCCGTGACCCTAATGAGGATAAGCGGTACAGAAAATGAATGAATGAATGATATTAGGTTTTTTTGGGTTCATTGAGAACATGGTTGGTGTTCAATAATAAAATGAATCCTCAAAAATACAGCTAATAATTCTGCACTCCCTGTAGATATAAAACTCAGTTCATACATTTTGACATAGATGTGCATGTTTGTAAAAAGAGCATGTGATACATAACATAAATAGACTTTATGTAAAAGAAATGTGTACAGTAGATACTCTAATAGAATATAAACATAAGATTCATATCAGTGATATACACTGTAAAAGCTATAAGAATGCATGGTTTGACTGAGGTAACACAATGAGTCTTGCAATGTAACCTGCTATATATAGTACAGCATGTGTCTGTGTCCGTTTTATACTTTTCCATCTTGTATTTTTTTTTCTCCCCTGATTGCCTGTCAGATCGTCCATTGAGAGTGAGCCGGCGCTGGTTCTTGGCCCCTTGCGGAGTCTGGAGGAGCAGAGGCAGGAGCAGCAGCTGCAGGAGATTCAGCTGCGGCGTCAGGAACGAGAGCGGCGAGCTGCTGAAGATGGGACCTCCAAGGATGATAGTCCTCCTGTTCTAGAGAAGGCCGATGACTTGACGGGCCCCTTCCACTATGAGTTCTCCTACTGGGCAAGGTCAGTTGCAGTAAACTTTGAAATTATTACTATATTAATAAATGGCACTCGTCTCATTTCCATTTTTACCTCTCACCGTCAATAATGTTTCTTATTTGAATTTAAAGTATTGTATAGTTAAAATTTGTTTCAACAAACTGCAATCTTCTTGCATATTCTCAAAAAGACATATTTGAAATATTCACACAAAGAAGGGAAATGAGCATGGACTTCGTACTTTAACTGATCTTCACATGTCAACTAATGCTAAAGCACTTTTGGTTTACTTTGCAGGGCTGGGGAGAAGATAACAGTGACTCCCTCGTCAAAGGAGCTGCTTTTCTACCCCCCTGAAGTAGAGGCCACCATCACAGGAGGTCCCTCATACAAATTGCTGTCTAATAATGCTGTTTGAAGTCACTTTCACAACTAGTACATTTCTGTGCATGCTATAACAAGACATTTTAACTCATTTTGCAGAGTCGTGTCCGGGGCGCATGGTGGACATTATGGGCCGTGCGGGGCTCTTCCTGGAAGGCCAAGTGTCACCGGAGCTGCAGGGTGTAGAGATCTCTATCAGTGAGAGAGGAGCTGCTGCACCACTCATCACTGTGGCTACTAATGAGATGGGAGCATACAGGTATAGAAAACCAAAGTCTGATTTAAGGAAGAAACAATAGAAGTGATTGGATTGAAGTCACAAAAAAGTGCATTTTCAAAGGTACAAAGTCAACAATGTTAATGACGCAGTGCCTTCCAGATGTATTAGAGTAGGAGTGGGCCAAGTGCGCCCGCAACATTTGTTGCAATCAAGCAACAAACAGGGAGAGAGTACCACAAGTTACCAGGCATGACTTGTGGCGGGATTATGTGGGAGTTTTTGCGGCATTGGAGTTTTGTGTAGATATTTATTTGTGTGTTCACACAGTGTGGTAGGCAGGTTCCGTTGTGCGTCACGTGTGTTGTTTGGATGGCTTTTTTGTACAAGCTACAGATTGCATCGGACTATTTCCTTCATGACTCAAGTGTTGCTGGAGACAGCTTTGATGTTAAAGGTTTAAAACTAAATAAATACAAGAATTTTGAAATTACTGGCGGGCTGCAGTTTGACTACGCTGGACTTAGAAGATAAAAATTGTTTTTAACCTAACCCATTTTTCATGGAGTACTGTTTTGGAAGAAGTGACTGACAGGTGTGTTTTGTTACCCAGGTATTGCCTATGTTTATTGTCTTGCTTATTCAATCCATAAATGGCACTGAATGTCTTTGCCCGGTTTCAGATTGGGTAGGGTTGGAAAAAACACAAAAATCAAAGAGTTGTCTATTGATGGAATAAAGTAATTGCGAATCTGTGAGAAGACTGAAAAATCGCCATTATGTAGTTGCCCAAACTGCATTTTTTTTCAGCAATCTTTATTGACCTAGGATCTATTGTGTGCGTCAGCTGTATTGCATATACTGTAGCTTTTGGCCAGACTTTAAAATGACAAACAAGGATGTGGTCAGAGCAACAACCATTGCTTTATTTTAAATCAACAGGTTACTTTTGGCCAAAATAGTGTGCACAGCCCGAGCATTCACAGCCGGATTGCAAACATCTACATTAACGTATTTTGAAATGGTTTCAGTTGAAATAACCGGTATTGGTAAATACACCAAGGAGGGACATGCATGTTTCTTGTTAATACATCCATTTGGAAGCAAGAATGCCAGCAAAAACTGAATGACTGAATCTACGTGACGAATTGGCACAACATTCTGCACAGACGTCTTCTCGCTCCAAAGATCTTTCGTAACCGCATTAGTGAAGATGACAGTTGTTTGAAAGGATCTTCATTAGATTTGTTGCCCACATTTATGTCTCCTTCCAGGATGAGTTGTGGGTACTTCAGTGATCCGTGGTCACTTATTGCCAGCCCACTATCAATGTTAGCCAGATGACTGATGAATTGTATGACTTCAGTGATAGCAGACAGTCAACAGACATCCAGTGAACATGCTAGGTTTTCATTTGAAGAGTTTATGTTCTAACTAATGTTTTCAAAATATGAGACAAAAAGTCATCCTGATAAACGTCGTGAAATGACATATTGTGGTGTGCACAGATCTGCAAAGACCAGGAGCCAATCATGCATGAGCTACGACTGGGGTTAATGAGCTTAACCCATTGGAAATCACAGGAGGCCATTACTCAACAGTCTAAAAAGTTTTTTTTTTTGTTGCTTGTATTGGTACTTGTTTTGTATATTTCCTAGCTACCTTTTAAGTGTTAATTCGCTTTGTGATGAGTTTAGCGTTCTTTGTAAGATGACACCATTATGTTGAGTAATGACCTGCTATTTCGGATGGGTTCACAAGCTTGTTGTTCGTTTTTTTTAAAGCTTTTCATTGGCTCCTGCTAAAGAAACGCTACCGTACGAGCGGCACAGTACGATTAGAAGTAGCTCTGAAGTAAAGGAGAAAAAAGTAGCGGCTTATTCACCGGAAATTCTGTGTAATCTGATTCAGGGTGTCACTGCATTTACAGGCCATGTTCCATTTTTTTCCAGCTTTCGACCTCTATTTATCGTTTCTGCAATATGCTTTGTGAAAATTTGTCACCATAGTAACTGCCTTCTTTCTCCTCCGTGTCCGTGCAGTGTGGGTCCACTCCACAGCGACCGGCAGTATGACATCAGCGCCAGTAAAGAAGGTTTTGTCCTGAGTCACGTGGAGGGGAGCCAGGGAGATTTCAAGGCCTTTGCTTTGGCTGGAATCACCTTCAAGGTACTATGTACTGTTTTGTCTCCCCCCCACCCCCCTGCAGTGTTTAGCTGATGCTTTTATCCTGATAATTTTATTTATTGTGACTTATGAAAAATGAAAAACAAATATTGCTGGCCGCCACCGGCCCCACCAGTAACCGATTTTGCATGTGAGTGTTTTTATTGGAACGACGAATAAACACATGAAATCCTTGAAATATTGGCCAGAGTCAAATCAGCTTTCTGCTACTATCCAGTTACCTGGTGGGATCTGCAATTATTGGCAATGAATTATTCAGCCACCTCTGTCAAACTGTGATAAATACATAGAAACTGTCTTGTGTATCATTTATATACACACATTTTAGTGATGTTATGACAGCATCTCTGACAAACAGCTCACCTTGCCCAAAGCCATCATTTTATTTGAGCAGGTGGCTCTTCCCATGGAGACATTAACATATTTTAGCAATAATAATTTAACTGACAGCCTCCTTTTTTGTAGTTTAATATTGTCTCTGTTGATGTTCTTGATCTCCCTTGACCTTAATCACTGAGATTAGAACCGCGAGATTGCAACAAAGGCTGATTAAATATGAGCATGAAACCTATTAACCCGGGCCACTTGTCTTTGTGTGTGTCTGTGCTGCAGATCAAGTCAGAAGACGGTCATCCGCTGTCGGGAGTCCTTTTGTCGTTAAGTGGAGGACAGTTTCGCTCTAACCTGTTGACTCAGGACGCTGGCGTCCTCAATTTCAATAACCTGGTAGGGAACTCCATTTTTTCATGTTTTTGAACTCATACAGATTTAAAATGTCTTGTCCCAAAATATTATTTATAGGGATGCACACTAAATATGAAGAATTATGACGTAATTCAGCTCAATCTGATAACATTAACAAATGTTCTGATAGTTAAAAAACAAAAAAAAACAAGCCCTATGATTTATAGTACCGATGTCAAGATATTTGGTAAAGACAAATCTACAGGTCCTTTTTGTCAAAACCAATTTTGTCGTTCTGAGTTGCAGGTGTGCACAAACTACTACTACAGTTAAATCTTAATATACCGTAAATACAACAAAAAAATAGATACAAAAACTTATCGGTATCGGACAAGTCAATGCAGGAAGTATCATACAAGCCTAAAAAATTTTGCGCAGCCGTAGTCATTTACTTTATATTATGTAATACAATTATTACTATATATTAATTTAATATTAAAATATAATTTTAATTTATAATATTTACATAAATTTATATAAAAACATTTTTAAATCTACACAAGTCAACATAGCTGTTGCAAAAAGTCACACTTTTGCTAGAACAAGAGGCCTACTGATTAGGATCGCATTGTGACGAGGTTTTTGGTTTTTTTTTTTTTTTGAGGTATTGTAAGTCAGAATGTGATTTAATGCTTTCTGCGTGACATGAAGACTGCTTTCCTTCTCTCCAGAGTCCAGGTCAGTACTACTTCAAGCCTATGATGAAGGAATTCCGCTTTGAGCCGGCATCCCAGATGATTACAGTAGAAGAGGGTCAAATCCTTAGTATTGATATCACTGGTATCAAGACCGCCTACAGGTACTGTACGCTTCTGTTCATTGCAGCTGTGCCAGGTATCCTAATCTAACTGTACGTTTTGGTGTCCAGCTGCTACGGAGTGGTGCTGTCTCTGAGTGGTGACGCTGAGAGGGATGTTGCTGTGGAAGCGGTGGGGCAAGGAGACTGTAGCCTCTACAGCGAGGACACCGTAACCGATGAGGAAGGTCGCTTCAGACTCAGGGGTCTGCTGGTGAGGATGACAATGAGCTGGTTTTAAATTTAGCACTTTTTTTTTTTTTTTTTACAAGATGTCTTCTCATTGGCATAAGGTTGCATAAATACAACCTCGCAAAAACTGAAGTATCATCATATGAATGGCAACTGGGGGACATTTTCTGTTATGCACTGCTTGTCTTTAGCCTGATTGCAAATACCTGATTCAACTGCGAGCTGAAGGCAACGACCACATAGAGAGAGCTTTACCTCAGCAAAGAGCCATAGAGGTAAGCTGCGAATGTATTCTATTCTTTCTGACACATTTGTGCTCACAGTTGAGCATGCTAATCTAATCACCATCACTGCAATGATGGCCTGTGTCCACCGGAGGGAGCCTGCGTTCCAACAAAGCAATGCATGATAGGAAGCATTCAAGATAGTTTTATATTATTCTACACTTGTATTGGTACTTGTCTTGTATACTTTTACCCGTATGATGAGTTTAGTGTTCTTTCTTATGTGACACCATTACTTAGACTGGTATGTTGAGTAATGACATTTAAAAATTAATGCTGTAATGAGTAAATACATGCTCTTGGTTACTAAGTGAGGACATGGTAAATGAAAAAAGAGAAAGTGGAAGTAGACTCAAAGTGTCTACTCAATCCCAGTTCAATTCCAGTTCTAACCTAAAAAGCTTTTTATGACACATTGTCTTATTAAAGTTTTTTGGATGATGTGCGGCACAACATTCCTGCCAGGAAAACTATTATTTTCTTCATGAAATCGTCAGTGTGGGAACGTAGAGAACAACCTATCACATGGGTCCATTCTGAACACGAAACAAAAGCACAGATAATCCCATTGCAAGCTGAAAACCTTTCACTTTGTAATTTGTCCTCTTTTGAGAAGTGCAGGCCCCTTAATCGCTCTTGCAAGGCTGAAAAGTCCTTAATTCCCATTAATTCTCTGTCAGTCTCTCGCACCGTGCGATTGGCTCACGACTTTATCTGCATTCCGAGTCCCAGCCTGCATCTGCACACGGCGCACCTTATTCACGCTTCTATTCAGGTCGGCAGCAGTGACATTGAAGGAATCAACATCATCGCCTTCAGACAAATCAATCAGTTTGACCTGAGCGGGAATGTCATCACATCCCCTGAACATCTAGCAACTCTTTCGGTATGTTAATTTCCTTGGCTTTATTCATACGGCATGAACCTATGAGATAAGTGAGGTTGAACAACTTTTTTTTTTTTTTCTTGTTCTCTCTGATCAGGTGAAGCTTTATAGGAGTGACAACTTAGACAACCCCATCAATAGTGTTTCACTTGGCCAGTCCCTCTTCTTCCATTTCCCTCCCCTGGACAGAGATGGAGAGGTAACACCTTGCACTTTGCATTGTAGTGTTTTATATGAAATTAAACTTGCTCAGTGTTTGACACGAGTGATTTAATACATCTGATCTGACAGCTTTGTTTGCCAGAGGTTTGGACTTGAGTAGGCACGGGTGGGTTGCTATGAGATTCTGACGTATTGATAACCGCGGGCAAAAAAATGTCAGAGTTTGACGGTATTTTAATTAGAGCTCTAAAAATGTGTTATTTTGAAACATCTGTATTGAAAAGACAGGGAGAAGAACTTTCATTTTTAAACAGTATAATAAAGTGGTTCTGAAATAGTAAGGCGGACCCCCGTGGGGAAGGCACCGTGAAGTGTCAGCGAGAGGCTGGGAGTACTTTCAATGTTATTGCAGACCTGCCAACATGTACAAATGAATTGTACTCAGCATGTTTTTGGAGTTTTGAATATACTTGTATGTAGAGCTGCAACAATTAATGGATTATCCAAATATTTGACAAAACAACTATTTTGTTAATCGATTAATCGTTTCGATTCGTGCGGGACTCCCGAAGCAGCTGACAGGTACCGGCAGGCCAAGCGGCACGCGGCTTCAGTGGTGGTCAAGGCAAAAACTCGGGCGTGGGAGGAGTTCGATGAGGCTATGGAGCACAACTTTCGGTCGGCCTCGAAGAGGTTCTGGCAAACCGTCCGACACCTCAGAAAGGGAAAGCAGCCCCCAAGTCACACTGTTTACAGTGCAGACGGGGCTTGCTGACCTCGACTGTGGATATAGTTGGTCGGTGGAAGGAATACTTCGAGGCCCTTCTCAATCCCACTGACCCGCAGAGTAAGCAGACTCTGAGGATACGTACGTGGGCAGTTCTATCACCGTGGGTGAGGTAATTGGGGTAGTTAAATCACTCCCCAGTGGGAAGGCTCCGGGGGGTAGACGAGTTCCGCTCGGAATTCTTCAAGGCTCTGGATGTTGGAGGACTGTGTTGGTTGACACGCCTCTACAACATTGCATGGAAGTCAGGAACAGTACCTCTAGACTGGCAAACTGGGGTGATGGTCCCCATTTTGAAAAAGGGTGACCGGAGGGTGTGTTCCAACTATAGGGGGATCACACTCCTCAGCCTTCCTGGGAAAGTCTACTCCAGGGTGCTGGAGAGAAGGCCACGACCATTAGTCGATCCTCGGTTACTGGAGCTGCAATTTGGTTTTCGTCCCGGTCGCGGAACACTGGACCAGCTCTACACCCTTGCAAGGGTACTGGAGGGTATGTGGGAGTTTGCCCAACCGGTCTACATGTGCTTTGTAGACTTGGAAAAGGCATTCGACCGTGTCCCTCGTGGTGTCCTGTGGGGGGTGCTCCGGGAGTACGGGATTGATGGTCCGCTTCTACGTGCCATTCGGTCCTTGTACAATCGAAGCAGGAGCCTGGTTCGCATTGCCAGCAGTAAGTCGAGCTTGTTTCCGGTGAACGTTGGCCTCCGCCAAGGCTGCCCTTTGTCACCGATTCTGTTCATAATCTTCATGGACAGAATTTCTAGGCGCAGTCAAGGTGTTGAGGGAGTCCAGCTTGGTGACCTTAGGATCTCGTCTCTGCTATTTGCAGACGATGTGGTCCTTATGGCCTCATCAGGCTGTGACCTTCAGCGTTTACTGGAGCGGTTTGCAGCTGAGTGTGAAGCTTCTGGGATGAGACTCAGCACCTCCAAATCCGAGGCCATGGTTCTCAGTCGGAAACGGGTGGACTGTACCCTCCGGGTTGGGAGTGAGGTCTTGCCTCAGGTGGAGGAGTTCAAGTATCTCGGGTTCTTGTTCACGAGTGAGGGAAGGTTGGAGCGTGAGATCGACAGACGGATCGGTGCAGCATCTGCAGTAATGCGGTCGCTGTACCGGACCGTCGTGGTGAAGAGAGAGCTGAGCCGGAAGGCAAAGCTCTCTGTTTACCGATCGATCTACGTTCCCACCCTCACCTATGGTCATGAGTTATGGGTCATGACCGAAAGAATGAGATCGCGGATACAAGCGGCGGAAATGAGTTTCCTTCGTAGGGTGGCTGGACTCACCCTAAGAGATAGGGTGAGGAGCTCGGCCATCCGGGAGGAGCTCAGAGTAGAGCCGCTGCTCCTTCACATCGAGAGGAGCCAGTTGAGGTGGCTCGGGCATCTAGTCCGGATGCCTCCCGGGCGCCTCCCTGGTGAGGTGTTTCGGGCATGCCCAGTCGGGAGAAGGCCCCCGGGAAGACCTAGGACACGCTGGAGGGACTATGTCTCACAGCTGGCCTGGGAACGCCTTGGTGTCCTCCCGATGGAGCTGGAAGAGGTCGCTGGGGACCGGGAAGTCTGGACTTCCCTACTGAAGCTGCTGCCCCCGCGACTCGGACCCGGATAAGCGGAGGAAAATGGATGGATGGATTAATCGTTTCATTTAAAATTTACTATAATCTGATTTTAGCCACTCTAATGTAACTATTTATTTATTTCCTTAGTGATCCATGAAAGCAGATGTATTATCTTTTTGTGTTTCAAGCAAAACAAGATACTTCACATCACCTTTGACTTTGGAAAAGAGCTGTCAACATTTTTGCTTCTTTTTGATATCTTGCTAAGCAAACACTGCAGAGATGTGTGCGTAAAAGAATTCCCACGCAAAGCAAATCCCGTACTTGTGCTTAGGAAAATGCCTACATCTCTGCACTCTCTCCATTATCTCTTACCCTGCGTACACACAAAACCTACTGGTAGAACAGTGAAACTGCAGTAGAGTGTTTGTGACGTTTGTCAACACAGTTTTTACTTTGCTACTTCAATTTCGGTGACTGAGATCTTCCTCTTTGCTATGATTTTTGTGTGCGTCGTCTTGAGCTTTTACACGGCAATTCAGTGATCTCTGTGAGCGTGTTTTCCTGATATGATGTCCCGTTGTTTCCCTCTCCTCCTTCAGAGCTACGTGCTGATGCTGTACTCCACACTGTCCCGCACACAATATGACTTCACGCTGCCTCAGGTCTCCTTCACCTCGACGGGCTACCATAAGCACGTCACCCTCACATTCAATCCCACTGTAAGAAAAACCTTTTTTTTTTTTCACGCCAGTGTGTGATGTGGAGCTTTTTTTCCCCCCCACCCCCAAATATAAATAAGGTCATTGTCACATCTGTGTGTTCTCCCCAAGCGCAAAGTGCCTGACCAAGATGTCGCCCAGGGCTCCTATATTGCACTACCCCTTACACTGCTGCTCCTGTTAGCAGCGTACAACCACGAAAAGGTATGTAAGACCCGTCCAAGTAGCTTCTGGTCTGTGTACTTACCGGGCTGCTGGTCTTGCAGGTCATCCCCTTCCTGCTGCAGATGGTGAATCGCATCCAGGGAGTAAGGGGCATGGCCCAGGCTAGCGGCGACAGCGTTGCCTTAGACGAGGCCAAACGTCAGGTCAAGAGGCAGAAGGCCCGGCGCACATGACCGCCTCAGACCACCTCGTCCACAAGCAATCACGGTCACCACCTAAGCAGCTGAAGCGTTGGCTAACCGGGTCTTCAGCTGTTTCTGGATTTGTATGACCCATTTGGCTTGATGTGGTTTATTTAATTGAAGCCCCCCCCCCAAAACACTTCAAAACTTCATTAGTTGCTTTTGTAAAAAAAAATTAGCAATCATTTGCATTGTGTATACTAAATGAGTTTAGGTCAACTCAAATGTGAACGCTTGAATCCATCTTGTCTACCTACAAGGGGCTCCACTCAAACAACGGAATGATTTGCGTGTGGGAAGTGTGCGTGCATTTGTAGAAACCTGGAAAGCTAAGGATTTTTTTGGGTCGCGTTTTGATTTTTCCGCCTGCACTCAATCATTGTTTTTCAAAATGTTTTGTGGTTGACTGTGGCCTATTAGTTAAAAAATGTGCATATTAAAGCAAAAAATACTTTATTACTGGCCCAAAATAAGCATACAAATGACTAAATGAACCAAAATACAAATATAAACATTAGGAAACTGCAATTGAAAGATAGGTTGGGGTTATTGGGTGTCAGGAATCTGACATTAGCCACTAAAGTCGATAAGGAACTCTCCAAATCTGCAACGTGTTAGTTGAAATTTTGTCTACCATATTGGGTAATATGTGTAGAGATGATTATTAAGCTGTTTTTCATGCGTATAGTCTAAAAACAGAATTCACCAATGCTCTTAAGTCTTAACTAGGAATGCATCCGTTTACAAATGTAAAAAAAATTGTGGAAATTCACTTATCACGGTCGGTTCTGGAGCCAAATAACGGCCAAGGATTTCACTTCTCAGCATAGAAAGACTTTGCATTATGCATCCAAATTGATTATGTGGCGGGAAACAGCGCTCAGATCCGAATATAATATCGTTTGGGTTAAATCAGCACACAACAGAATTTTCCCTTAATAATGCTGCCTACGTGTGATTGCTAGACATTCCACTCGGCGGCCATATTGGGATGCTGTGCTCCACTTACCTGTAAGGATAAACAGAGCGGGTATTTTACATTAGCGCTGAATACTGAGACCTTTGGGGGGGGGGCTGATGTAATTTATTAACATGACATGTGTGTTCTGCTGTTTTTAATAATTCTGTTGTGGTTGAGAACACTCAGCAGTACTGGTTCTGTCTCATGACCTCATTGAGGGTTGCTGAAGGTTTCACACCACTTGATTTTCTACCTAAATGACTTGACGGGTTCGGTAGGGCCGAAAAGGGGGGAGATGTGTGGCGTGTAATTGTCGAATTTGTTTTTTTTTAATAAAGTGGAAGAAAAGTGACTGGTGTATAATGTCGCCTCTGGGGGGCAATGCGATCCAGCTCATTTCCAAACTCCCGTTCTCTCCAGATGATATAAAATGGACACAACCGGGCTGATTGCGAACAACGCTCTCTTTTGAAAAGATAATGAGCGCAGCAGTTTGGTTGAAGTAAAACAAGCTTGCAAATGTAATGAGGCCGCTTTTCTGAGTCATCCCGTGTGAAGGGGAAGTGTAAATATGAAACAAATCATCTCTCTGCTGTGTCTCAAGGGCTGTTTTGCATGTCCGCTGCATAGTTTAAATGTCAGCCAGCCAGGGAGTGGAATGAATAAGTATGAAAATGGGGGACTCAAGTCTAGAGGGCACTGGCACTGCGGATGCCCTCCAAAATATATCTCTTCTTACAAGGCGGGGTCGGGCGAACTTTTCCAGTGGGTTAAAAAATGTTTGCCCAGGGGCATCAAACAAAATGACATACTTGCTCACAACAACACATCACATTCATCAGCTACTACTACCACGTGGGTGATAAACTAAGCTCTATACATAACGTGTAACTTGCAACTGTTATTCCCAAATGCCCGCAAGGCATGCTGGGTAGTCCTGAAGGCAACAATATGAACTATGAACAGGAAAGCACTGGATATCTAGTTTGTTTACTTCTCAGCATATTCTGCAATGTAGCAAAAATGTGACACAAACTACCCAGCATGCTTTGCGGCAGGAATATATGGGTGGGTATTTTTAGGCCCGGGTGTTGCCCGTAGATATTAGTTTGTATGCACACAGGGGCCTTAAGTAGGCTACTTTGTGTTGACGTCTCGAGTTCGGATCGCTGTTTTGTACAAACTACAGATTGCGTGTGTTTTGGTGACTCAAGCGAGCCACAGGCCGTGTTGCCGCTACAGTTTCCATGTTAAAGGTTAAGAAAAAGGAATTTGGAAATTCCCCGGTGGGCCGCATTTAGGCGCTTGGCGGGCCTGATGTGGCCCACGTGCCACAGTTTGCCCACAGCCTGACTTTGAGGCATACTATCAGACGAATCTACAACACAATCACTGGCCATGCTAATGTGTTCCAATACAAGAGTTTTATCTAAATTTTGTAATAACATTCTTAACTCACTTAACCACATGAAAAGGTCACAATATGCTGATGAGAATTACCGGGGGGGGGGTATTCCAAGACTGCGCTCGGTTAATGTAATCACTGCAATGCCACTGCAGCTATTACGGGCATAAGCAATTATCTGGTATATTTAGAATGTGTGTTGTGTTCTATACCCTTTTACAGCCAAGGGCGCCGTAAATCCAAAGGCCCCATAAATAGGTAACATAATTGTGCTGTCTTTTTAAATATAGTGAGAAAATGACCAAAGCAATCTTGGGATATATCCCTTAAATATCCACGTTATTTGACCACCCCTTCATGTACCCTCATCGTTCATAATCATAATTATGTATATGTAATTTCTACCTACTTAGACTGCCATTGTATTCATTATATGCCTATTTTTACTTTAACCTTGTACTTTTTTATAAACGTTGGTTATTTTACTAGTTTCCTTGCTCTTATACTTTGCGCACATACTTGTACTCTACTATTTACACTATATACTTGAAATATTCTTAGGCTTACAAGTTAATGACCCGACCTTATTATGACCTTGGAGCAAGATATTCTAAGTGTTATAAAGATGTACTTAGTGTAGTATAGGACAAGTATACTTCACTGTACTGTTAAGTATATAAAATGTAGTTAGACTTGCTCAGATACAAACACTAAATCTGAATACAATTATTGGGGGGTGGGGGGTGCTGTCCCGGATCTTTTCCTGCTGAGGTCCAATTACTATTGCAGCGTATCTCCAAACTGGCACCCGGAGGCTTCCTACTCATGGCCTGTCTATATTTAAGACAATCAGGGCCATTGTGTGAGCGCTTGCCACTTAGCGCACAGCCTTTTGACGGTAGCAGGGCCTCATCTGTTGCCATTTCCAACTGATGAGCTGCAGCCAATTAGAGCGAGCCGCTCAGCTCAGCGTCTGAAGCCACGCAGGGAATTCAAGCCACAGCAAAGCACATCAGGGACGTCACTTGATGCACGAGTCATCTTAAACGCGTTCCTTATTGCTCTTCTCGCGCGGAGGACAATCATATCACTCGCTGGCATTTCTCACGTTGTTTTGCAGGAGCAGCTGCTTTCACGACGTGATTCACTCCTTCATTAGGTGGCCGTCCGGTGTGTGTATCCCGCCTCTAAGTAGTTCCCAAATTGTTTTTCCACGGGCCCCCTGGGGGTCCTTGTTGGGTTTTAAAAGAATTCCCCAGCAAAATGTGGTTTAGTGTAAACTTTTCAAGCGAGATAATGGAGGACAATTAGTTGTCTCATCAGGGGATTGTATGACTGCAAAACAACAACAAAATCAAAATGACGCGAGTGTTGGGTTTTTTTTTTCTTTTTTTTTTTTTTTCTAAAAAAAAAAAAAAAAAAAATTACCCTGCATCTGAGGGTTTAGTTAGATGGTCTTGGTATCCGCTGGATAGGCCCCAGCATAGAAAGTGGATGGATGCACTGCAATGCAGAGTTTCAGCATTTCACTGGTTGTTCGGAACTGAAAATGGTCATTTGTCGAATTTGCAGCATTAGGAGGAACATTTCCACAGGCCAAGTTACCTGTTAACATTAGATCCATTCTTTGATATCACCAACACCATTTTTACATTGAGCTTGTGAGGGTTTGGAGCATTTCTTGGGTCAGATGTCAGAATAGCCCCCAAGGCTGCTGTTTTGTTTTGATCTGCCTCCCACCCTTATAGATTTTTGGCTTGATGATGCTCCATAGCTACTCATTTGGGTTGAGGTCACCTCTCCTTTTATGCCCATTGCAGCCAATGACAGAGAGGTTCCTTGCATCATGAGATGGTGCATTGTCATGCATGAAGGTCATTTTTCAGTTCTTCGTGTTGTACCATGGAAGAAAGTGGCCATTCAGAACCCTACGTACTTTGCTGAGGTCATTTTCACACCTTCAGTACCATAAAGGGCCTACCAGCTCTCACGAGGGTCAGGCACATCCTTCTTGAGATACACTGGCCATACTCCACTTCATCCATCCGAACCAGCCAAGGTTGCAAGGCCCTCATTGGATTGTTTTAAAATTCATCTTCATGTATTTGTTGGCCAACCGCATCGGTTCCTGTTTGAGTATTGGTTAGGGGTGGCCAAATAATACCTTTGTGCATAATCCCAAGCTTCTGGAGGATCCTACACCTTGACATTCACGGGGACTTCAGAGGCACAAGCATTGAATGTCATTGAAAAATAAAACACTTTGTTTATCGCACAATCGTTTGGAAAACAGTGTAAATACGTTAGCTGTGTACTGAAGTCACCCCACCGACTAAACCAGAACGGGTCGCAGTGGGGGAAAAGTCGCTGCTGATGGAAGTGTCATATGACTTCACGTCAAAAATCAGAACAAACGCCTCAATTCTTTGTGTCACGCTTCCCTGGGACATGTTTTGGGGTTCCTGATGGGTCTTGTGTTGTTGTCTTTTGCACACATGGGTCTTCGTTGAGTCGGGCGGCGCCACCAAGCAGGAACAGCTGTTTCCCATCAGCCATCTCTTCTTATTCTCGTCTCATCAGCTGCTGCAGGAGGGTGCTTGTCTTCCAAGACATTTTATTAGCTTTCAGCTATTGTTGGCATCTCTGGTTACTAGTTTCACACACACTCCCTTCTGCTAGTCTGGTGTGGTTTTTAGTTCTCTTTTGCGTCGAGGTCATTTACAGTCGTGGTGTTCCTGTTTTTATGCACCGCAGTCTTTTGGTCCAGTTTGAGAGGACTCATTAAAAGAGAAAAACCTTACATGAGCTTGACTTGTATCTGCATCCTGGGTTCCGACCCCCAGCCTGGCAGTTTGCTGCTGATGCTGTCTTAGATCTATTTAACGTGCTTACCCCCCGGCACGATATTGTTCGGGTTGGGTTTTCGCGATTGGCATCGATTGTCACATTCCGATCATGAGCTTTTCCACGGAAATCGGGCGATACCGATCGCTCGACCATTACATTAATTATTTTAAGAATGATGTTGCGAAATTCAAAATGCTAGATTTGTGGGGTCTGTCTGTCTCAGTAACTCCCCAACTAAATGACCAATAAAAAAAATGAAATCAAACAATAATTACAAAATACAAATAAACAAAATTTTCAATGTGTTTTTATTTCCACCATCTGATGCATCGTTGCAACACGAACGCAACCTTCCACACCCACATCTTGCCCCTCTCGTACCACCGCTTGTTGCCCAGCACGAGTCATTGGCCGCGTACGCCGAAAAGGAGGCGGCGACGGCGTATAGTCTGCGGCAAATTATGAGCAGTCATTTGACGAGGAATCCAGAAAGAGGCGGGGGAATGAAATATTCATAAGGGAAGATGACAGGACGCGCAGCGGAAAGGATGATGTGTAACAGTATCTACTTTTTGTGGGCACTATCTGCTGAGACATGACCCAGACAGACTCTCAGTGCCAGTTTATATCAGTACCAGAAGTGTGTCATGTCCCCCCTTTATGGAACCTAATGCCCGCTTACTGTATGCCCGATGAGATAACGGCTGAGGTGGCTGCGCCCTGACAAATGGGATGGAAGTGCGCCGCAGCAATTCAAAGTCTCGGATGTTTCAGCATTTGTGTAAAACCAAATAAACTCTTTGGCCTTGAGCCCCTCTCTGTGGCATTGTCACAATCATACCTCTCCGAAAATGTGCATTTCAAAAGAAGTGACATTTTTGAGAAAATAAAATAGTTTTTTCCACCAAGAGGGTAGATAGGACGAGAGATTTTTACGTTTCAAGCAGCTCTCCATAATCACAGAATAAAACAATCGAGGCAAGGCTAAGGAAAGCGAATAATCCATCCATCCATCCATTTTCTATGCCGCTTATCCTCATTAGGGTGGCGGGGATGCTGGAGCCTATCCCAGCTGACTTTGGGCGGGAGGCGGGGTACACCCTGAACTGGTTGCCAGTCAATCGCAGGGCCCACAAACAATCATTCACACTCTAATGGACAATTTAGAGTCGCCAATTAACCTAACATGGATGTTTTGGGAATGTGGGAGGAAACCGGAGTACCCGGAGAACACAATGCAAACTCCACACAGAGATGCTCAAAGGAGATTTGAACCCAGAACCTCCTGACTGTGAGGCCAACATGCTACCCATTCAGCCACCGTGCGGCCAGAATAAGTACATAAATAATATGTATGTTTTTGGAATGTGGGAAGAAACGAGAGTACCCCGACAAAACCCACCCACGCACGGGAAAAAGCTGTTGTGTTGAAAAAGCCACGGAGGAGGAATGATCGGCTCGGTCTTTCAGTGGAGCATGACAGTGATAGTAATCTGCCACTTAAACTGCTCTTCAGTTGTGGATCGGATGATGCTGGTTGTCCTTGATGGGAAGAAACCTCCTCGATGTCCTTTGCTCGGCCACAGATGTTGGGCGTTCCATCCCAGTGCCTTCCTTACCAGTTTGTCCAGCAAAACAATCTACTCTGTGAAAAAACGTCCTCGGCACGAACACCGGCTTCCCCTCTCTCCGGCTGTATACTGTTGACCTTCACTACCGCATCGTCCGGCCCATTGTCCATCCACCCGTCTCCCTCTGCATGCCACAATGGATCCCCAAGGATGTATCGCCTCTGTCCATCAATCGCAGTCTTTTGCTACACTGGGCACACTCAAGAAGCTCTTAAAACCGACCCGGTGGGTCGTGGAAGGGGACGTAAGCCACAAGCACCGGTCAGCGGTGTCTCTGCCACCGGTGATTGTCGGCTTTAAAGTTTCTGTTTTGACACCATGGTGACAAAAATGCTGACGGGCCCTTGGACTCGCATTCATTTGATCTCATAGCTCCTCTCTCCGTGCTCACCAGTATGGCCTCACCTCTTAGTGCCAAAGTCTCCCCTATCATCTGTATGGTCAACGGAGCTTGACAAAAGTGGGAGGAGGAGAGAGCCGTGGTGAGCAGAGCGAGACAGAACCGTGTCGGGGGCTGAAAAGGCTGAAAGTTGATCGTTTGGAGTTGTAGAGGTCTTTGAGCAAAGTCATTGCACAGGAAAACCAAAGAGGTGGGATACTAGAAAACTTTGGACTGCTATCCTATCCTAAGCTTTATTATACTTCACAATCAGTGAGCTGGCCTCTTTGGTCACGTTCTGATCATTTTTGACAACAATTTTTTAGGGTTCCGCACAGGCCTACAATGTATCGGGATATGTGTTGTGTAGGTGATATCATTGTCTAATTTACAATTGGGATGCCCCGATATACTATTACATTTTTTTTTTTTTTACTTCCAGTCAGGTCTAATATTTTTTATAGTCTTGCTGATCCGACCCGTTTAAAAAAAACTTTTTTGTTACAAAAATGATTTTGTAGAATTGAATATGGTTATCAAAATATCTCTGCGAGTCAGGTCCCTAATGAAATGGGTGTGCAAAATACTGTATCAACGGGTATATTGTGTTGTTCCAGCCTGCTGTTTAGTGTGTGGGCTATAGAGGGCGGTGGTGTTCAGCAAGCGCTTGGAGTCAAGTGCGTAGAATAAGAAAACTAGGAAGCGGAACGTCTGCTGGAAGGATTGAGTGCTCTGTATTGACATGCAAATAAATGGCCAACTGAATTACAGCCATCCTGACGTGGAATTATCAGCCACCATTACAATACTTTTTAGGGTAGGACTAATCATTTGACATGGTTATAGATAAGTTTGTGGTGTGATTTAAAATACATTCTCTTTTTTTGGACAAACTGTCTTTAAAGCAATAATAATTTTTTGACGGTAACAACCGGCTGCACTTTCCGCGCACCATGACAGAGGAGTCCGGGCACAGTGAGGTGAATCTACCGTGTAACTACGGAGCCCAATACCCAACGTGACACTCATTTCACCACGGTACCCGGCTGACATGTCAGTGTGGTGGCGTTCTTCATACGGGCGGCGGGAGTCTGGAGACAACCCGTGTTGAGGCGCATTCACCGCACCTACCATGTTGGAGTGCGGCCCAGAGTTACGGCAAACCGGATCGGCCCAATATCGTGGCGGAAGCTGATCTCATCCAATCTAATACAGTATCTAGCTATATTGTAGCGTCGAGAAGAGTTGCCCAGGAGTACCCAGCATGACTTGTGGACATTTACCTAACCTCTTTTTTTAGTAAACTTTGGTGCTGGTGCAGACTTAAGGGACTATCCACACGGAAACGTTTTCAGGTAAGACGGCAACATTTTTTTATTGTTTCAGCTTCTCATCTGCACGGGAATGGCATTCTGGGAGACCATAAGTGAGCTGCGGCGACAAACCAACAAAATATCGGAATATTTCAACGGACATAACTCATCCCAGTCGACATTCTCCGCATATTTTGTTGTCTTCTACTCCATAATCACAGAAGTAATTTCACTTCTTGGAAGATGACCGACTTGTGGGCATGCAAAAAATTCTCAGTGGACAGGGTCTTAGCATGTACTTTGGAATTTGGGAGGAAACCGGAGTACCTGGAGAAAACTCCACACAGAGATTGGAGATCTTCCAATTGGAGATTGGAAGATGTTCCAGAAATCCTGACTGTGTGGCCAACAGGCTAACCACCGGACCACCGTGAGTCTTATTAGAAGGTTGATCAGATATAGTGCCCGATCTAAAAAGCAGGGCTAGAATTCTTCCGTGGGGGATTAAAATTGAATCCAAATGAATTAATGCAGCCATACGGTGTTCAAGTGGTTAGCATGTTGGCCGCACGGATTCGGGTTTGAGTCTTTGTTGGGCGTGGGTTTTCTCCGGGTAGTCCGGTTTCCTCCCACATTCCAAAAACATTCATGTTAGGTTAATTGGCGACTCTAAATTGTCCATCGGTATGAATGTGAGTGGGAATGTTTGTTTGTCTATATGTGCCCTGCAATTGACTGGCGACCAGTCCGGGTTGTACCCCGCCTCTCGCCCAAAGTCAGCTGGGATAGGCTCCAGCATACCCGTGACCCTAATGAGGATAAGCGGCATAGAAAATGGATGGACGGTTGTCTGGGAAACCCTGCTATTGCATGTGAAAGTCCAACCGGTAAAAAAAGGCAGACTGGCCTTACCGATAAAACTTTTGAGGACGGTGTGTCTTTGCGCTTCTGTCATGTGCAATTTATTTCATGTGTTCCTCGGTTGGCAAAATTGGAGGCAATCAAAAAATAATTTATTGTTGAGCTCTGCAGTCGCCAAGCCGCTAAAATCATGTTTAGGCTGCATTTGGTTCCCGCGCAACAGCAGGGGAGTTTGCTGATTTCCCTCCTGCCCTCTGGCAGAAGGTGAGCACATCAGTGGAGTGCGAGTGTAACATGTTTGCTGCATACACACGGGACCGCCGCTTCTTACGCACAGAGCACGTGCTGCGCGTAGCCGCCTATGATTCGTAGGGGGCTCCGTTTTGCGCAAGGGGGTGCATTCTTGGCAAGAGCGCAAAGGATGCGCATAGCCAAGTCAGCCTGAGGCAGGAGAGAAAAAACTCCCATAATTAATCATTAAGTCAAAATTCCCCCCAATTTGGCCTTCCTCCCAGAATCCCCAGCGATGCTACGTCCCGGCGTCCCCTTGCTCTCGAACAGTGTACCGAAAATCTCCCGTCCATTGAAAATTGAAGTGCAAAAGTGCAATATTGACACTTTCTACGACTGTTTTCGAAGTGGAGGTGTCTGACATTCAGCCGTTGCCTACCGCTCATCATGCTCGGGGTCGCCGGTGAGCCGGAGCCTATCCCAGGAGACTTTGGATGAGAGGAACGCTACACCCTGGACTGGTCGCCAGTCAATCACAAGAACAAAAAAGGAGAACATGCAACCCTGGTTGTGAGGAACGTGCTAACTACATCCATCCGTCTCATTAGAGCCTATCTCAGCTGACTTCGGGTGAGGGCGTCGTCACTCGCTGAAGTGGTTGCCAGTCACTCAGGCACAACCGTTCCCCCCTGTGGACAATTCAGTGTATCCAATTAGCCCAGTGCTTCTCAATTATTTTCTTCCATGCCTCCACTGGGGGACAGACATGTTTCCCCCCCTCAATTTGAAACTGATAATATTTATTTATCCGCACTGTACAGACTGAAATGTACTGTGGCTTGAATTCAGAGTTTAGGGGGTCGTCTCACAAACTGTCTGCGGCCCTTGTTCTCAAAAAGAACAATTTGACCCTCATCAGTCCTCCATTTCTCTTTAGGCCAGTTGATGTGTTCTTTGGCAAATTTTTGGAGATTCTTGTAAATAGATTAGCTTCACACAGACAGTCTTCTAACTGTCACAGTACTTACAGGTAACTCCAGACTGTCTTTAATCATCTTGGTTGAGCCTTTGCCATTTCGGTTATTCTTTGATCCATTTTGATAGTTGTCTTCCATTTTCTGACACTGAATTTTTATCTGAACAGCCAAAACATTTTTTGCTCCTCTTCATAAGTTGTCCCTTTTTCAATCAGCTTTTTAATGAAAGTACGCTGTTCTTCTGAACGATGTCTTGAACGACCCATTTTCCTCAGGCTTTCAAAGCGAAATGCATGTTCCACAAGTGCTGGTTTCATCCTTAATTAGGGGCCACCGGATTCACTCAAAATTGATCACTAATCACTGATTGAAAGCCACACTGCTATTTTTTTTAACACACCCCTTTCAACCAATTGCACAGCCTGAGCGTACATATAATGAATGTTGGGTTTTGTTTGGTTTCTACTGCACCTACTGGTAACTTGTTTGCCACGTAGCAATAAAAATACACTAATAATTCATCTGCTTAGTCACACACACCACTGCTTGCCGAAGTGTTTCTGAGCAGACCGAGGTTTCTCACAAGGCGGCCGACCCGTTCATGACGCTTGCTGGTTGTAATAAAGTTATCTTGGTTCAACCGGTTTGCCCCATCAAATTCTGCTCCTTCATCACATCCTACACATCATACGGGAGGCACTTACCGCCACACCCAAAGCCGTCGTATGTGCTCAAAGGGGCTTGTCACTGCCGTTCTTCCACAGAGGAAAAGGTAGTAGCAGCACTAGTTAGCAGAAAGTCAAAGTTCAAGATATTTTTATGCACTGCTGAATAAATAGACGATTGACTTTGGCTGCCAAGATGGTGGATTATATACTTACCGGGAGGTGATCAGACATTTACACCAAAGTATATACTTCATGCGTGTACTTCATATACAGATAAATCAGATAAATGGTGAGAACTCAGATGTTGTTGAAACTACTAGTGAATGATTCTCTTTGCATTCTAAAAAAACCCCTCCAAAAGAGTCATTACCCATGAACCTCACCATGCATTACTTCACGCAATGGAGAGCAGACCTCTCCCAAGGTAAATCAATTCTGAATCAATCCCAATCTGCTTGATTTGTGTTTCATGAAGTGTGTTGCGATAGTGTCCAATTCCAGTCCAGCAGTGCTTCACATACCAAGCTTTTTTTTTTTAACAGCTCTGTCTTTAGTCACTCATTTCTTTTTAAAATTTTTTTTTTTAGCACCGATGGATGGAAAGTATCCCCTGAAGGGGCAGCCAGCAGAAGGTTGCAGACGCCCCCGCCGGACCATCGTTTCAGTACCACGGCCAGAGCGGACCCACAGAGCTTGTCGCGTGCAAGCAGGCAGCGCTCAAATCGCTCCCTTTAAACGAACAAGACATTTGAAAAGGTGAGACAGAAGCGTGTGCACGTGGAGCCTTGATAGTGACCATTCGCAAATGAGATCAACAGTATGCTCTGCAAGTGCTTCCTGACGGATGCCCACAGGGAGGTAGACTTGAGTGGCAGCTTGGCAAGCCAGTGTCGGGGAGATCCATCATGGCACGACAGGAGGGAGAGGGCTCTGACGTCTTGGCCTGCCCTGAGAGGCCAAGACCTGTCAGCCTAATGAGCCTTTCGCTGACAGGTGATGTGGTTGTTATGTTGTGCGTGTGGACGGACGTGTGTGCAAATGTCTCCTAACTGTCTTCTCTTCCTCTTTGTGCTACGGCAGAAAGTCACAATACTTTTGTCGCAGACTTGAAAAACTTTTTCCTTGCCTTCAGAGTGGCCGAAGTTCAACCGGCCCGTGTGAGTGCGCAGGAAACTTCATAACTCTTTGACCTCACTATCTGAAAACCCCACCCCACCCCCGCAGCACGCTGCCCTGCTTCTGAACCCGCCTCACCTCTTCCCCTCAAACCACCCACTCATCTTCTTTTCCCCCCGCGAGGGGATTCCGTTCGCAGAATATAGATGAATCCCGCATGGATACATTCGATTGATTTCTCCCGCACCGCAGACACCGCAGATAATAAATGGGTGCTTCCCCCCCATGCAGCTTTGCGTCATATTCCTCCAGATGCTCAGGAAGTGGGAGACAAATGGATAGGACCCAATCCGGATCCTGATGCGTTTGCGAGATCTGAATGAGGTGTGCGTGGTTTTTTCTTGCCCATTTTTAATTGTTTTACTGTCCATCCCAAAGACACGTTTTTTACTCAGTTGCAGGACATCTAATGTATATTTGAGCACCTCGGTGTACACAATCTGATGGCAGCGCGATACAACTGCAATAGGAACACAGGAAGTGTTGCCATGCGCAGCTGTAGCCTTTAGTTGTGGCCATAATCACACCCATAGTTCATTTCTTTTGAACATGCTAAACAAAGGTATAAAAAGGAACATGATGTACGGTGGGGCGTGTTTGGCACACTTAAATGCTCATCAAACAAATGTAAATATCAGTCAATGACAACACAACTGAACACACAAAGCCGTTTTTAAATGAAACTTTTTATTGTTAAAATTATTAATGAAAATTTATTGCGTTATTATCTATAATTATGCTAGTATATACAATTATTATAAATAATTATATTTATTATGATTACATTATATTACATTTTAATTGTGTATGATTATGTATAATTAATTTAAAAATACAAACTTACATGGACCTGTGGGCTAAAGCGACAGCCCCCACCCCGTTAAAACTTAACTGAGACTAACTGAGATCTATCAGTCTGGAAAAGGTTATGCAATTTAAAAAACTACCCCAAAAGCGCAGCAATTTCTGATCCCTGATCCAAGGGGTCACAAAAGCCCCACAACGACATCCAAAAAAGTGCTGACCTCACTTGCCACATTTAAGGTTAGTGTTCAAGGCTCCACGATAAGAAAAACACTGGGTAAAAACGACCAAGATCAAAATCACTGCTGGACAAAAAGATCAGAAAGGTTTGTCTCAATTTGGCCTAAAAACATCTTGATGATTCCATATACTCTGTGGTCTGATGAGACAAAAGTTTAACTTTTAGGAAGGTCATTCTTTCATTCATTCATTTTCTGTAGCGCTTATCCTCATTAGGGTCGCGAGTATGCTGGAGCCTATCCCAGCTGACTTTGGGCGAGAGGCGGGGTACACCCTGGACTGCTCGCCAGCCAATCACAGGGCACATACAAACAAAAAATCATTCATACTCACATTCATACCGACGGACAATTTGTGTCCCGTTACATCTGCTGTAAAAGTAACGCCACATTTCAAAACAAGAACATCATACCAACAGTAAAATATGGTGGGGGAAGTGTGATGGTCTGGGGTGGTTTTGCTGCAGTAGGACCTGGAAGACTTGCTGTGATAAATGGAACCATGAATTCTGCTGTCTACCAAAAAAATCCTGAAGGAGAATGTCTGGCCATCTGTTGGTGTCCTCAAGCTGAAACCAACTTGGGTTCTGCAGCAGAACAATGATCCTAAACACACCAGCAAGTCCACCTCTGAATGGCTGAAGAAAAACAAAATGAAGACTTTGGAATGTCACAGTCCTCTCCTGAATCCTGTTGAGAAGCTGTGGCGTGACCTTAAAAATGGGATTCATTCTGGAAAAGTCACTATTGTGACTGAATGACAACAATTCTGCAAAGATGAGTGGGTCAGAATTCCTCCACAGCGCTGTAAGAGACTCCTTGCAAACGCTTGATTGCAGTTGTTGCTGCTGAGGGTGGATAAACCACTTATTAGCTCTAGGCTAAAATGACCATGTTGGTTTGGATTTTTTTCCTCCATTAATAATAAAAAGTTTCATCTAAAATGCATTTTGTATTCGGTTGTGCAAAAAGAAATAAAAATTTAGGAAAACACTTTGTCCACCTTGAAGCAAATCCAAGTGTCTGTGCTTGCAGTCTTTATTTCTTTCACAGGGCAAATAGTATTATTGATCTAGATGCCCGTACACGCTACATGCTCTGCCAAGGAAAAGTTTAGGATACTCTTCTCTCGATAGTTTATATTTGACTTTATTTGATGTTTTTTTTACCTGTATGTATTATACTTTTTATCATGCTGCATATTTGGAGCAGCTGAACCAGAGCAGGAGAAGACAGAGAAGGAGATTAGAAGGAGACGGAGATAAATGGGTGTGTCATGCGGGGATGTACGTATGTACTGTGTGTGTGTGTGAGTGTGCGTGTATGCGTGTCGATAAGTAGGCATGTGTTAAGGTCGAGCCAAGCACTAGAAGAACCCAGGAACTTGCAAACCTAGACTCGCTCGTCGACATCGGCATGAAGGTGGTGACAAGTGACTCTGACCATAATGAAACTCCACATACTGGCATGCTGAAGCGTTGTTTGCGCATATAAGTGTTTAAAGTTTAGTTTCTCTCTTGTTGAGACGAGAAGAGAAAAATATTCAGCAGAAATGGGCAAAGAAAACGGGTATTTTGAATGGCAAGATCAGCTTCAACGCCCCGGCAGGTGACTCTCAGCAAGGCCAAAGTTATTTGTGTTGCTGTGACTTGAGTCACAAAGTACATCGCTTCTGGGAGAAGTGAGAAGTTACGAACACACTGCAGGTTTTGTTTTGTCTTTTTGTACAGCGGCATAAGTTGTCCCAACTAACGAGTGTTTTTAGATGCGGGCCGTCTCCTGTTTTGCTTGGAACTGCTGGCTAAAATTTATGCTGGGAGCTGCTGGCTACCAGCAATGCCGATGAGAGCAATTTGGGGCGCTAATTAATGCTACGCCATTGACACTAGAATTATAGCGGTCGTACGTACATTATAGCCATCTATTTTGTCTTATTTTGTTTGGATTGTGCAAAACTATGACCGGCACAACATCAAATTAAAAGCACGAAATGACTACAGAAATACACAAATATGCATCTTACCACTCGATAAGGTCATCACTTCTTGCCTTCAGACATTCCCACATAGTATCAGCGTTAAACATTCAAAAACGGGGGGCTTTATAACTGCATATTATCTTTGAATACAATAAAAGTCCATATTTCCAAAACGGATATCCCTTCACATAAAATTTGATGTAGTTAATACAGCAAATTCTTTACCACAAAGAGATTTTCTATCACTATTTATTATCGATAAGAACTTTTTTCTACCTGTGATTAAATGCAATTGATTTTGAGTTAACTGTGGACAAAATGCGATTAATCACAACCACATATTTTAATCCATTGACAGCCCTACTTTCAATTAATTAGAGCTGCACTGCACTGTACCACCACTGACAGCTTTCATTAAATTGTGTCTGCTTGTAATATTGTTGTGTTCTTGATTGTGTTGTTCATCGCATACTGACCTTAAACCCCTCAGCTTGAGTCCTTCCTTTGATTCCGTCTTATCTACAGCCAATAGAAGCGCATGGTTTTCTCTGCAGCTAAGAAAGGGCTCTTATCACGGGAACATGAGCTTGGGAGTGACCGTTTGTACCTGTCGGCGTCCACTCGTGACCTTTTCCCACCGTGACTGTAAAAAGAAATCTTATAACGGGCTCGGAATAAATAGTCAGGTAACCACAAAAGCATTAAGCTGTATTGTTAACAGTTTTAGGGACACGCATGCAAGTGTAAAGATGATTGACCGCGACGCATTTTCCTGCACGTCGTCTTAGCGGTTTAAAAAATATAAATGCATAACCTCATTTTGGGCACTTCTCCGGGGCCTTTGAAATGTTGAAATGATGTATCGGACTTGACACGTCAATTTTCTTTGCACTCACGCGTTTGCTTCCATATGCTTGCTGCGTATTTGTCAACATTGCTTTCCTTTTAACATAGATGTCTATTTTTGAGAATATCAAATTTCAATAAAAGCTTTGAACATGTACCATCGCTCCGCTCTGCATGTCGAGTGGTTGATTGATTTGATATATTCAGTGTCAGCCCGTAACTCTTTGGAGAATCATTATGGACGGAATTAGTGACTTCCGGATATGGCAATTATATGGAAGTGTATTTTTTTTTACATATGACCCACATATGAAACGTTTGTCATAGCAGAAGGCCTACACTTGCTTGG
This sequence comes from Oostethus manadensis, assembly GCA_024372805.1. Lineage (NCBI taxonomy): Eukaryota > Metazoa > Chordata > Actinopteri > Syngnathiformes > Syngnathidae > Oostethus > Oostethus manadensis. Next base: position 695,784 of record QODF01000155.1, on the reverse strand, counting down.
CTGTGTGGTCCATTTTGCTGGGGGTAATTACTGGATGCTGTTAGAGGTGTGCATTCTAAATCTCTATTGTTTAGGCAGTGAAATTAAGAATTTTGGCGAGAGATTTAATCAGAACTTCCCCAAAGGTCACCTTTGCCATTTATTGTTAAGTTGCCCGTCTTGGAGATAATGGTTTTGCACTTTGTTTTCAATAGTATTGACAGTCAGTACGGATTGCGTAGGAACGGGTGACATTTTGAAGCACGTGCAGCTAACAGAGGGAGGTTGATTGGAGGGTAAGGGAAATTACTTTTGCAGCAACATGTCTTTATATGTCAAGGCCAGAGCGCCGACTTGGGTTTCAACCTTGTGTTTTGTGCTTTCTTTGTCCTCTCCTTAGCCCAGCCTCACCTCCCACGTCTACATCTGAGGTGAGTCCACAGCTTTTTATGTCCTACTGAATACTAATGCTGAAGCTTAATACGCTTTTGCAACAAGAAAACAAAGTGAAATCACGGCCAAGGTATTTCGTGTGTCAAACTCGTGCCACGGAGGGCGGAGACACTGCAGGTTTTCTCTCCAACCGGTTTTATCGATGAGCTCCTTCGCTCAAATTGAAGGAGGTGTTGATCATTAAAATCACCTGCTTTAGTGACCGGCTGGAAAGAAAACCTGCAGTGTCTCCGACCTCCATGGCACGAGGCCTGGGTCTGGCCTGTCACTTAGTCTTAAGTGCCCCAGGAAAGCCTGAAAATAATGCACATCATTGCAAATATTCAATAGATGCGATGACGCGTTACAGAAGCGGTTGTGAAATGTGTGACCCCTGGTGATAATGAAAGAACCCCCAAAACAGGAAGCCCTTGCAAAATTAGAGCATGTAGCAGGAAAAAAGGAGAACCAACACAAAAGAATTCAACTAGTCAACTAGTAAATCATGCAATTGATTGAGCAGAAGGCTGCAGTCCTAAAGCAGAACAATGGCCGGTAAGGAACCTAGCGATGCACATGGGTCTCTGCTGCCACACACATCGGAAAAAGGGCAGGGACAAGCGGCAGGAAGATAGCAAAAACAAAACACATGATGATGTCACAATGTGCAGTCACTCTAATGTGACTATTTTAGTGCATTTGCGTGTAAGGAATCAAAGGAATAACAAAAAAGAAATCCAGATAGAGGTTGTTTTTCCTCCCTCATGCGAGCAGAACTACGAACATGTCTGAGCGGACACGCGCCATCGATTCGTGTGCACACGAGCAGATGCGCTCAGAAGTTGCCTAATTGGTTTTGACTGAGGACTCACCGATGGAACAACAGGACAGGAAGAGAAAAGACGAAAGGAAGCGAGGGGATGCTTTGCTTCAGCTCATTAACTGGCGCCTGTTAGCTGGGAAATAAATTGGGTGAGATTCTACCACCGGAGAGGCGGATCCGTTCATTTTTCTCCTCTTCCCGACTGATCCTGATACGGATGCATCTCTCTCTCTCTCTCTCTCTCTCTCTCTCTGGCACTCTCGCTGTCTGGCACGTGCACGTCAACGGCCTGACCGTCACATGGAGCCTGAAGCAGATCAAAGGTCGTCTTAGCCTACAGGACTGTTCTGTGATGCTTACATTTTGCCATACGTGTTCCTTGTGAGCGAAAACAGCCGGAAGGGGATCCGGATGTGTCGCCCACGTTATGGCAAAAGTGCATAAAAGCTACAGCTGAGATCATTTGCCATCACGAGCAAACCAGAACGCTATGTGATCACTTGAAGAGCAGCATGTCGTATTACCGGTATCACATTGCGCCTCAACTTCACTACGCTGCTCAATAAAACGGCAGCACGTTTTAGGAGTAAGTGGCAGTAATTTATGTCTGACATTTATGGCTGAGATTGCCGTACAACAATTGAATTTGTGTGCAGACTCGCAAAACGACAGTTTCTTACACACTGGTGCCTTGGTTAATGTCATCAATCCATTGCAGAAGGTGCAACTCAAACCAAAACGGACTCTAACCAGAGCAAATATTCCCATAGAAAATAATGTCAATTTAATTAACTCAAAAAATGTTAACACAAAATACATTTTATTGACAATAATTATAATTTTATATGCAGAAAATAGCCTCAGCCTCCCTGGGAAAGTCTACTCCAGGGTGCTGGAGAGAAGGCCACGACCGTTAGTCGAACCTCGGTTATAGGAGCTGCAATGTGGTTTTTGTCCCGGTCGCAGAACACTGGACCAGCTCTACACCCTTGCAAGGGTACTGGAGGGTACGTGGGAGTTTGCCCAACCGGTCTACATGTGCTTTGTAGACCTGGAAAAGGCATTCGACCGTGTCCCTCGTGGTGTCCTGTGGGGGGTGCTCCGGGAGTACGGGATCGGTGGCCAGCTACTACGTGCAATTCGGTCCTTGTACAATCGAAGCAGGAGCCTGGTTCGCATTGCCAGCAGTAAGTCGAGCTTGTTTCCGGTGAACGTTGGCCTCCGCCAAGGCTGCCCTTTGTCACCGATTCTGTTCATAATCTTCATGGACAGAATTTCTAGGCGCAGTCAAGGTGTTGAGGGAGTCCAGCTTGGTGACCTTAGGATCTCGTCTCTGCTATTTGCAGACGATGTGGTCCTTATGGCCTCATCAGGCTGTGACCTTCAGCGTTTACTGGAGCGGTTTGCAGCTGAGTGTGAAGCTTCTGGGATGAGACTCAGCACCTCCAAATCCGAGGCCATGGTTCTCAGTCGGAAACGGGTGGACTGTACCCTCCGGGTTGGGAGTGAGGTCTTGCCTCAGGTGGAGGAGTTCAAGTATCTCGGGTTCTTGTTCACGAGTGAGGGAAGGTTGGAGCGTGAGATCGACAGACGGATCGGTGCAGCATCTGCAGTAATGCGGTCGCTGTACCGGACCGTCGTGGTGAAGAGAGAGCTGAGCCGGAAGGCAAAGCTCTCTGTTTACCGATCGATCTACGTTCCCACCCTCACCTATGGTCATGAGTTATGGGTCATGACCGAAAGAATGAGATCGCGGATACAAGCGGCGGAAATGAGTTTCCTTCGTAGGGTGGCTGGACTCACCCTAAGAGATAGGGTGAGGAGCTCGGCCATCCGGGAGGAGCTCAGAGTAGAGCCGCTGCTCCTTCACATCGAGAGGAGCCAGTTGAGGTGGCTCGGGCATCTAGTCCGGATGCCTCCCGGGCGCCTCCCTGGTGAGGTGTTTCGGGCATGCCCAGTCGGGAGAAGGCCCCCGGGAAGACCTAGGACACGCTGGAGGGACTATGTCTCACAGCTGGCCTGGGAACGCCTTGGTGTCCTCCCGGTGGAGCTGGAAGAGGTCGCTGGGGACCGGGAAGTCTGGACTTCCCTACTGAAGCTGCTGCCCCCGCGACCCGGACCCGGATAAGCGGAGCAAAATGGAATGGAATGGAATGCAGAAAATACTGCAGGAATATTTACTTGTGACAAATAAACAGACAACTGACATGTAAGATCACTTTTACCAAGTTTTGTTGGGGAAAAACCCACCAAACCATCAGGTAACACAAAACACATTATTTTTTCTGCAGGCACAATTTGAATTTTTTTTAAAACAGTATATTAAACTAAATATCAGCAATCTAGAACCACAAAACACGTACCTCGCCGTTTAATGCAAAAAAACAAAATTGCAAAATGCAAAAAAAATGCAAAATGCAAAAAAACCAAACAACAAAACCAACTCTGGCGTCAGTGACGTTGCATAAGACGTTATGTCTGCTGACGTGTGCGACTGTGGAAGCCATGTTACAGTAGGATGGCGTGCGCATGTTCTAGTGGCAGATTACTATCACTATCCTGCTCAACTGACCGATTGAGAGGATCATTCCTGGCTTTTCACAACAAAAGAGGGGAAGCAATAAAAACACACACAAGACTGCACTTTTTTTTAACCTAATGATGTATTATGTCACTACATATTTCAAATGTTATGTTTTGTAGCCATGTAGCAGCCATGTGGCTAACACTCGCTCCTATGTGTGTGACAGAAGACTAAGCTAACAACCCGCAAAATAACTAAATTTATCGGACAAGCTGGGTAGCCTTTCACAACGGTGGAAGCCGCTGAGTGCTTTTTCTAGTACCCGGAAGTTCCACCATTGAACTCTCACGTCCAAAGTCTCCTTAAAGAAGGCTGGTCATCCTCTGGAAGTGTCACCATGCAGTGATATTATGTATTCCTCAGAAAGTAAGTCTAATATGTTTTTGTCTAAGTAATAAGGTGGTTTTATGGCCTCTGTTTTCATGTATCATATAGCCAATAACAGGGGTGCAGCCCGGAATTCTGGGTCCCATGTCAAAAATCCCCCCCGCGCCCCCAATTAATTAATTAAATAATTACTTGATTAATAATTACCTCTTTTTGGGTCGCCTGGCTGTCAAGGGACTTTACAATTGTACTGACTTATCCCCTTTATACGGCACCCAGGGCCAGTAGCCCTCCTTACAAATAACATTGAAAAGAAAACCACATTTGGTATCGGTTGTTATCGGAAATTGAGATGGACGGCATCGGCGTATCGGATATCGTCAAAAAAGCCAACATCGGACATCCCCGGTCTTAATTTATTCTAACAGTCAATTATCAATGCAAATGCTTTCAAGGGACTTGACTATGGAAATAGCACATTCTATACCAGCTGTACAGTGACTACTCATGTATACTCAAACTTAATTTGTAATATTTCCCCTTAAAAAGATTAACTGTAATAGAATGGAATTGCCTTTATTGTCATTGCACAGTGGAATAAGGATAAAAGACTACAATTTCAAATGTAATTTGCAAAATGACTAAAAACAGTTTTAAAAGTACAATGTGAAGGTTAGTGCAGTAATGTAAAGTGTGTCAAAGAACGAAAAACAAAAAGTTATGTAAGGGCCTACTCAGTGTGTGTGTGTGTGAGCCCGTTGGTGGTGGCAGTACGGGGTGTGTGGGGTCTCCTGTGATGGCCGTTATTCTCCTGCAACAGCAGGAAGTCCAGTATGAGTTCTTTTGTCTTTTGGATATTTAGGCTCAAGTTGTTGTGCAGAAAATGGTTAAGGACTCCGTTCTTCCACATGTGACCAAATCACACAGATGAGTGCATAGTTTGGGAACGAAACCCAGCCAAAGGCTCCCTTCTTGGCCCAAATTATTACTACTCCAATGAATGTTTAAGTTGCACCAAAGACTTCCTTAAAGTCATTCAGGAATGCGTACGTGTAAATGGGGACCGGCCTTTTGAAGGCGCAGAAATGGGCTGTCATCTTCCGCCCTTACACTGCTCCTCCCACCCTAATAACATCATTAATCAAGGAACGTCGGTGCTGAGATATGGGTCGATAAACAATTTGGTGCAACATGCCTCATGGAAACCGGAGTAGTTTAATATATTCACCTGCTTATAAATCCTACAGGAAAGATCTGGATAAAATAAAGACCTTCACTATCCGTCCAGCCTTTTTCTATGCCGCTCGTCTATGCCGCACTAAAGCATACAATTAAACCGAAACATAACTAAAATATTAGCGCTGGCAAAGTTAACGCGTTTAACGGTACTAATTTTGCATCCTGTTTGACCTTCGGTCCGCACTGTAGTTCGAGGAACCGCAGTGGCAGCAGATTTGCATGGAGCTACAAGCTGGAACAAACGCTGAGCATCAATGGGCAAAGAAAAGGGCATTTTGAATGGCAAGATTAGCTTCAAAACCATGGCAGATGGCTCTCTCAACAAGACAAGTTATTTGTGTCGCTGTGACTTGAGTTGTTACAGAGTACGTCACCTCTGGGAGAAGAGAGAAGTTACTGGCGCACTGCAGGTATTTGCTTTACAGCGGTACCTTGGCATAAAGTGTGCCAACACTTATAGCCATCTCATTTATCTTATTTAGTATGGATTGTGCAGAAAGCTATGGCAGGAATAACTTCAAATTAAAAGCACTAAATGAATACAAAACTACCATCCACCTGCAGTTCGTTTTTCAGAGAAGTTGTGTACCACAACTATGCACATTAGCACTCACTGAGGTCATCAGATGTTACCTTTATGCATTCCCGCACAGCATCAGCATTTGGGAGCGAATATGAGGTGAAAGAAAAAGGGTGAAAATACAGTATGTGGGAGCAGCCTGTGAGAATAGAGGAGAATAAAGGACCGTCAAACAGTGCGAAAAAGTGCCACTTGAATTAAACATTCAAAAACCCGGGGCTTTTTAACTGTATTATTTTTGAATAAAATAATAGCCCATATTTCCAATATTGATATCCCTTTATATACAATTTCTGTGGTTATCATAGTTGAATAGCAAATTGTTTACAACAAAGAGATTTACATCCCTACTTATTTTGAAATTATGATTATAAATTAAATGCGATTAATTTTGAGTTAACTATAAACAAAATGTCATTAATCACAATCAAATATTCGAACCAATCAAGTGCTATAAAATATCAAATGAACCTTTACCAAGCACTCATCAGACATTACCCATAATGCCTAATACAAGAGTGGTGGAAACATCATTGCCAACTCAGCAAGAAGAGAAGCGATTGGCTGTCCTAGAAGTTGCTAGATGATGCAATCTGCTAGTTAGCTTTTGATTTACATATTTTCAACGTGCATACATGTTTCTGGCATACAGTACATACAGTTCAGCAAAGCTTATTTAATCAGAACCCCCGTGTTTCACTCAACTACTAAAAAATAACAGAGCAGAAACAGACGCCCCGAGTAAAATCCCATCAATTAAAAATACTTTAAAGACACCTCAGAGGCGCAGAAGCATCAATGGCTCAAAGGAAATACTTTGTCTCAGAATCAACCAACCAAACAAGAACAACAAAGTTCCTTTTCATCAAGTGATGTTGATTGGGTGTCTGCAATGTGACCAAGACAGTCAAGCTTCAAACAACGATAGCCGTCAGGAGATTTACAGGAATGGTATGCAATTTTATCAGGACAAAATTATATTGTACAGACAAAAAAAAAAAAACCTTGGACAATGCATCTTCATTGTATCGAAGCATGAAGAAGTAGTTCCTATGAATGACAATGAAAAGCAGCGAGCATGTTGATCAATGGCACTTTACAATTAACCATGAAAACAAACAAAAAAACAGACATGGAGGTGTTCATGGATCAGGTGCATATTAGAAAGTAAAGTAAATATTGTTTGGTTGTCAAGCAGCAAAAAAACAAAAAAAGGAAAATAGCAATGAATGTGTACGTGACTAGGAATGTCCCGACTGGATCTGATTCATTTTATAGTCTCGCCGATCCGATCTGGTACCGATATAGTATCCCTCGCGACCCTAATGAGTATAAGCGGCACAGAATAGGGAAACAGATCAATTTGTGGTGTAATTCAGAATATATGACATTTCTGTTCAACGCAATACAGTCCGTAGTACAAACACCAGCGATTAGGGCGGCACTTCCCGTGTGAGCTCCCTGCTCCTTCACACAGCAGTCTGGGCACAGTGAGGGGGAACTACAGCTGTAGATACGGAGCCGAATATCCAGCATCCAACGTGAAACTAACTTCACCACGGTACACCGCAGACAAGCCTGCATGGTGGTGTTGCGTTTTCTTTTTCATCCGAGTGGCCGGAGTCGAGTGGCAACCAGCTTTGACGGATCTACCGTGTTGGAGTGTGGACTGTTACACGTGTCGGTATCGGTCGATATTGGAATTTGAGAGGATATCGGCAAAAAAGCCAAAATCTTACAAGCCTTGTCATAACTCCCGACACCGTAAACCAAGGACCACCTCTAAAAACACTTAAAATACAAGAACTCAAAGCGACCCAAAAGTCGAAACCACATCACGCTTTGTCCCCTTCGACTACATTTGTGTGCAGATTTCGACATGTCATTGAATTATCAGAATGCCATTGCTCATATCCCCAGGAATGAATGACAGCTGGGCCTCGCACGGAAAAAATCATTTGCATGACTTGAAAGATGACTGGAAGAATCCACAATGCCAGGGAGTAGTACAGTGACGGGACAAGCAAACGGGTCAAAGCACAAATGTGAACGAGTGTGACTGCAGGCCAGCGGGGGGGTTTGGAGAGGGAGGGGGAATCATGCCTGATACCAGCATGGTAAGAATAGTCTAGTGTGAGATCGCCCTAGGAGGTCCTTAAGATTCATTCACACCTCTTAGCGGAAGGTCAGTTGACAATGAGTTTAACATTGTCTGTGATTTTAAACTTCTGTTTGAAGAACCTCGTAAGAGGTTGCCAAGAGTTTGATGCTAACAACGGGAAACAGACCAGAACAGCAGTAACCTTGCAAAATGAAAGATCGAGATGGACATCTGCCATATCTTTCTATATGTCAATCTGAATCATCTGGTGTCAAGTTTGAATGATTGAAATTGCACCTGACCCCTTCAGTAAAAAATGAAGATGGGTCGACCCATCTGGTAGCAACCCAATGACATGCACTGATGATCCAAACGTGGTAGTACTCCAGAGGGAACGGCATGGAAACTTTCTTTTTTTAGCCAAAACTAGCATTATGGCCAACAGAGTTTCCTTACCATGTTGGACATTTCTTCAGAAGACATAACAGTAGTTGGAATTGCAATTGGATTTGGTCTTTTGGAATGACGGTTTTATTCCAGTTTTTCTCAATCGGTTTTGCTCATATCTTGAACAGAATTCACATTCTTAAAATAAAACGGACAATCCTCCAAAGCAGTTTGTAGTTTTTTTCAACAGAATGGAATTTGTCATGGAGAGTACATGTCTACAGCTTTGGGAATGATTAAGTACCAATTAGCACATTTAGCCTACATTTCCGATCTCAAACTGATTGTCGATTGTCTCAGGTTTGATGGTTGTTTTCTCCATTACATGAACAATAGTCTTTCCGATTGTCACAATTGTTCTACGCTGTAATACCGTGGATACCATACAAGAATTTCCTGAAACATTTGATCTACTGACAATGGACAGTCAGGTGAAACTTGATGTTCATTCATTTCAGATGACTGACACGACTTCCATCTCATTCATCCGTGCAGAACCACGGCCTTTTTACACAGTTGGACGCTGAGCGTCTACTGACTTCGATGGGGAAGCATAGAGTGGGTTGTTCCACTGCACGAAACTGGACAGTCATTGAATAATTGCTGGGTTTTGTCGTGCCCACCAGACCCTCAGCATCTCTGGGAGCATATGGGCTGGCCCGGACACTCTGCTTCTGTACGATGATTGGATGATTTGTCCGCGGCGGAATCTGTTTTTATTGACAGTGAAATGAGCAAATCAACAATTTTGAAGCATAAACCTCCACCCGAGCATTTTCCAAGTTTTCTATTCAGTTGGTCTGGACTGATCAAGAGACTTTACCGATCCCCAGCCTGTGCTTCATGCTACAGTCTCCTCCACCGTTCGAACCTTTTGCAGGGAAAACAGGTAGTGTATGTACTCAATCAATGACAAATTTCTATGACAGGGTTTTGAAGAAATGTATTTATTTACTTATTTACCTATTTTTACCCGCAGACCGCTCATCAGGGCCTGATCCACTACGCATCCAAGGATGCGCATGGTGTTCCTAACATTTACTCTCCTTTCAAAAACATCTAAACATTTTGACTTGCAGTGCTTACGCAATGCCAAAGGGACAACGCATTTTGGGCGTACTGACAACTTATATGAGAAAGAAATTTAGTTTTGACACATAAGTGAAGTGTTTTGGGAGGGATGTGAGCTTTTGCTTGATTTTGTGAACCATGGAGTTCTGCTGAACCATCCGCATTTTTTTGCTAAAAGAACCGAGAGTGCTGAGAAAGACGGGTCTTTTTCAGGAATGGAACAAACGTAATTGAGAAAGATCTTTGCATTTTGGTGGCGCTGACAATTTAAATGGGAAAAGCAATTAGCTTTGAAGCATGCTCGGACAGTTTTAAGAATGTAAAATGAGCCGAACCAATGGAGAAAAACTCTGTCAAATAGCTGCCAATAGAGCCAACCCTCTTACCAGGGGAAATGTCAGACATTGGGGTATAGTGGTTGGCTAGAGGTTTCCTCTTTAAAACCACAAATAATGTGTGTTACTTGATCTGTATTAATTACTTTCTGGATTTTATGTATGATATATTCCAACTGGCTCTAGGATCAGTCTTTTCCTGGCTCTCATCTCTGGATCACCCAGGTCTCAGCCCCTCTATTCTGAGGCATGCTGGGACGTCAAATAGCCCACTCACCGGTTGCTCATCAAATACTTGCACACACACACACGCACGCACACGCACACACACACGCACACACACATGTTCATGCTCCTCTGCATATTTATGCCAATCCAATGGCACTCTTGCAGCTTAGCGGGCCGCCTTTTCCTTTCTGTCAGTGCCTTCTCCAAAACAGACCTACTAGAGTAGCAGTTATTTGAATCAATCAGTAGCCTGGCTGGAACCTGCAAGACCACCCGCTGGAACATGACAACAAATACCACCAACTCCGGTTAAAAAGATTTTGGAACTGTATCCAAAAGTATACACTGCAGCAGAAATCCTGAGGAAGTTCATCTACAATCCTTTTATTTTTAGTTTGAGTTTACAATGGGGGTAACTATTGCCTTGCCTCACTAAAATGTGATCAAACCAGCAATGAAATGAACAATACAGTTCCAGGGGCCCCTCCGGGGTCCTTTAAAAACTCATAAATCAGGGCTGTCAAACTTGTGCCAAGGAGGGCTGAGACCCTGCAGGTTTTCTTTCCAGCCGGTCACTAATGCAGGTGATTTTAATGATCAACACCTCCTTCAATTTTAGGGCAGGAGCTCATCAACAAGAGCACCTCCTGGAGAAACTGGTTGTGAGGAAAACCTGCAGTGTCTCAGCCCTCCATTGCATGAGATTGACAGTACTTTAGATTATACTTGTAAATATTAAGTGGAATAGATGAATTGAAATAGCACAATATGTATCTGAATTTTTGCAAATAAGGCATAGGAAATTAATGTCATCAACGGTAGTTTCAGCGCGTTATTTATCAATTTATGGACATGCAAAAAAAACCTCTGTTTCCAAATGATCCTCCAAACCTGTACTGTGTATACCTTTTTATTAGGGATGTCCGATAACTCAATTTCCGATTCCGATATCAACCGATACGTGTAACATCCCATATCTTCAGTCATGGGATTAACACATGAATGGACACAAGATCAGCAATTAGCTTCTCTGTCTGGCAGTAAACAACAATCGAGTAAGCAAAAATCGGAGAAATACTTGCCACTTTTAAAATTAAAATCTCTCGTGTGCTTTTTCTATAACAAAATGCATCTAAAAATAATAGTAGCTTTAGGTCTTTCATGCGTTTACAGATGTCATTCATGTATAGCTTGAACAGTTTTGGTCCCAGTATTGACCCCTGGGGTACACCGCAAGAGATATTTAAGCAAGCAGATGTGTATTTTCCTAGCTTAACATCTTGCTTCCTGTTTGAACAGTAACTTTTCACCCAATTCAAATGATGCGATGATACCGCAACGAGATCCTGAGACCCACTGTTCTGCTATTCATCCTGGACAGTCACCTCATTTTGCGCCATGATAATGCACGGCCCCGTGTTGCAGGGGGTGATACACAACACACAAATCCTGAGAACTAAAAACAGTGCAGTTCTTGCCTGGCCAGTACACTCACCAGACATGTCCGGCATGTTTGGGATGCTCCGGATGGGCGTATACAACAACGTGTTCCAGTTCCTGTTAAGATCCAGCAACTTAGCACCACCATTGATAAGGAGTGCACTGACACTCCAAAGGCCACAATCGACAACCTGATCAACCCTATGCGAATGTTCTGCACTGCGTGAGGCCAGACACTGACTGCCTCACCCCCCCACATTTTTGAGTGGCTGTCTGTGGCCCACCTGTGCAATAATCATGCTGCCTAACAAGCATCTCGATATGCTTCCTTTGCAGGAATTATCTCTGCAAAGGAGAAGCGCTGACTTCTCACACAGCTTTGTGAACAATATTTGAGAGATAAAGACGTTTTGTGTTCTTAGGAAGGGTTTTACATCTTTGGGTTAAATTCATGAAAGATGGGAGCCAAAACAAAAGCGTTTATATTTAGTGCATTTTGAAGGTTACAGAATACGTTCGTTGTCAAGTAAAGACAGTTGTTGATCTCAGCCAAGTTTTGAACAGAAGGCATGTGGTGAGTATTTAGAGGACGCGTGATGTGTCGTCTTTCTCTGTCTTTCAGCCTATCTTCGGGTTTTCACCAGTTGGTCGTTTGGGTCACCTCCGTGTCCAGCACTACACTTGTCTAGATGATTGGCCGCCCGGGCTTGGCTGCCATCTTTTGCACCCTGTGGATTTATGATGGGGATGACTAGCCCGGTCTCAGGGGACAGGCGTACAAAGCTCTGTGGGGGGGGGGTGTCAATGACGCCGAGGGAGACACAGCTGTCCTACTAAAGAGGGAACACAAGGTTATCTATGGCGGGCTGGTCCTGTGTCATGGATATGGAGATGAGGCAAGACCTAAGTATTAAATCATGTCTATGCCTGAGAATATTCTCTTTCATCCAGGTGTTTGTATTCTCAGGGCACCGGGTCGATCGCAACTGGACTGTTCTGTCCTATCTGGTCTCACTGGTGTGTGTCCTACCTAGTCTTTGAGCATGAACTGATGAAGCCTGCTCTGCTGAGCGGTGAGAAGTTCTCGAAAACAACCGAAACGGTCCAGTTGTGATCGATCCATTGCCCTGAGAAATAAATGAGTGGGTTTCTGTGTACAGACTAAGGATGCTTGCGATTAGTTCGGTGAAAATTTGCGTTATCGCACTCACGGAAGCTAATAATCCTAAAATTAATTGAATTCGTCGGACGAGATGAGCTGCCTCTCTTAGCAGTGTAAGACAGCGAGTTTGCCAAAGTCTCCTTAAATTCAGCGTCTCATCCTCTGGAAGTTTCAGAGTCATATATGCTGTCATTAAAGAGTATGTAAAATATGTTTTTGTCTAAATTAAAGTGATTTTGTGATTCCTTGTTTTATATAATTTAGCCAGTAACAGGGGTGCAGCCAGGAATTATGGGTACCATGAAATAAATACATTTTAAAATGTTATGTAATTAACCGTATGACCGTTTATTTAACAATGGCTCATGATAATTCATACAAATGACGTAGTATGATTCATTTATGGTAGTTTGTATTAAAGTGTATTATATTAATTGAAAATAGAATAAGAATACCATACACTTGGAATTCATGATACACCTCAGATCACACATGTATAGTCCATAACTTGCGCATACATACTTGCTTGCTTATGGCCATTACTATGACATTATTATCGTTATTATATTCATATATAACAGCCTAAATCCTGATTTCATAGACTAGATCTTAAGTGAATGTAAAAGTGATGATGGTAATACTTGAATACACAGAAAGATGTGCATACTGACATAATAAGTTTTTGTATTCTGTCACGATCTGTGTGTGTTGTAGGCGTGACAGTTCGGTGTTTGGGTTTGTATGCCTTTGTTGTTGGATTTTCCTTAGTTTCATGTTTTTTCCCGGCCGTCCATTTGTTAATTACGCGCGCCTGTGTCTCGTGGAGTGCCTTGCTATTTAAGTTCAGGTGTGTGCACCCTTGCTTGTCGGCGCATTGTCATAGTTTCTTTTCCCTCTGTAGGTGTGGCTTCCATGTTCCTGCCGCTGCTTTGCAGCCTCTTTATTAAAGATTCCTCCAATTTACCTGCTGGGCATCCAGCTCTCTGCATCCTCGGGGTCGTTACACCGTGCCGCGACGAGCACACCGTGACAGTATTCTTTTGTCTTATTTTCTTATATAATCAACTGGAGGAGATTCTCACAGCAGAGCCCAACATAATGCACAGTACAGGACACTCATATAACAAAATCATCAGATTAGGGCAGACAAATGGAGGATCGGCTGCAGGATATCTCCTCTCCTTGCAGCAGTCCCCCAAAATCTTGTCTCTTTTAATGCACAGCGTGGGTGACTTGGCCAAGAGTGGTGGTTTTGCTAGAGCACAGCCCTTCTCTCGCAACATGCCTGCAAAGCTCTTGGCCTCTCTTTCTTAATACACACAAATTATTAATAGCATCAACACTAATAACCAGGATATTTATGAATCAAAATTCTTGCTCTGTGCTCTTCCAGGCTCTTCCGTGCTATGCTACCTTTACCTTCCTGCTCCACGTCATTCTGTGTTTGATTATTTAGTTGAGCCAGTGGCCTCAGTCTGTGTCGGAGCATTGCACTCTGTTGGTGTCCTTTGTTCACGTCTGCTGTCTACCGCTTTCTTTTGCTGCTTTTCTGTGACCGCACTGCAGCAATTATTATTAAAACACAGTTTTACCTGCATCCCGGTCCCAGTCTCACGCATCCCGGGGTCGTCGTATGTTGACTGATGGTATAATAATGAGTAATGTCACATTGGTATCGCTAAGATGAATAATAATGCATATTTATACAACATGCTGTATGTTGTGTTAAAATAACTGGCTTTAGTGTTACGAATTGGGAGTGGGTCTTGATCCCTCTCCTTTTCAAACGAAATTGTTCTCCGTCTATACCAAATATTTACTGTACATACCTGTGCTGTGTGTGTAACCTCCCTTCCGGTGTCTAATCGGGATGATCTGTTGACAGACGCTGACAGGTACACGCGGTAGAAAAACACGCAGCACAGCGATGGATTGTCAGTTATCAGCAGTAAGAACCTCAGATGAAGTAGCAAGTACTTTTAGGTGTACATGTGCAGTATATGTCAGTGCAGACGTGGCTCAAATTTCGCCGCTTCACTCTTTTTGCATTTTCCATCCATTTTCTATACCGCTTATCCTCATTAGGGTCACGGGGATGCTGGAGCCTATCCCAGCTGACTTTGGGCGGGAGGCGGGGTACACCCTCGACTGGTCGCCAGTCAATCGCAGGGCAGACAAACAAGTATTCGCACTCACATTCACACTCTAATGGACAATTTAGAGTCGGCAGTTAACCTAACATGCATGTTTTCGGAATGTGGGAGGAAACCGGAGTACCCGGAGAAAACCCACGCACAAACGAGGAGAACATGAAAACTCCACACAGAGATGCCCAACGGAGATTTGAACCCTCAACCTCCTGACTGTCAGGCCAATGTGCTACCCACTCATCCACCGTTCGGCCCTTTTTGCATTTTTTCACACATATTTACTTTTTGCTTAAGTTCTGCATCTTCTAGTGAAAAAATGGCTAAAATACCTCAAATACAAATAAAACCATTAAGAATACAATTCATATTTTGAACATAGAATTCTGCATTGCTCACTAGATGCACCAGACTTGATCACCACAACAACAAGCCTTTATTGCAGATTGAAATGATCTGACGACAGGCACGATAGTGATAACGTTGCACCGATAACAAAACTCAACTCTGAACCCCCAACGTTACCTTCTGCCCGTCACCCATTTCGCTCCCTTACTTATTTACTGCAACACACACAAGCATGAGTTTTATGTGACGATGCAGATATGAAGGTGATGCCTACAGGGGTGTTATTTCACATCTAGATGGCTCTAATAATAAAAGTTATATTTAGAAGCTCGTAAACCGTTTCCTATGCCACAACTATGAAAATATTCCATTCATAAAGAAGAAATCGTACTGAAACTCACATATCACTGTCAAGTGCAGTTAACCTCAATAAACGAGGGATTACTACAGTACATGTGCATATTACTTCAGAAGCACAATTTTCCAAAATGAGCTTGAAAGTAAGACTGATGCATTTGGTCTCATAATCATAAATATGCGTCAACTGCAACCTCCCTGTAGTGCAGTGCTTCTGAATTATTGGGGCTGGACCCTCTGGGGGGTGGGGGTTAGGGAGTACTTTCAATATCAGTGCTTGCCAACATGTTCAACTATACATCCTCAGCATGCAGTTGTCTTGAATGTACCTGTATGTTTTACAGCTCTCCAATGTGTTGCTTCTTCCTTGTTTCAGTTTGGAGTTCAGCTTGTGCCGTACCGATAAATAAACAAATATTATCAGTTTGTGGGCGCATTTGTGTCCCCAGAGGGTGGGGGAGCATGACAGAAAATAAGTGAGAGCCACTGCAGTGAAATGCAAACTACAGTAATGAACTTTGAAGTCAGATTTTTGTATTGCTGGTACGATATGTGCTAAAAAGGGCATTGCAATATAAGCATCAGCTCTGTTTAAAAATATGTAAGGATATATGAAGAATGGATGATTGAAGAGAAAGGAAACCAGCAAAGAGATCTTCCATCCTAATCCCGTTACCGTTGAACAATATAAGCATGTCCTTGCAGACATTAATTTACCATCATCTACAGTACTTGTAATTCGCTCGCAAGCCATCGCCGACGTGTTGATACGCTGAACGGGACATTTCAACAACGGGCGGCTGCTTATTGCCCAACCGGTTATTTTACATTTCATCCACGCTGCTGCGCGTTGCCAAAAAAAAAAAAAAAAAACGGTGAACGTGAAAATGAGAAAGAGCGGTGATTAATTAGTGAGAGGGCAGTGATGATGATTAAACTTGAAACTGCAGAAGCAGTGCTATTTTTCTTCTGTAAGTGGCCGCAAGCGAGCGCCTACACAAGGGAGTGTGTCCGTGTTTAATATCAAATCATCTCACGTGCATTATCTTTAAAAGGTCACCTTTGTGCATCGTCATAGTCTTGTCAGGGACCGAGCCGTGCAACCTGATACGCCATCTGTTCCGAAGATTGATAGCTCACTGCTGTTATCAATGATATGCCAGCATGCCTTTCAGCATTCTTTGGCTGTCCATTGTTGTTCTGCAAGGTCATGAGTCAACAATGTACAATGCATAAAATGCCATTTGTGAGCACGCGGAGAGGAGCACAATGGATGACATTGTCAGTAATCACTTTGAATTACAGTGATGTCCTATTGCGAAGATGTGTTCGTGTTAGGCTGAGAATGGAAAAACATTGCAAGGAATTGTGGAGGTGCGGCTTTGCAGATCCATCATGTTCCGGGGTGACTTTAATGGCCGAGCAAGGGGAGTGGAGCAACGGTGGCATTCATAAAATCTCATAGACAAAAAGCCACCGATCACCAAACGTCTCAATGCAGAGGTGAAAAGGGGAATTACCTTCAGTTTTATTATCTTATATTCTTTTATGAATCAACACGGATGTACCTCAGCTCTTATGCACCATTTCAAATATCCACGTTTCGCCTCTCAGTGGAGCTTCAGCTAGTTTAGTTACAGATTTTTGCCACATTTTTGAGGTCACTCATGCACCCGGTGAAAAGAATAGCAGTTTTAGGTATGAAGTCAACATTGCTGGTGGGGCTTGTGATGGCAGTTCCATTGAAATGTCAGCCAAGAGACAGGCAATCCAAGAATATGAATTTTCACGTTGCGTTGTCGTTCTCGTCCGCATCTCCCCACTCCCCTCATATCTCGGCGTTACAAATTCATCTTTCCACGACCAGCCAAGGACACACTCATTGCTGCAGTCATTTGACCTCTCACCCCAACAACGCAGGCTGACCCTGAGCTGCTCCTCCAATTAATCACCCGACCTTCGCTTCACTCCACCAGCCTCCATCGCAACGTTCTGCTTTCGGGCTGAACCGAGCCTCTGCCGACGAGGGCTGAAGACGGTCGTCCGCCATTCTGCACGACTGCCAGTATAAATCTGACAGAAGTAATTACCCATCACCGTCTGGAGGCCACGCGCAGGCTTCCCTCTCTTCAACTCCGGGGTACTTCCACTCTTTTCCCCTCAGCTGTGAGGAGGATTGCGGGTACAAGCAGAGAGTGTCTTTAGACTCTACAGTATAGCTCGGGCAGGTGAGGGCATTAGTTCCACCGTGTGACCAGGATGATGGCTTACTGGAGGCACATTCAATCAATTAATTATGAGGTTCTGATAGGATGTATTGACCCAAAGCTGGGGGTGACTGACAAAACACACAATAGCGCTGGTATTTCATATTACATCGGTCCATTGTGGTGAAGAGGGAGGAAAGGCAAAGTTCTCAATTGACCGTTCAGTCTATGTTCCTACCCTCACATATGGTCACGATCTTTGGGTAGTGACTGAAAGGACAAGATCGCGGGTACAAGCGGAGTTTTCTCCATAGGGTGGCTGGGCACTTTTGTTAAAGATAAGGTGGACACACGGTCATCCGGGAGAAACTCCGCATTGAGAGGAACCAGATTAAGATGGCTCGCGCATCTGATGAAGATGGCCTCCCTGGAGAGACCTCGGGGAGAGACTATGTTGCCCAACTGGCCTGCAAATGTCCTGGGATCCACTGGGAGGAGCTGGACGGCTTCACTGCTTAGGACCTCGGATAAGCGGTAGAAGCAGTGGCGATTGCTCTAAGCCTGCAAAGGAAGCTCCGCTCAAATCTGTAGTGCTGTGTGTAGTTTTCATTGACTAAATATGCGCAGGAATACCTTCATCTTTTCTTCAGAATCAGCTACTTCAAGTAACTTCGCAGGTAACTGACACCACTTCCTTCTCGTTCAACCCTGCAGAGTCACGGGGTTTTAACAAAGCCTTACACAGTTGGACGCTGAGGGTCTACTGACTTCTGGGAAGCACAGAGTGGGTTGTTCCACTGCGCAAAACTCGACGGTCATTGGATAAATGCCGGGCTTTGTCCCGCCCATTGGAACTTTATGGAGCGATCAGTTTGAGGCGGAATCCCTTTTTGATTGACAGTAAAAGGAGCAAATCAGCGATCTTGAAGTATAAACCTCCACCCGAGTATTTTCAAAGTTTTTCATTCGGTTGTTCGGAACTGATCCAGAGACTTTACCGATCCCCAGCAACTTTGTCTTTGGCAAAAACCACTGGAAATGTTGTGCAGAATTTCCATATACATAAATCAACACTTTTATGACGTAGGCCTCAAATGACCAGCAGCCGCCAACGGGTAGGAGACGGATGGATGGCAAATCACCAACTCACATAAGGACACTTCTGCACGTTTACGGCCTTCCTTAGCAAACTTTGAGCGGAATATTTTTGGAATTCAATCAAGACAAACCTAACATGCATAACCACCTAAGTGTGAGGCCGAGCTCGAGCATGTGTCCTTGCACGTGGCCTTCGTTGCTGAGGGAACTACGGGTTTTGATAAAGTTGTCAGTCGTCCTTGGCAAGTAAACACAAGCTACACACACACACACACAAAGAAACAATTATGTGATGCCACAAATGAAGAGAAGCTGGAGCAACTTAACTGTCACACAAATGCATTCTTAAAGAGAGCTTAGGGCTTAATTTTCACGTGCCGTTGTGCAGCTGCCGAGTGATCCATATTATTCAAATGACTCTAACACTAATGTGTCAATTACTCACTGACAAAATTCCCACAGGCGTACCTGACCTGCCATGATTCCTGCTGCTCTCATGTACGTCCCATCCATCTAGCCTCACGCCTCATTCCCTCACTTCCTCCCTTTCCATCTCCATGCATTGTTTTGTGCCGTGCATTAAAAACAGCAGGTGACATATAGCATATATTTTACATAATAAAAGGAAGCGGGGAACCTGACATAGCAAATGATTACTGTTACAATCGCCTTTCAGTACCGGCTTATGAAAGGAAGCAATTCAAACATCTGTATTCACAGGTGAAGGAGAACATTTAAGTCCTGACCCAGATCTTCCAGGTCTCCAGACTGTGAGGCCAACTTGCTAACCACTCGACCACCGTGAGGCCTAAAAAAAAATCTATAAAACACATAAATGCTTTCTCACTTGTTATATATAAAACACAACCAATGCTAGGGGAAAATGTTGGAGCCAGATCTGAGGGCGGTGTGGCTAGTACACAACACACCGTGGTGTGTTCAGGGACTGCTGAACATACAACAAATATTGAGCAGAAATGGGCCAAAAAAAAGAAAAAGATTTTTATTGGTAAGTTGCCCTGCGATTGACTGGCGACCAGTCCAGGGTGTACCCCGCCTCTCGCCCAAAGTCTGCTGGGATAGGCTCCAGCATCCCCGTGACCCTAATGAGGATAAGCGGTATAGAAAATGAATGAATGAATGGTAAGTTTATCCCCGGCAGACGGCTCTCTCAACAAGACCAAAGTTATTTGTGTTGCTGTGCCTTGAGTTGTCAGTAAGTACATTGCTTCTGGGAGAAGTGAGAAGTTACTGGTTCGCTGAAGGTATTGCTTTGTCATTTATACAGTGGTACGTTGGCATAAAGTATACCAACTAATTAGATGCGAGCCATCTCTTGTTTTGTTTTGAACCGCTACCTAAAATTTAGGCTAGGAGCTGCTAGCTACAGGCATAGCCGATGAGATCTATTTGGGGCTAGTGTCAATGACACTGCCATTATAGCTATCGTACGTACATTATAGTGATCTAAATAATAATAAATCTTATTTATTATGTAAAACTACGACAGGAACAACCTCAAATAAAAAACACTAAATTAAAACAGAAGCGCCATCCACCAGTATGAGCCTGGAGTTCGTTTGAGAGGTTGTGTACCTCAAATATGCACATTAGCACTCAATAAGGAATGCATAAAAGTACCTTTATGAACTCTCACATAGTATCAGCATTTGGGACCAAATAAGGGAAAGAAAAATGGTAAAAATACACTACGTTAGTGGGAAAACGTCGAGGGTGCGTTCAAGGACTGTCAAACAGTGGGACGAATCGGCATCTGCATTAAACATTCAAAATTTACAACAGTACTATTTCTAACCATACTATTTTAAGTAGTAGCCCATATTTCCAATATTGGTATCTCTTTACAAAAAGTAAAGAGTTATGGTAGTTGCATACCAAATCGTTTACCACAAAGAGATTAACATCTCTATTAATTATAGATACAAACTTATCTGCAATTAAATGCGATTAATTATGAGTTAACTGTGGACGAAATGCGATTAATCTGCCAATTTGCAGGGCAGGGAATGCTGAATCAATGTGCGGGGATCCACTGTACAATATCCTGTTGATTACAAGAACAAGTCAGGGAACAAGTCTAAGTTTTTGGCAGCTTTACTATGTTGTATTTGTAGCTTTTACATCTTCTGAGACAAAGAAAAACAAGAACGGGGGGCCGTTTTTGCCACCTCTTCCTCCTCCAAACTTGATAAAACTGAGCTCAATTTGGCATTAATGTCGCATTCCAGCTGTTTCTTCATGCTTCTTTCACTAAGATAATGAGAAGTAGCTTCCTTCATGTCTTGGCCCGCTTGTAATTAATTACCTTGTAATTACCCCCCCATCGCACTAACCCCCGCTTGTCCGAAACAATCATAGACGACGGACGATATGGATTTGCTTGTAAACTACGAGGGGAAAAAAAAGAAATATTGTGAATTAGGTTGAGAAAATGTAGAGGTCGAAGTCTCATAATGATCAGCTGATCCTGGTTTAGACTCATTTTAGACAAGGGAAACATTTTTTTACCCTGATATCGATCACCAGGCATCACCGGAGCAGTACTGCATCAGAAACTCTACCTTGACCAAGATAAGCAAGCTCAGATGTACTGTCACCTTGTGGCCGTAAGAGCACAAAGCCGTGCAATGAGCGGATCAGGTCACCGTGCGGTGCCGCGGGTCGATACACAAACAACAAATCTCAAATCAATAAGCATCTCAGCAAGAAACAGGTTATGTTGGCGGCTCCAAGCGCCGCACGACTGTGGGTGGGTCCATTTACGTTTTTTAAAGACGGCACGAGGGGATGAATGTGTTTCATACGCCGCTGATTGGGTTTGACGGGAACAAAAGAATCGAGTCCCCCTGCCTGACAAAAAAATGGCGGCGTGAACACAGTATCGGGTGCGAATTAATGGTGCAGAACAGAATGTCCATTTCGTCTGATTACCGGGCCCTGTATGACTACTATGACGTTTGAATTGCTTAGTGTATTAGCGGGTACAAATACCACAGAATCAATACGGCGTTCGTTTTCTATCATGGTTCATTACCTCCAACAACATTACTTTGTTGACTAGTTGCTCTCTCATGCAATTACTAATCCCTGCACCCCCCCCAGAAAACGAGAAAACCGAGACAGGAAAGGAAGAGGTCAGTGGTTCCTTTGCCCTGTAAAAAACCCCAAAACCCAATACTTATATGTACCATGGCTTTAGATATAAGCTTTCAACTTGGCTTCTTGAAATATTGCTGCTGGGGCTCGTTTCTTCACTGGTGCCAGGATACACTTTTGCTGAACTCCACAGTTTTTCAGGCTCCTTTCAAATGTATTGAAAGATGTTATGTATATAAAAAGCAAGTCTGGTACAGGGAGATGGGGAAACTTTGCTGCAGGGTATCCCTGATTTTTTTCTTCTCGCTTTGGTGATCAGGCATCGGTTTAGCCGGCGTATTTGACGGCTCTCGGCACCTGGCAGCTTTACCATCTCTCTGACGGCGTATCAGTCAGACGACGCCACGCTCTCCCATCCCTCAGCGGGAGTTAGCTCACCCCATCGCTCTCCCCTTTGCAGATTACACGTTCGATCCACTTTAGATCGCTCTATTTGTCACATGTGATTTGTTGAGCGCCGGTGGTATGTTGTGACGCATCTGATAAACACCGGCGGCTGCTCTGCCTAATCTCATCCTCGGTGAAAAGAGCAAGACATGACTGCCCGACACTGATAGCTCCCTGCTGGGATGCTGAGCGTCTACTGACCCTACTGACGTAGAGCGGGATGGTCCGCTGCACGAAACTGGACGATCATTGGAGAAATGCTGGGCTTTGTCCTAACCATCGGACACTCGGCGCCTCTGGGGTTCTATGGGACAGTGGCCTGGCTCAGGTGTTTCTTCAAGATGACTGGATGATCTGTCCAGAGGCGGAATCCTGTTCTGAGAGCTCCCTGCTCGGACACTCTGCGTCTATTGACCTTACTGACATTGAGTGGGTTGTTCCGCTGCAGGAAACTGGACGATCACTGGATAAATACTGGGCTTTGTCCTAACCATCGGACACTCGGCGCCTCTGGGGTTCTATGGGACAGTGGCCTGGCTCAGGTGTTTCTTCAAGATGACTGGATGATCTTTCCAGAGGCGGAATCCTGTTCTGAGAGCTCCCTGCTCGGACACTCAGCGTCTACTGACCTTACTGACATAGAGTGGGTTGTTCCGCTGCACGAAACTGGACGATCATTGGATAAATACTGGGCTTTATCTTGACCACCAGACACTATGGGGCAGTGGCCTGCCTCAGACGTTTCTTCAAGATGATGGGATGATCTGTCACATCCTGCTCTGATTGA
This sequence comes from Oostethus manadensis, assembly GCA_024372805.1. Lineage (NCBI taxonomy): Eukaryota > Metazoa > Chordata > Actinopteri > Syngnathiformes > Syngnathidae > Oostethus > Oostethus manadensis. The sequence goes on along the minus strand of QODF01000155.1, from coordinate 672,528 downwards.
CGGTGAAATGAGCGAATCAGCGATCTTGAAGTATAAATCTCCACCCGAGCATTTTCCAAGTATTTCATTTCGTTGTTCTGAACTGATCCGGAGACTTTCCCGATCCCCAGGCACTTTGTCTTTGTTAAAAAGGACTAGGAACAGAGGGTAGAATTTACATCTAAATAAATAAACACGTTTATGACGTAGGATGGAAAAAAATGAGCTTCCCCTCCTTGAAAGACCAGTAGCCGCCACCGTCCCGCAGGCATGACTCATTGTGTCCAGACCACAGCTGAACTATAGTAGACGGAGTTTACGTAATGTTTCAGTGGTTTCTTGAATTGTTGTCACTTTTGAATGAAGTGTGTTCCACAAGCCCACCAGCTTTGAGAGCAATGTACTGGGCTTTCCTTGCGTAGATGTAGATCCCCATTGCTGATTGGTGATTATGCTTCAGGGATGAGAGTAATTCCACATAGGTGAGACTATTGAAATATGGGTTGCCACAGCAACCCCGATAGCATTTGTCAATACTCAGACGGATCGGTGCAGCATCTGCAGTAATGCGGTTGCTGTACCGGACCGTCGTGGTGAAGAGAGAGCTGAGCCGGAAGGCAAAGCTCTCTGTTTACCGATCGATCTACGTTCCCACCCTCACCTATGGTCATGAGTTATGGGTCATGACCGAAAGAATGAGATCGCGGATACAAGCGGCGGAAATGAGTTTCCTTCGTAGGGTGGCTGGACTCACCCTAAGAGATAGGGTGAGGAGCTCGGCCATCCGGGAGGAGCTCAGAGTAGAGCCGCTGCTCCTTCACATCGAGAGGAGCCTGTTGAGGTGGCTTGGGCATCTAGTCCGGATCCCTCCCGGGCGCCTCCCTGGTGAGGTGTTTTGGGCATGCCCAGTCAGGAGAAGACCCCCGGGAAGACTAAGGACACGCTGGAGGGACTATGTCTCACAGCTGGCCTGGGAACGCCTTGGTGTCCTCCCGATGGAGCTGGAAGAGGTCGCTGGGGACCGGGAAGTCGGGACTTCCCTACTGAAGCTGCTGCCCCCGCGACCCGGACCCGGATAAGCGGAAGAAAATGGATGGATGGATGGATGGATGGATGTCAATACTGTATGACGGTGGAAATTGCTCTAAGTCTGCAAGGGAAGCTTAGATTCCCATAAAATGTAAAAAAAAATTTTTTTATGGCCTATACTGAATGGCGGCTGATTGATTGGAGCACCCCTAAGTAATATCATATCAAGGGTGTACCCCACCCCCGACCCGAAGTTAGCTGGAATAGGCTCGAGCATACCCCCGCGACCCTAGTGAGGATAAAAATGGATGGATGGATGTTCACACCACCTACTTTCATGTCAATGAGTGTTTATGCAAGAAAAACATGACAGCTCAATGGTTTCCCCCATTGTGGGGTACAGTGGATCCCTGCACATTCAGCATCCACAGTCCTGTAATGTTTGGCAAAAAAAACACATTTTTTATTCCCCAGCCGTCCCCCATAATAATATATTTTCTCAGCAGAAATCACATCTCATTCATCATAAATTGGTAATAATTTATATATAATAATAACACAGCATACATCATGGGTGTCTTAGAATATTTAACTACTCAATTTGGAGGAGTCTATCTATCAATCCTTGTAGCCAAATTCTACCGAGCATACATTTTTCAATGAACGTCTGTTTTTGTGATCAAACATGCTTTTCCTTCAACAAGAAGGGTCAGTAGCACAGAGTGTGACCGTGGAAAAGCGTGCCAAGGCGGCATACGTGGAGAGGCCCGGCACCTCTAGAGTGACACCCCAGCATACCCTTTGAGGAATGCACAAAAATCCATCTGCGCTAAAAGATGCGCCCGCGATCCTAAAAAAACATGCAACTTGACACACTCCCGGACCTTTACTTCAACGTGGAGGGTCCGTGGCACCGGAGCGTGACCGGGGTCGTAGGGCGTGAATCAAGATCACAATAAACAGAACTAAAACGAAGAAATACTCAGCCATCATAGACGCAGAGTGATTTATTCCACACTTTTGCTGAGCTGGCTGAATACCGCCAGCCTCTGAGAAATCAATATGTAATTATAGACATCCTACCTTGGGCCGTTCATCTCTCAGCATCCACCCATCACCAGCCTGAGCTGCACCAACAAGACTGCTCCCAAAACAAATGTCACAAGAGCGTTGGGCTGAAGCAGGGAAACAAGAAGTAGAAGACCTCACTCTGATGACGACGACATTGTGTATACATGCACTATATTGTATCGCTGTAAGTCTTCCCTGCGTCACCTTTCATTTTCTAATCACATATAAACTAACTTTTCAATACGGTTAGAAATTCACAAATAATAAAAATAGACATTTGGTTCCTTCAACCCCCCCAAAAAGAAAAATGCTCAATGTGTAAGTTATACAAATATGGAATATATTGTAGCATCGGGGAGTTGCCACTGGACGACACAGCATACCTTGCGGACACTTGTGAATAACATACGTTAGCTCTTTTCTGAGTTCTTTTCTGAGCATGTGCGACTCAAGATCACCGTAATATGCATCAGTATACAGTGATGATGAATATATGATCTCTGTTTTCAAAGAGTTGTGCATTCTTTTGATAGGGGTTTGGAGTACTCCCGGAAGTATCTACTGGTAATATGGTTATATATTTAAACCAAGGGTCGCCACCTTGCAGCCATTTTCCTGGTTTTTTTTTTTTTTGTTTTTTTGTCACACTTATATTTTTCAGATCGTCAAACTCAATTTAAATAATAGTCAATGACAACACAACTGGACACAAAATGCGGTTTTTAAATGAAACTTTTTATTATTAAGAGAGAAACAAACCCATACCTACATAGCCCTGTGTGAAAAATAGTTTGTCCCTGAAAACCTAAAAACTGTTTAGGCCTCCCTTAGCAGCAACAACTGCAATCAAGCATTTGTCAAAACTTGCAAAGAGTCTTTTAAACTGCTGAATTTTGGCCAACTCGTCTTTGCAGAATTGTTTTCATTCAGCCACACTGGAGGCTTTTCCAGCATGAAGCGCCTTTTTAAGGTCATGCCACAGCATCTCAATAGGATCCCGGTCAGGACTTTGACTAGGTTACTCCAAAGTCTTCATTTAGTTTTTCTTTTCTCAATTCAGAGGTGGACTTGCTGCTGTGTTTTGGATCATTGTCCTGCTGCAGAACCCACGTTGGTCTGGACATGTCCGAACCACATCAGTCTGGCCTCTCTGACTTTATCTCCGAAACCTCCAACATATGCTGTCCCTCTGATGTGCTTATTCCTGATCCTGTCCATCCTGGTCACACCCAAAGAGAACCTCAGGATCTTCATCTCTGCTACCTCCAGTTCTTTTCTTTTCCCCAGCGGCACTGTCTCTAAACCAAACAACATCGCTGTTCTCACTACAGTTTTGCACACTTTTCCTTTCAATTCCTGACATTGTTCTCCACCCATACCAGAATTCCAAAAAGTTCAAAAAGTATTTTCACAAAAGTCTTGAGCATCATCAAGATGTTTTCTGGCAAAATTGAGATGAGCCCTAATGTTCTTTTTGTTAAACAGTGGGGTTTTTATTGGAACTCTGCCATGCATTCTGTTTTTGGTCAGTGTCTTTCTTATGGTGGAATTATGAACACTGACTTTAACTGAGGCAAGAGAGGCCTGCAGTTCTTGGGGTTGTTGTGGGGTCTTTTGTGACCTCTTGGAGGAATCATCGCTGCTCTCTTGAGGTGCTCTTGGAAAGGTTTACCACTGTTCCATGTTGGCTCTCACTGTGGTTCACTGTGGTTCGTGGGTAGAAATGGCTTTATAGACTTTTATAGGCTTTTCCAGAATGATAGATTAGAATTATTCTCAGTTATGTTTTAACAGGATAGACAATCACTTTTTCACACAAGGCCGTGTACGTTTGGATTTTTTTCTCCCTTAAAACCAAAAAGATTCATTTAAAATCTGTGTTTTGTGTTCAGGTGCATGATGTTGACCACGAAAAAAAAGACCCCTGAGGTGAATGAATGAATTTACAGTCTTTATAGGAGCCCAAACAGCATTCATAAGGCCTTGGTTTCCACTTAACCCGTATCCTGTTTTCAAGTTAAGGGTGCTTGGAGGGTATTTCATTTGTATCTCAGATAAAGCAGATGCTCGCGTGTCTGGTCAATAGGCAATCTGAGTGGCTTAGGTGGTGGTGATATGCTCCTATAGGTGAGCTTTGCTGAGCATTATAGGTCACGACATGTTGAAGAACAGCTGTGCAAGCCTGAACTCTGCTCTTGCCACACAAGCGTGCTAACGCTTACAGCTCTCAAGCTATAGCTGAGCTCTTATCTAGCCCCAGCGGTTTAAGACTGACCCCCGCACGGGCAGCACGAGGCCCACTAATCCATCTCTCTGCCCGGATGGACTCGTCTCCCAGTTATCGCCACACTCACTATCAGCACCTCACTTAAGCATAAGCAAACACCTTTCTCCTATTTGCTAATCTCTCTCTGGACGTCTTTAACAGTTTTGTTTTCTTATTTTTATGCATCCGACAATTTCCCTGCTTCTCTCTGGTTGGTTCATTCTTAATACCACCGAGCCCCTACCCCCCATCCCTCATCCTATACTCTCCGTGGGTGCCTCTCGGTCTGGCCACGGGATACCAAACTCGGGACATCACATTATTGCCTATCAATATGTGCTCCCTGAAATGATTGGGAATAGGAGCCGTTTTGATTCACCGCCGCCTCCATCTGCCTCAGGGCTGCAGCGCTGGAGCTGCACAAGAAAGTCCGAAAGTATTTCAGGAGCCATAGCAGCCGGACGGACGTCATTTGATGCAGCACCAGACAAAAAGTCCGTTGTGCGTAATTTAATAGTGGGAGCAAAAGTGAATACTGTACACAACCATTACATTCAGTTAGGGGTGAAACGAATAACTTGAGTAATTCGAGATCCTTGTGTTTTGGGTGCCCTGAAGCAGTATATTCTGAAAACGACTTCCACGGACTTATATTTGCTCTGTGTGTTACATCCTTTTCAATTAGTGATCCGTTCTCGACTGGATGCAATATTTACTAATCCGGCACAGTGTGGACGTGAAAAACAACAACAAAAAAAAACCAAGACCGTTCCCGTGTGTACAGGGCCTTAATGTGAATCCGTACGGGGTTTTTCTCATCTGTAAGAAGACGCTGTCAGTTAAGAAAATTAAACAAACAAAAACACTTTAGCTCACAAATAGTCATTTCCAGCCGGAAAAAACGTGAACGGAACAAGGAAATGTGTGTCTCACTCTTTGGATAAAATATGCTAATCTGTCCCACTACAGTGGTCTTAATTTTAGTCTCAAAGTCTTATGAAGAATATTTGTCTCATTTTATACTGTAGTCAGCCGGTCGACGTTTAGAGTTCATAAATGCAGAGCCTTCGACATACTGCAGTATATAATTTATCCATCCATGTTCTATACCGCTTGTCCTCGTTAGGGTCACGGGGATGCTGGAGCCTATCCCAGCTGACTTTGGGCGGGAGGCGGGGTACACCCTGGACTGGTCGCCAGTCAGTCGCAGGGCACGTATGTAATTTAGTCTTCATTCATTCATTCATTTTCTGTACCGCTTATCCTCATTAGGGTCACGGGGATGCTGGAGCCTATCCCAGCTGGCTTTGGGCGAGAGGCGGGGTACACCCTGGACTGGTCGCCAGTCAGTCGCAGGGCACGTATGTAATTTAGTCTTAGTAATGTCAATTAACTAAACAATTACTTCTCTCCTTTTCTGGTAAATCATTACAATCTGGGATGGATACCGACGGTACATCCACAAAGCACCATTATGTTAAAACTAAAAAAACTGTCGATTATTTCAAAAATGAAACCATTCTTTATTAAGTGAAATCTTTTATTTTGTCTTTTGTATTTAGAGTTGCTGTTTAACCAAGCGTTTTATCCGATTATTCAGTAGAGTAACCGAATAATAAAATATTCAATAGCTGCAGCTCTGCATTCAATGTTGTGGTGGAAATAAATCAATTTTCTTAATGGCTCTGTGATGGAAAGACTAAACATTTTCTCTGATCAAATTCCTAATAACAGTTACTAGACGGTGCAGTAGATTCTCAGAAAACAAACAAGACCTAGCATTCATGATATGCACGTTCTTAAGGCTGTGCAATTGGGCAATTAGTTGAAAGGGATGTGTTAAAAAAAATAGCAATACTTTGATGAAAAAGTTGGTTGGAGAGGGGAAAACTTATGAGAGGTGCAAAAAAAATGTGATCTCCATTGCCTTAAGAGCAAAAGTAGAGACACGTGGCAGAAAACGGAAGACAACTATCAAAATGGATGAATAGCCAGAATGGCAAAGGTTTAGCCAATGATACAGGATGATCAAACCAGTCTGGAGTTGCCTCAAAGTACTGTCACAGTTAAAAGATGTCTGTGTGACGCTAATCTACTTGCAAGAATCTTCCGCAACGGAGGAACATTTTGTGGACTGATGAGAGTAAAATTGTTGTTTTTGGGTCCAAGGGCCAAAGACAGTTTGTGAGACGACCCCCAAACTCTGAATTCAAGCCACAGTACACAGTGAAGACAGTGAAGCATCATGATATGGGCATGTTTCTCCTACTATCGTGGATCAGTTTGCATATGTCAAAATACTTGAAGAGGTCATGTTGCCTTATGCTGAAGAGGACATGCCCTTGGAATGGCTGTTTCAACAAGACAATGACCCCAAACACACTAGTAAACCAGCAACATCTTGTTATGTTCTTATGTTATGGAGGGGCCAGCCCAATCCCCAGACCTTAATCCAGTGGAGAACTTGTGGGGTGACATCAAAAATTCTGTTTCTGAAGCAAAACTAAGAAATGTTCATGCATTGTGGAATGTTGTTAAAGAATCTTGGAGTGGAATAAGAGCTGAAAGGTGCCACAAGTTGGTTGACTCCACGCCACACAGATGTGAAGCAATTATGAAAAACTAAATATTAAGTTTAGTCATTCCCAGGACTGCCAAATCCTAGAAACAAAAACGTTTGTACGAAATAGTTTTGTGTCACCGGCAGACACGGCTATTTTTATTTTTTTTAACACTAACACTAATTGCCCAATGGCACAGCCTTCAGAGCGTGCATATCATGAATCCTTGCTTGTTTTCTGAGCATCTACTGCACCTACTGTTAACTTGTTGCCATGTAAAAATACAAATACGCTAATAACAGTAATGAATCTGGTTAGTCACTGGTGCTGCTGGTATTTTGAACACTACTGTGTAATCATCATAAGCATATTAAGTGTCTGCTTCATTTTCATTTCAAGTAGACTATAAAGTGTGAAATTCTGCATCAACTAATGTCTACTACTGTTGCTATTCATATCACGACATTTTCAGTTATTATGTAATCGACACTTTCCACTTTGTTGCTCTGCATTCTGAATCATCACCACATTAGACATTTTGGACAGCGATGTCACACATGGAGCCCCTGGGGGACAGTGGGCCGTGCAGTTAACCGCCATGCTCTTAGCTGTGCACTGTCTGGGCCACGCAACCCTCCTCGATGTCTTGTTGTTTTAAGCAGAGACTCACTCTGCTCAGTCCCGACCACGCCGGCAGGACCGGCTGATCCCGGTGCACTGCAGGGGAAAAGATTAGTGAGAGCTCACTTGTGTTAAAAGCACAAAAATAACAGTGACCTTCTAAAGCAGGGCTTGGCAAACTACAGCCCGGGGGCCAAGTGTTTCAATCCGGCTCGCCAGATGCTTTCAAAATATTATAGTAACCATATTATGATATCGACTTTTAACTTACGAGCTGGCGACGTGACTTTCAAGTAGTCAGAGGCAATCTGAGACAACCTTTTGATGGTTTAAGTAGCTTGTTAAAACTTGGCACGATTTGGCAGCGAAGTGTCCAGGAGTCTACCCCACGGCAGCTGTAGCTACGGATGTACAGCACTGTTCAAAATAATAGCAGTCAAATGGGACTAACCAGATTAATCACTATTATTAGTGTATTTTTATTGCTACATGGCAAACATGATATCAGTAGGTGCAGTAGGTTCTCAGAAAACAAACAAGACATTTACGACGTGCACGTTCTTAAGGCTGTGCAATTTATTATTTATTAAGGGGTGTGTAAAAAAAAATGGCAGCGCCTGCCTTTGACTTTACAAACTCAAAACTTTTTTGTACAAATGTTTTTGTTTCCAGAATCACTAAACTATTATTTTGGTGGATAAGCACTTTTTTTTTTTTATATAACTGCATGGAGGCAACCAACTCAAGGCACCTTTCAGCTGTTATTTCACTCCACGATTCTTTAACAACATTTCACAATTCATGAACATTTCTTGGTTTTATCAGTCCACAAAATGTTCCTCCATTTCTCTTTAGGCCAGTTGACGTGTTCTTTGGCAAATTGTAACCCCTTCTGCACATGCCTTTTTTTAACAGAAGGACTTTGCGGGGGATCATTGCAACTAGATTAGCTTCACACAGACATCTTCTAACTATCACAGTACTTACAGGTAACTCCAGAATGTCTTTGATAATCCTGGAGCTGATCATTGTCTGAACCTTTGCCATTCTGGTTGTTCTTCCATCCATTTTGATAGTTGTCTTCCTTTTCTGCCCCGTGTCTCTGATTTTGCTCTTCATCTGAAGGCATCAGACATCATTTTAGCTGAAAAGCCAAAAAATGTTGCTTCTCTTTTTAAGTTTTCCCCTCTCCAGTCAGCTTTTTAATCAAAGTACACTGTTAATAATGCCTTACACTTGTTATGCGCTTATGGCCACAAACCAAGACATTGTTCTTCTGAACAAGGTCTTGAACGACCCATTTTCCTCAGGCTTTCAAAGAGAAATGCATGTTCATGTTCGACAAGTGCTGCTTCCATCCTTAAATAGGGACCACCTGATTCACGAGTTTTTCCCCAAAATTAATCACTGGCTTAATGCCGCCCTGCGATTTTTTGAACAAACCCCTTTCAACCAATTGCCCAATTTTACAGCCTTAAGAGCGTGCATATCATGATTGCTGGGTCTTGTTTGTTTTCTGAGAATCTACTGCACCTACTGGTAACTTGTTTGCCATGTAGCAACAAAAATATATTCATACCAGTGACTAATATGGTTAGTCACATTGAACTGCTATTATTATGAACACTACTGTAGTTAACCACCAGTATTGTGTGAATGAGGAGTGAAGGAATAATTGGGTCTCTTCACTGTGAAGCACGTTGGATGCCTTGTGTACTACATTACCCAGAGGCGTTAGCGCTTGATGGGAAACTGGAAATATACATGCTGGTACGAGCAGCTCCGAGCGAGTAATGGTGTTGCGCTAATAAAGCAGAGTTGATGCATTTTACTTTACGCTGCTATTCCTGATTTCTTAAGCAAGTAACAGTCATACCGTGAATACGCTTTTTGCATTTTAATTATGATGGTTTCAGCAGAGCAGCGTGTGTGTATTTATGCAGTACTTACATGCAAAGTATTGCAGACAGCCTCTGATATACTTTGCCATGCTTGCTCTTCTGGTTTTATGACTGTGGGGTTGTTGCCTTTATAAAAATCTGCTCTAATGCCTCCATGAGGATTTCCGTACACCACTCTTGTTGCTATGGTAAATCCGTAAACCTTGTCCGCTCATCCCGGTTTGGGATTTGTGCAACCGATTAAGACTAGAGAATCTTGTTTTGGGTTGAATGAGCTCAGCTCAGTCTTATATCCTGGATGTCTGAATTCTACTTTTATGAAACAGGCCCACAGGTGATGAAACCCCAGCAAGGTCAAATGTCCTTGTGGGACAAAAGACAGGCTCCATGTGCAGAGCTTTCCATTAGAAGGTCAAACGAGACGATCTTTAATTGTTATAATTGTTATTTAATTGTTATTAATTTTTGGTACCCGAGCTCTCATCAAGACAGTTCATTCATGGATCGGTGGGTTTCTTTTATACAAGGTCAGGTTAAATTTTTGTTGTTGTTGAGAAATGTAAAAAAACAATATTCATGTTAAAGAGACTTGCTGGCAATCTCATGGATGACATCACCAAACAGTTCCATGGCCGCCACTGTTGGAACGTAACCACTCAACCAGTGGCCAAACAACAAATCCATTAAAAGGGTTTTGTATGGTCGCTGAGAAGTGCAAAACATGTCAACAAAAAGCAAAACAAAACACAATTACACCACCTGGAAGGGGATTGTACCCCTGTTATACTCTCATGGAAATATTAGATGGGGTCCTGTAGTACAAAGCGAGGAAACCCAAGGTTTCATATTCTGTGTATTTTGGGTGTTTCAAAGTTACCGATAAAGCCGACAAAAAGTATTGCTTAATTTTCATGACATGCTGTGCCTTCAAAAGTACTACACTGCATGCTGGTCTCCCTTTGTTAAATGGTGCTTAACAGACAGAAGGAAAAGATGCAGCTCAGGAGTCCGTCAGATATTTTAATGAGGGTGTAACAGTGGTAAAAACCCCTTCAGGGTGGCACAATTGTGTTTTGGTTTGCTTTTTCTTTACTGTTTTGCTAACATAAACCAGAAAAAGAGCTGGTTGGGCCAAACAATATCACTTCCTGTAACTGGTTTGATTTGGTACATTCCGTTTCAGGCTGGCGTAAGGGTAATGTGTTTAGTTTTTTGGGAACACTTTTTGCACTTCTCGGTTTTGTATGATATTGCAGCAGACAATCAATGCATGAAGAACTTGGCGTGAAGCCCACTGGCTGGGGGTCTGTCTACAGAGCAGCTTTGTTTAACAAAAAGGGTCGTAGAGCTGGTTTCCATTACAGTCCTGCAGAAAATGTACATTTTATACATGTGTTTTAATCATTTGTTTTTTGTTTCATTGTGTTTTGTCAGTGGCCACGTTTACATGCAGTCAAATAATATCACACCAGTTTTCTCAACAACAGAAGAGAAATAGGACCTCAGGGAAAAACGGGGGTTGGATTGAATAAGCTTTGCTTTTTTTTCGACTCTTTTTGGACATGTGGAACTGTCAACCGCATTAAGCGATGTATTCCAATTTTTGGATGCGCCGAGTCACCCTGGCAGTAAGCAAAGGCTGTGGGCGGGTCCTTCATTTGCCTTTGCGTTCCGTCGCCAGCTTGAGCCATCCGGTAAATGCAATGAGAAAAAGCAAATGGAAAAAGCAAAGACAAAACGGACAAAGAATATGACTACCTTTGTATTTTTTTGCATTATTGCTTCTTTTTTTATTTCCACGTGTATTTCCTCTTCACTTTGGCACCCCTGTGATTCCATATTTTTAGCTTGCAGCCATGCAAAGCAAGCTCCAGACACATATTTCCAGGTGTTACAATTGTGGGTGTTAACTAATGTTAAAAAATGGTGTATGTTTTAATACATATAAAGCAAGGAAATGCTGCTTGTATGGTTATTTAAACGCTATATCGGTACAGCTGCCAGTCAAATGGAACCTTCTGCTCAAATACCATAGAGTTTCAAGGTTCACACACAGTACTGCTTAAATTTGAATGAGGCTGACTTTTTTCGCAACATGCAAGCCATGCTTGAAGGGGTTTGCACCCTTGCACCCTGCCCTCTTTGTAATGGCTCTGCATCCCCCAGGGTGGGAACACTGTGGTCAGCAGTGGGTTAAATAATTGCTGCAGTGACATCAACAGTGGAATGGGTTGATGCTACAGCGTCCAAACAACAGTGGAAAAGTAGAGCTTTTCATGCTATTTTTACCATAATATCAAGATGGCAGGCCCACTGAGTGCGAATGTTCTTGTCAGGCTTCCCGACAGCCATGCATGTCGCGGTACTGACGTTTGTAATCTTTTCTCGTGCTTTGGATGTCTGCCACGCTTGCAGGGGCTTGGCGCATTTTCACCCGGGTTAGTGTTTTGTTTTGTGATAATCTGAAGCCTGAATAAAAGTGTGTTCATATCGCCATCCATGCAAACCTTCCCTCCACGTGTGCACATCAGTGTTGGCTATTTTGGTCATGTCTCTTGTGTGCTGTCGCCTACCGAAACATTGTCCCGGTGAGGCAAACCATTTTCAAATCAGTTGAGTTATCTCAGTTATGACATTCCAATAATGATGATATACCCCCCCCGGGGTAAGAAAAAGTACAACCCATGGCAAGGGATAGCGAATCTCGGCTGATCTCCTGGCATTTTGTCATCATCGTGTGTCACCTGGGGGGCCGGATACAGCTCGGAACCCTATGTGACCAGAGCGAAAGAGAGACGGAGCGACAGGACGAAGAAAGAGAAAGCGAAAGGGGGGATTAAACTTTCATGACTTGGGTGCTGGCAACCACAATCAAAATGCAAAGATTGAACTTTTCTCCCGGATTGAGGATGGAGTGAGGAGAGCAGGGAACGCCTGGAGCTGTGTGAGAATATGGTGGGGGCATGCAAGAATCCTCGATGTGTGCCTGGATATGAGAGAAGAAGAGCAGACCTTTCCCACCACATCCCCGAATTGTGTTCCAGCTTCTATCTCCCCCTGTCCGTAGTCTCCGGGGAAAGTCATTTTTCTGTCATTGTTTCGCCCACTCGACCGCGGGTGCAAGGCCAAGGACTGCTACTCCATGATTTGACATGACAAATGCACGGGTGGGATCCCCAAAATGTCTTCTATAGATTTGTATCTGTGAACACACACACACTGGGACACCCATGCACACACAAGAATCCGGATCCTGGCTCCGCTCATCTCTCGCTCTGCATTATCTTGGCGCCCTCTTGCAGAAAACGTGCAGCGCAATATGATGATCGATGGGTTGTGTTTGAGGACAATGCGCTCCCCGACTGCTTAATGGTTTTGTGCAACGTGGCTGCAGATAAACAGCTGGGACCAGTGCTTGGTTGTGAGTCCGCCATCAAATATTGGGCACTCTGAGTGTTTTGTTTGGTTGACTGAATTTTAAGATGCGTTTTAGGAATGTTGACTATTATGCTCCCAGTATATAAACATCTTAAACCGAGGTAAAATTGAGGATGGTAATAATTTAAAGCATGGAAAGATACACAAACTGGCATAACTGTGTTTTTGTCTTCTGTTGGATTGTTTTCTCATACAATAAAACCAACAGATTAGGGCGGACAACTGGAGGCTCGGCTGCTGGAGATCATCCATCTTCTCCCAGCCGAGCTCCAAAATCTTGTCGCTGGTAATGCACACCATGGGATACTCATACAATAAAACCAACAGATTGGGGCGGACAACTGGAGGCTCGGCTGCTGGAGATCATCCATCTTCTCCCAGCCGAGCTCCAAAATCTTGTCGCTGGTAATGCACACCATGGGATACTCATACAATAAAATCAACAGATTGGGGCGGACAACTGGAGGCTCGGCTGCTGGAGATCATCCATCTTCTCCCAGCCGAGCTCCAAAATCTTGTCGCTGTTAATGCACACCATGGGATACTCATACAATAAAATCAACAGATTAGGGCGGACACGTGGAGGCTCGGCAGCAGGAGATTAGTCACCTTCTTGTAGCAGGCCTCCAAAATCTTATCTCTTTTAATGCACAGCATAGGACACTTGGCCAAGAGTGGTGGGGTTGCTAGAGCGCAGCCTCTGCCTGACAACAAGTCCACAGATCTCTTGGCATGTCTCTTTACGCACAACGTGTCCTCTACCAACTAATTATTATTACCATCAACACAAATAATCATTGTATTTATTCATCAAAATTTGCGCATATGCATAAAAAAATTATATATACTGTACAATAAATCCCCAAATTAGCCATAGTACATGGTTGATATTTTGATATATGATGACGGTGTAATAATGTCACATTAGTATCGATTAGATGTACAGGTAAATAAATCAGCTTACATTCCAATGAGCTCTAGAGTCCCGATATTACAGTCTATTCAGTATATATATAAAAAAGTGAAATCCTCGCAGTCTTACAGTATCTAAGGCCAACTAGTATCTATTGTATTCCTCATCTCAGTGGGGAGACCTTTAAAGATGGTTCTAGTCATACATCTCAGTGGGGAGACCTTTAAAGATGGTTCTAGTCATACGTGTCCGCACCGTTGCTTCATTTCCTACGAGGTATTTTTGGATGTAGATCGCACCATTATACGACGCGGGGGTCCAGTTACACGGCAGACACGGGCGGGGAAACCTAAAAGAAGGCTTGCCACACGGATGCCGTGAAAAAATGCACATCGCCTCCACATTTACAGGTGAGTTTTCAGCCAATCAGCTACACACGGCACACATGAATAAAACATCCATTTGTGTTTCAGCGTGAGTAAAGGCTCTGCGCGCTATGTTTTATTCAAAAGACACTTGAAGAAAAATACTTGCAAATAATGCCAATTTTTGTGGTGTGACCTGTAGCGGTTGTAGGTGTAGATCACACGCGGATGGATGGATGAACGGAAGATGTCGGTAGGAAAACGTCAAATGGTCTTTGCCATCGTTTTACACACACACAGCTTGGGAACAAAGACGCACACCTTTGTCTTACAGGCACCTTTGTATTCAAATGTCTCCCTCCTCCACCGAGATTCCTTCACATAAATAGTAGCGGAATCGCCTGGGGTTTTACTTACACCGTTCCTCTTAACCTTGATGTTCTCTCCAATTCCCCAACATCTGCTTAATACATGTAGCCCTGAGCATTCACTTGCTCCTGACAAGAGAAAGAAAGAGCGCTGGGGATAGAGAGAAAAGGATGGGGCTTGGAGAATCAGGTGTCTCCAGAGACGGCCATTAGTATTCCGAAGCCCAGCTTGAGGGCCTCATGCATGGTAACCCTGCTGCAGAGGGCCTGCTTAAAACAGTCTAGGTAATCAAACACCAACAGCTACGACATGGTTTGACTACGCCTGTCTTTACTTCAGTCACTCAGGAACAGGTTTATGAAATTGTCCTACAAGGTTTCCATAAGAAATGAGGCATTCCTCAATGTTTTCTTGTCTAAATCTGTTAGGGATGTCCGGTATGGGCCTCTTTGCCGATATTCGACATGCCGAGATTTTCCAACTCTCAGTTTGCCGTTCCGGTATCAACTGATACGTAGATAGAAAAGCCGCACGGCGTGGGGGAGGAATGATCTTCAGCAGGACAGTGATAGTAATCCGCCACTGAAACTGCTCTTCTGTTGGGAGATGATGCTGTGCGTCGGATGATGCTGGTTGTCCTCCTCAGTGTGCTTTGCTCAAAACCAAAAACCCCAAACTTGCACGGGGAGGTATTCCCAGCCACAGGTAACGCAGCCATAATCGGTGGGAGCTGTGGACCCTATCTCGCCAACACCGGGGGGGGGGTATAGCGTACGTGCAAACGCGCGTGTGAGTGTTGTCGTGGAGGCCGAGAAAGACGACAAGGAGATGTCCGTGAAGAAAAACGAGACGTGAGGAGGGAAAATAAGGGAAGGGAGAGGCAAATAATGCCTTGCTGTTCATTTATCCCACTGGCAGGTGAGAATATTTTTAGTTACAGGAAGCGATAACCCTGACACGCTTGGCCCCGTGAATGTGTGTGCGTCGAGTCGGGGGTTCTTGCCGAGGGCATAAAATCAAAGCGAAGGGAAAACAATACCCGCCACCGTCTCCATTTGCTCCCTTGATGCTTCTCGGAGATAGTCTTTGCCGCGTCGCCATCTTTTCGTGTAATTTGCTTCCAGTTTTTCCCCTTCATACAGTGTTGTGTTTCTTGCCTTTTAATAGTGATGGTTGTTACTGGCTTCTCTCTCGCCGGGCAATTTTCTGCCGGTCTTAAGCCCTCTCGAGATGAAGTTTCTCGTGCAATTGCAGCCTGCGAGAACTTGCTGCTTGCGTTTGTAGGGTAAAACAGTGAAGGCGATCAACACACACGTACACACGGAGGAAGACATGCAGAACTTTGCTTGAGTCCTCAGCACACTCAGACAGGTCCTGCCGGTCCGACCATTTGCGTCTTCACTAACGCAGGCTGGCTGGTTTCACACTACACTGCCCTTAATGCACGTTAGCACTTTATTTGATCTCAAAGTATCAAAGGGGCGGCGTGTTATTGCATTCTGAGTGATGTTTGTTTTATTGCCTCGCTTCAAAGCGGGCAGCAAGCCTTGCAGAGTAACAAAACAGGAGCAGTTTGCCCTAAAAGTCACACCCGGGGCAAAGCTGACGCAAAAAGTCCACGATTTAGTAGTCTTAGGCTTTAGTAGATTATTTCTGGTCTGCACTTCCCGGTCTCCAGCCTCCAGCCTGCTGCCCCCACGACACGGACCTGAAAAAGCAGAAGAAAATAGGCCGATTCAAATTTTAAGTACAAGGACTCAAATTTTGCTCAAGGAGGACAAGAATTGAACACCAATAACAAATTGAAAAACCGACATGGAAATAATTCCAAAAACTAAATGACACGCGAACCTGAGGTCTAATACTTGTTATGTTTTGGAATGTCACCAATTGGTTCGTGCCCTCTGAAGTCACAAGAACTTTGAACGAATTTGAGCCACCGTCGTGCATGACATCCCCAAATTTGGCATGTTTTTTCTTTTTCTTTGGCTTTTTGGCCACATTAATTCCAAATGCGTCACACGCGGCAGTCTCTCAGGAACTAGGTCACATACAGCCGAGTGCCCTGATGCTGCTCAGTTTAATGGTCCAATGAAAAAGGACTTTTTTGTCACCTTCTAAAAAGCCAAAAAAGCATGAATCGCCTGGACAGGACGTGGAAACAGGACAATTAAGGAACAGGTTCTAGCAGTTCTGCAAAATCCAAAAGTATTAGATGGTCAAAACACATCAACTGTTTACATTTATGACATATTTTGGACACAGGATTGGGGTACTGATCACTGCTGCAGCAAGGAGGGACGTTTGCTGTGGTTGCGATGTATTCTGGTGTGGTTTTAATTTGCAGTGGTGTAGAAGTGCATGAAATCATAATTTTTTCCTCCTCAGACATGACTGTTTTTTTAGATGGGGATTATAATAATGCAGTGGATCTGTGCAAATTTGCACAGATTTTTTTCTCTGAAAGTAATCAGTTTTTCCGCACAAAACACATCTCATACATAAATTGCTGCTATTGTGTAAATGCATGATAGTTCAAGTAAAATGCACAGCTCGTCAGTTGGACACGCTTCTGTCTTTATGCTTCACTGATAATGTTTTTCGTCAAGTGTCGCGCACATTGTTTGAATGCACCGTAGCTGCTGCGAGATGCAACTTGTACTGTATATACCTTTTACATCGTGACGTGTTCATTAGTGATGCCTACCTATACATTTTATATTTTAAATGTGTTTTACCCTGCTTTGGTCACTTGGCAAAAACGTGGGAGATGGTCACCTGGGGTGTTTGAACACCCCCAAAATTACAGAAAAAAGGCAGGTGGTGCAAGAATTCTGTCACAATGTTTTAAGTCATAATTAGTCATTGCTTTGATCTCTGGCCCCGTGTCAATTGAGCCACCGATACCCTCACCTGTATGACGAGTCGGCTTGAAGAAAGACAAATAAATAGGAATTATGACAACTTCCAAGGTGGGGTGACTGGACAGTCCCAGGTGACCAGTAGTGGCAAAGCTACAACGATTAATCAATTATTAATCGATTATTCAAATAATCTAATACTGTTTTGGTAATTAATTAATCGTTTCATTTTAAACTGTACTTTAAATGTCCTGATTTTAGCCACTCTAATGTGACTACTTTTTATTTCCTTAGTGATCCATGAAAGCAGACATATTATCTTTCGTGTTCAGGCAAAACAAGATACCTCACACGTCACCTTTGACTTTGGAAAAGAGCTGTTAACATTTTTGCCTCTTTTTGATATCATGCAAAGCAAACCACTGCAGAAATGTGTGCGTAGAGTGTGTGTAAAACTATTCCCACACAAAGTAAATCCCATATGCCTACATTTCTGCACTTTCTCCATGATCTCTTACCGTGCATGCACACAAAACCTAAAACTGGTAGAACAGGGAAACTGCAGTAGAGTGTTTGTGATGTTTGTCAACTGATGGTTTATACTTTGCTACTTCAATTTCGGTGACTGAGATCTTCCTCCCCGCTGTGATTTTTGGAGGGAAAACGTCCATCCATGCATTCTTAAAGGGATCACTGCAAAGAAGAGAAATTAAATATGTCGTTTTAAATATGAGATTAATCGATTAATCGAAAAAATAATCGACCGATTCATCGATTATGAAAATAATCGTTAGTTGCAGCCCTAAAATATATGAATCATAAACATATACATGGGACACCCTCAACTAATCAAAAAAGTACTGGGAGAGAGCGCAGAGTAAATAAGTTCTCAATGGTGACTTTTAAGCAAGGGACCAACGCAGGGTGTTTGAGACATATTTAGGGCTTCAACTTGGATAGTGTCACAACTGAACAATGGGAAGGGAGGGCTCTGGAGCTAAATCTAATCTAAAAATTAAAACAGTCACTTTTAATGCAAATGCTGATCCAAAATTGGAGAATAGGAGGACTTGAACATCGTGTGTCAAAAAATGTTCATGGGCGTCTTATTGTCTTGCAGTTTTTCGCCATTCTCTAGTGGTCCAAGAGCTACTGTACAACACTTTTGATGGTGATATAGTGGAGTTCTGCCTAAAGTGTGACATAGCAAGAAAGGCACTGTTTATTGAAATCTCAGTTGTAACATTTAAAAAGAAAATGCTATATTTACTCATTGTTATTTGTTAAAAAAAAAAATTGTTACCGTTCTGGGTCGTTCTCCTGAAAGTGGTACCAAAAGCAGCCAAAACTGAACGTTATTTTCTAACCAATTTGCATATTAAAATGAAGTATCACCATAGACATGTTTATATTACTTCCCTAGATGGTGTTGCACTCACCACCCACAATACAGTCAGGAACCTTGGTGTCATCTTCGATTGGGACCTTTCCTTTAGTTCCCAAACACGACAAGTGTCAAGAACAACATTTTCCGATCGTGAAACATAAAGAGAATCGGAACAATCCTGCCACTACCAGATGAAGAAAATCTTATTTTTTCTCAATAGGCTGCCCTAAGAAATCTTTAGAGACCCTTAAGTGAGTCCAAAATTCTGCCACACGAATCTGCAGTGATCGGTTCGTTGTGGTGAAGAAAGAGCTGAGCCGAAAGGCAAAGCTCTCAATTTACCGGTCGAACTACGTTCCTACGCTCACCTATGGTCATGAGCTTTGGGTAGTGACCGAAAGGACAAACTCGCAGGAACAAGCGGCCGAAATAGGATAGAAATAGGATAGAGATAGGGTGAGAAGCACTGTCATCCGGGAGAGACTCGGAGTAGAACCGCCGCTCCTCCGCATTGAGAGGAGCCTGATGAGGTGGCTCGGGCATCTGGTTAGTATGCCTCCCGAACGCCTCCCTTGGGTGGTGTTCAGGGCACATCCGACCGGTAGGAGGCCTCGGGGAAATCCCCAGGACACGTTTGAGAGACTATGTCTCTCAGCTGGGCTTGGAACGCCTCGGGATCCCCCGGGAAGCGCTGGACGAAGTGGCCGGGGAGGGGGAAGTCTGGGCTTCCCTGCTTAGGCTGCTGCCCCCGCGACCCGACCTCGGATAAGCGGAAGGAAATGGCTGAATGGATGGTGTCTTAACTGGAACCAGAAGAAGAGATCGTATCTCGGCCGTCTTAGCCTCACTGCAGACTCCCTCTCTTCATTTAAAAGTCAACTCAAAACTCACCTTTTTGCTAATACAGTTAGAACGGACCCATGATACGCTGATACGTATCAGTGACAGTTCTCTATGGCCCTCGGTCTAAGACTAAGACTTCTGGATTGATCTACCATTTGTCCCTTTTATTCTTTTTATATCTCAGCCCAACTGGTCGAGAAAGACGGCCGCCCCACAGAGCCTGGGTTCTGTCCCAGAGGGAGGTTTTCCTTGCCTCTGTCGCCAAGTGCTTGCTCATGTGGGGTTTCAGTTGGTTCTCTGTGAGGGCCATGAGATGGCTGATCTTGTTATTGCCACATCACCTACTGTATACCAATCACTATAAATGTTTTAAAGTTAAACTAGCTCCAAAATGGCGGCGTATCTTGGTTGTAACCCAGGAGCTATTGGATGGACAAAGTGGATGGAAGAATTAGTAAAACTAGAAGAGTAGAAATCCAAACGGTGCACAAGGAGGTGTTATACTTCGGAAATCACAGCAGCTGCAATGTATTATTTATTGAATTGTCTTTGTGACTCTTTTGCACGTCACACAAAGGCGATGCACAAACGGGTGGATTGGGTTTTATACACGAGAAACCTGAAGAAAAGATGTAAGGTTGGAGCTGCAAAATCATTGTGGTCCTTGCATCATGCCCCTCTTTGGCATCTTATAAAAACCTTATACAAAAATGAATACCTTTCTGACAGCGTCAATCAAAATTTTGCTTTGCTTTTGTAAAAGCTGAATTTTGGACTGAATCTGGTTTGGATTGTGCAGGACTTGGTAATGTTGGGAATGTTAGGCCTCCGGCACCGCATTCTGGTTCATGGTTGGGCTGACTTTTTGAATTGACTTTGGGTTAAAAAATGTAAATTTTAATTTAATAAACATTTTAAACTTTGCTTCCGTAAACACACGTAAATGCGAGTGATGTCGTGCTTCCTCAGCATGCACGTCACTTTCCTGCGTTCACATTACAAGTCGCATTTGTTTGCGACTTTTTGCAACAAATTTGCAAAAAATCGGACTTTAAACAAAAAACCCGATTAGGGAATCTTACTCTGAAGTTTGAACGTAGATGATATATACTGTATGTGGTCATCAAACAGAATGACGTACTTGCTCACAGTTCAACAAACAAACAAACAAAAACGCTAAATCCCTGAACATAACACATAACTTAAAACTGTTATTTCCATATGCCCGCACAGCATGCTGGGTAGTCCAACTGCAACAACAATATGAACAATAAAACATTGGATATCAAGAGTATGCTAACTCCTCCTTGTTTACTTCTCTGACGACGTCCTCGACATATTTTGCAATCGAGCAAAAATGCAACAGACATGGCAACATGCTGGGAGGAAGAGTACCACCCAGCATGCCTTGCGGCGGGAATAGATGTTGTTTTTTGGTATGGGTACTGTATGAGACATTTATTTATATGACCACATGGTGCAATAGATAGCTGTTATGTGTGTTGTGTGCGTCAACGTGTTTGGATGGATTTTTTTTTCTTCTACAGATTGCGTCTGACTATTTTGGTGACACGATAACGCTGTAAGCCATGTTGCCCACTACAGTTTGGATGTTAAAGGTTTAAAAATAGGGATTTGAGAAATGGCCGGTGGGCTGCAGTTTGCCCACCCCTGTTCTGGATATCCTTGTTCAAACACAACTATTGCCCGTCGCTTTTATAAAGCCTCCCAGACACAAAAGCCGAGCAGTGACCCTGATACAGGCTGCTGTTTGTCAGACTGCGCATCGGGTTTTACGCTGTCATAAGTCAAGAATTGTCTCCTTCTCTTTATGTCCTCCGTTGCCTAGCAGCAACAGCTGGCATCCCGCGGTGAGAGTACTCTCATCCTCCGTGCCGCGTGTTACAGTATGGATGCTACGCTCATGCATAGGCGAGCACACGTGTGCATGGGCGTAATGTCTAAACTGTGGTATAAATGCTAATCGGTGCAGACAACAGGGCCAGCTGTGTCCAGAGGCTACGGGCAAAGGATGGAAGGACCTTGACGATGTTGCATCCGCCTAAGGATGCCTCCACCCACACTGGGCAGCCTCTCCCACCTCATGACTGTCAAGATCATTAAGATTGCATAGAAACTGATTAATAAGGCTGCCGGCAGACACATTCCCAAGATCTGGGCAACGGTTTAACGTGCTGGCTCGTAAAAAAGTTGTGTAGTTTTGCAGTGATTGGAACTGAATCCAAAGGAAGCAAATTGGATAAAAACACGCCAGCGTGGAAAAAACTGGGATGGAGATCACGTTCAAAGAAGTAAATCAAGTACAGTGGAAAGTGCAACGGAATCCGTGGTGGATTTCCGAGATGTTCTAATATTCTAATAATCATTAATAATTGATTGATAATAATCCCTTGCCACTTTGCAGTTGAAATTTTGCATCTGCGCGCTATCACGTAAAAAAAAATTTAATTAATTAATCATGCTGTTTTGTGGGTGAACACAGCCCATAATGAATACACAAGTAGTTGTTTTTACCAAAGACAAAGTCGCTGGGGATCGGTAAAGTCTCAGTTGAGAACAACGGAATTCAAAACGTGGAGGTTCATACTTCAAAATCTCTGGTTTGCTCATTTCTCTGTCAATCAAAAAGGGATTCCGCCTAAGGCAGATCACCCAATCATCATGCAGAAGCCGAGCGTTCGGATCAGCCCCCTTCCCCATACACTCCCAGAGACGTTGAGCATCTGATAGGCGGGACAAACCCAGCATTTATCCATTGACCGTCCAGTTTCGTGCAGTGGTACAACCCACTCCACACTTCCCCATCCAAGTCAGTAGACGCTCTGCATCTGACTGTGTCAGTTACCTGTGATAAGTACCTGATACTGCACAAAAGAAAAAGGTACTCTAGCCAATATTTGATCATTAAAATGTACACACAGCAGTACATATTTCACCACTTTTTGGGGATCATTTTAGAGGAATCTTAGCTTCCCTTGCAGGCGTCACCACTGGCACAAGTACCATGGAAGGATGAGCAAAGCAGAATGCTTTCCACAGGTGGATAAACGCTCCTGACGAACTGCAACTGCTATTGCGACTGCATGTGAGATCTCAAGGAAGGGGAAGCCGTTTACAGATGGAGAAAACATAAAAGAATCGTTAAAAATACAAATATCAGAGCACCGGTTCTTGAAGTTCAAAAATAAACGGGAGGCTATTCCGAAAACGGAAGAAATACTGCACCTCTCTCGGCAAAGTGCACATATAATTTCTACTTTTGCGTCTCGCATCAATCCCAAGTATAAAATATATAATTTTTTTTCCACTCCATTTGCCTCCACTTATCCGGGTCCGGGTCACGGAGGCAGCAGTACGGAAGTCCAGACATCCCAGACTCCGGCGACCTCTTCCAGCTCCACCGGGAGGACACCAAGGCGTTCCCAGGCCAGCTGTGAGACATAGTCCCTCCCGCGTGTCCTAGGTCTTCCCTGGCGCCTTCTCCCAACTGGGCATGCCCAGAACACCTCACCAGAAAGGCACCCGGGAGGTATCAGCACCGGATGCCCGAGCCACCTCAAATGGCTCCTCTCGATGTGAAGGAGCAGCGGCTCTACTCTGAGCTCCTCCCGGATGGCCGAGCTCCTCACCCTATCTCTTAGGGTGAGTCCAGCCACCCTACGGAGAAAACTCTTTTCTGCCGCTTGTATCCGCGATCTCGTTCTTTCTGTCATGACCCATAACTCATGACCATAGGTGAGGGTGGGAACGTAGATCGATCGGTAAACAGAGAGCTTTGCCTTCCGCCTCGGCTCTCTCTTCACCACGACGGTCCGGTACAGCGACCGCATTACTGCTGACGCTGCGCCGATCCACATCGTCCGCAAATAACAGAGACTCCCCTCGGTGCCTTGACCATGAAGGTTATGAACAGAATTGGTGACCAAGGGCAGCCTTGGCGGAGGCCAACGTTCACCGGAAACAAACTCGACTTACTGCTGGCAATGCAAATGTTTTTCTTTTTTTATCTGTTAAATTCTGGATTTTTTGCACAATTCTGAAAAAATGTATGTTCAGTATTTCCAAGCCTATGTTTTTTCATGTATTATTTGGATGTCAACATTGTCTCATTTGTGCACTCCATTGGAGTGCAGCCATCTGCCCACTCCATCTTGGAATATTAGTGTATCACTAAACGATACCACTCTAGCAGAGACCATTAAATATTACATTTTTTGAAAGTGAAGAGTTTAGAATGAAATTGTTTTTATAAAAATGGTGTGATTGTATACCGTAAATAAATTGCTTTTAAAAAATGAAATTTCATTTGGCCACAATGGATGTTCTGGTTAGGGATGTCAGATATTGGCTTTTTGACGATATCAGATATGCCGTTTTTGCCCAACTCTCAATTTCCAATTCCAATATCAACCCATATTGATACCGATCTGTGTAATATCACATATCTTCTATTGTGGAATTAACACATCCTGCCTAATTTTATTGTGATGTCCCATTGGATGTATTCTCTCAAATGCAATAAGGTTTTCCAAATGTAAACATTGTGCAAAATGACAAAAACTACTTTAACTCAAGTTACAAAAAAGCACCATATTTTGAAAAATTGTCTCAACTATGTCCAACGATGTCGAGCAAGGCAGCCTGTAAAGCCAACTAAAATAACAGGCATTGTGTTAAATGAGTGTCAATTGTGTGTGTGTGTTTTTTCAGTGCAGCCGGTCCCTGTTGCTTCTTCTCATTATTTTGCTGCACAAATGCCGCGTATCTCTCTGAATGATTCATCCTGTTGTGGGAGATTAAATTGGAAGTACTGAAAGAAGAAGTTTTGGTTCCGGATTGTATAACCTACTCTGCGTTAGACACAGAACGAGCAAGCTTGTTACTGCAACCACCTTCGCTTCTTTACACGCTTCACAGCACGGTTTGATGAGGTCATTGTTTGAATGCCGGTAAATATCTCGGGAGACCATAGGCCTATATGGAGGCTTTAAAAAAAAAAAAATCCGTTTTCTTGATTGGAAAAAGAAAATAACGAGGGTGAGGAGCTCGGCCATCCGGGAGGAGCTCAGAGTAGAGCTGCTGCTCCTTCACATCGAGAGGAGCCAATTGAGGTGGCCCGGGCATCTAGTCCGGATGCCTCCCGGGCGCCTCCCTGGTGAGGTGTTTCGGGCATGCCCAGCCGGGAGAAGGCCCCCGGGAAGACCTAGGACACGCTGGAGGGACTATGTCTCACACCTTGCCTGGGAAAGCCTTGGTGTCCTCCCGATGGAGCTGGAAGAGGTCGCTGGGGACCGGGAAGTCTGGACTTCCCTACTGAAGCTGCTGCCCCCGCGACCCGGACCTGGATAGTGGAAAATGGATGGATGGATGGAAAATAACGATATCTGTCTTTTAGGTATGCCCGGAAAAAGAAGTCTAGTGGTGTGAGGTCTGGTGAATGTGCAGGGTATTCAACAAAATCCTTCCATCCAGTCCACCTGTTGGGCAAGACCTCATCAAGGAAGGATCTAACATGGCGATGGTAGTGTGGGGGTGCCTTCCTTGATGAGGTGAATTGGACGGACGGGTTTTGTTGAGTACCCTCCACGTTCACCAGACCTCACACCACTAGACTTCTTTTTATGGCCATACCTAAAAGACAAAGTCTACGCAATGAGACCTGCAGCAGTCACTGAATTGAGAGCAACCACTAAACGTGAATGCACGCAAAGACCAAGAGAATCGTCTCATGGTGTGTGTTATCCCATCGCTTTGCATTGTCGGCAGTGTCTGGACCAGAACAGACATCAGTTTGAAAACAGGCAGTGACAGAACAACACAATGATGTTCTTAAATTACTTTACATGTTGAAAATTAAACACATTCTAACAAACACCTAGTTTACGATTATAAAATGTGGATACATTTTTGGGGACACCCTGTGTGTATAAAATATATCAGATTAGAACTTGAAAATGAAAACATCTGAAAATTAAAACCCAGACCCATGATTTTTTTACGCAGGCCTGCACCAGGGGTCGGCAACCTTTATCATCAAAAGAGCAAATTTGGTCCGTGTCCACCAAATGAAAGCTCAATTGAAGGTAACGCTGTTATTTATTGCCCTTAAGTATTGGTACTTTTCCTTTTCTATCTTCCTGTTCCTTCTCTACCTTGTTTGTGCAAGCATACTTGGCCAATAAAGCCGGTTTGTTGTCACCTATCGATTAATCCCAGTTCTAGTATGCCTCTCTGTAGCGTCATTGTTGATGAGCGACAAAGTAACCTTATGAACAACGGCAAAAAAAAGCTGACAAACCCAAAAACACTACCCGTAGCACTTTGGTGGCAAATTGCACGGCACACGCTCAACTCCAACTCGGACCTTTAAAAGGCTCATGACGGCGTCAGATGGGACGGCGTAGTGACTACTCAGAACATAGAGTCATAGGATAAGAGAGCCACGGGTTGCAGACCCCCGGCCTACGCTATGGTCAAAAAGTGGAATGAGTGGTCTCCATAGATGTCGGAGGGATAAAAAAAAAAATCCTCAGAGCAAGTAGTACAGTCTATCCTGGACAGGGTAAGTGGTATAGACAATAGATGGATGGACTTGAGGGTGGCTAAACAACTAATCTACACAGGAAACCTTGTACAGAACCAAGAATGATGGAAAGAGACAGGGAAAAGTGTAATGGAGGGGTGGGAAGATGGTTGTCTTGTTAGCTTGATCTTGGGCATAAATATCATGCATCACTTATAATAGCTTTCATCCATCTCCGTGCTCACCGAGCACGACTGAAATGATGTACACGGTGGCCTCATGATGACTTATTGCTTGTTGTCAGTGCCGGGGGCCACTTCATTGATTAGAGTTATTACTGATCCCATCAAGCACACAATGCAAGCAAATTTGCTGAAATTGTGTTCGTCAGTCGCCGCGTGGCCCGCATTCTCCCCACGAGGATTGTCGCAACACGGGCTGCCTCGAATCGGGACAAACAAATCAAAGGCGTCCGATCCGCTCCATTATTGGGCGGAAAGGCAACTGCTGGCGCTGGCAGCGAGCGCACACTGGCTGTGGAGGATTGAGTTGGACCTCCCTTCCATCCTCCTTCATTCATTCATGTTCTATGCCGCTTATCCTCATTAGGGTCGCGGGGATGCTGGAGCCTATCCCAGCTGGCTTTGGGAGAGAGGCGGGGTACACCCTGGACTGGTCGCCGGTCAATCGCAGGGCAGACAAACAAACATTCACATGCACAACCAAACGTGCATGTTTTGGGAATGTGGGAGGAAACCCACGCACACACATGCAAACTCCACACAGAGATACCCAACGGAGATTCGAACCCTGGTCTTCCGGATATCCTGACTGTGCGGCCAACGTGCTAACCACTCAACCACCGTCTATATCAAGGTTGATTCCGGGACATTTGATGTATACATTTTTGGTGTGAGGGTTTCTTCCATAACAATCTTACTGAAAAATCAATACTGCAAAAAAAAAAAAAAAGCATATTCCATGCATATTAGTGAAAAGTCTTGTGCGCGTAATTTGAACATGGTTCATGGCTGTACGCTAAGTCTGCCGCGTGCGTTTATTCCATACAGTCAGCCCAAAACGGCCTAGCGTCGATGGCAAATGCGTCAGTCGGTGCTGCGTACCATCTGAATAAAATCAGCAGATTTGAATATTCAAAGTCAACGTTTGTGTTTACACGGAGCAGTTTGCTCCCGCCGCAGTCCTGGTGAGATAAACGAGTTTATTTGCGGTGTGTCATTGGCGAGAGGTCACCTGCTAATCAGACAGATCGGCAGAGGCGTGTAATCTGTCTCACCTACGCAGCGCAAAGTTCTGCTGCTCTTTGGGCTCCCGCAACTCGTGCATATTTCCCTCGCTCCCTCATTACCTGCCTCCTTAACCCTCCGTGTCGCCTTGCCCCCCCCCCCCCTTCTTTCAAGGAGTGCGGGGAGCAGCAGGTTGGGAAAAAAAAACGTTGTCGGTTGCGCTTCTTCCATGTTTCTTGAATTCTTGCGGGTTTTTTAATGTTTTTGCTGAAAAAAAAAAAATACCAAAGCAACACGACCCTGTGTGATTTTAGCCTAGCAGCAACAACTGCAATCAAGCGTTTGCCATAACTTGCACCGAGTCTCTTACAGCGCTGTGGGGGAATTTTGCAGAATTGTTGTCATTCAGTCACATTTCCATCATGACCGGTTTAAGGTCATGCCACAGCATCTCAACTGGACTTTGACTACACCACTCCAGCCGTTCAAAGGTGGACTTGCTGGTGTGTTTTGGATCATTGTCCTGCTGCAGAACCCAAGTCGGTTGTCACCAACAGATGGCCGGACAATCTCCATTCAGTTCTCCATTTTCTATACCGCTCATTAGGGTTGCGGGTATACTGGAGCCTATCCCAGCGGACTTTGGGCGTTAGGCGGGGTACACCCTCGACTGGTCGCCAGTCAATCGCAGGGCAGACATACAAACATTCACCTTCCCATTCCCACCAATGGACAATTTAGAGTCGCCAATGTTTTCGGAATGTGGGAGGAAACCGGAGTACCTGGAGAAAACCCACGCACGCACGGGGAGAACATGCAAACTCCACACAGAGATGCCCAACGGAGATTTGAACCCTGAACCTCCTGACGGTGGGACATGCTACCCACTCAGCCACCGTGCGGCCCCCGGACAATCTCCTTCAGGATTTTTTGGTAGACAGCAGAATTCATAGTTCCATTTATCACAGCAAGTCTTCCAGGTCCTAAAGCAGCAAAACAGTCCCAGACCATCACACTACCAGCACCATATTTTACTGTTGGTTTGATGTTCTTTTTCTGAAATGCAGCGTCACTTTTACACCAGATGGGCTAATGGGCTTCCAAAAAGTTGAACTTTTGTCTCGGTGGAGTATTTTCCCAAAGGTCTTGGGGACCATCAAGATGTTTTTTGGCAAAATTGATACAAGCCAAATGTTCTTTTTGTTCAGCAGTGGTTTTCGTCTTGGAACGCTGCCATGCAGGTTGTTTTCGCCCAGTGTCATTGTCGTGTTCTCATGGATGCTGACCTTAACTAAGGCAAGTGAAACCTGCGATTCTTTGGATGCTGCTGTGGAGTCTTTTGTGACTTCATTGATGCGTCGTCACTGCATTCTTGGGGTAATCTTAGCTGGCCGGCCACTCCTGGGAAGGTTCACCTCTGTTCCATGGTTTTTCCGCCATGGCTCTCACTGTGGTCTGCTGGAGTCCCAAAGCTTTAGAAATAATTTTGTAACCGTATCCAGATTGATAGATCTTAATTACTTTCCTTTTATTTGTTCCTGAATTTGTTTCTATCTCTGCATGATGTCTAATTTTGAGGATTTTTTGGTCTACTTCCCTTTGTCAGACAGGTGTGGCAGTAATCAGGCCTGCGTGTGAGAAATCGATCTATCGTGTAATAAATCAAAGTTATTTTGTGTTTTAACAGAAGGGCAGCAGTCACTTTTCCCACACAGGGCCATGAAGGTTTGGATTTTCTCTCTAAATAACAAGCCATTTGTGGATAGTGGCTCTCACCATGGTTTGCCAGAGTCCCAAAGCTTTATAAATGGCTTTATAACCTTTTCCGGACCGGTAGATGTCAATTAATCTCAGTTATGTTTTAACAAGGGGGAAATCACTTTTTCACACACCTTGGAGGTTTCGATTTTTTTCTCCCTTGATAATAAAAAGCTACATAAAGACTTACAGTGAATAGCTAGTCCTTAATGGGGTCAGGATGTATGCAACCTGATATCTTAATTACATACCGTGGAGGTCAAATGTAGTCCATTGGAAATAATCTACCTACTTCTGTGTCATATGAATAACTCATGAGAGGAGCCGACATCAATGTGCAAAAAAAGTCATTGTTTTCTTTTTTTTCCTGTTCAAACCTGTTTAGAAGGGCTTTACTTTTTGTCCAGTCAGCAAAATGTCTGAATGTAGGAGGGATAAATTATTCAGTACTTTAATGAAGGTGCATGGAAGTAAATTTGCTCGCTAAAATTGTGTGTTCCTCTGAGGAGATTTGCTTTGAGGCATGAGAAGAACTGAATGGCTGCAAGGACACAGAATATTAATATTTAAGAAACAGTATTTTTGAAGTACTGGACCTGCGTCTACACGGTCCTTTTGACAAGACAGAGATGTAAACGGTTTGTAAACGCGTCGATCACTGCCTGTGTTTATTTGTCCGCCTTTTTCTAATTAGGCCGGTTATATAAAGTAGGTTGGACAACTTTGCTCGTAGTACTGAACGCGGTGCTTTTGAAAAGAAAATACAGGGTTGGTCACGGCCTCCACTTTGGACGTTATTTTTTGAGGTTTTCCTCACCTCAGCTCACATTTAAAGTTACTTGGTAAACTTACTTCATAACGTACTGTATTTGACAAGACAAAGCTGTAAACAGCTTGTGTTGGCTCGGTCAATGCCTGCGTTTTGTTGTTTGCTTCCTTCTGATTTGCCTGGTGATATAAAGTCAGTGGAAAACTTTGCTCGTGGTACTGAACGCGGTGCTTTTGACAAAATAGAGTGAATTTTTACAGATTGTTTTGCTCATTAAAAAGGAATAATGTCTTACATACACACACACACACACACACACTGTACTCGTGTAGCTGAATATTCAAACGCCTGCTTCCCTTATACAATGAGTTAATTTGATTCTCAATTTTGAGGCTGTTTTGTAAAAACTTTTCACATAACCCATAAATATAGCCACGTCTGATCAATCTATGTCAATTTCAGACTTAAAATAACGTATAGATGTAGGCCCCCACCCATTTCCAGGTAAAATCTACTTAATGGCGGTTTATGTTACGGATACAGATTATTTAGATGGGCTGAACAGATACAGGGAGTGGTGTACTCGCCCATCCCTGATTGTTACATCTAAGTGTCAATTTTGCATCTCACAGCTCAAGTGTCGCTGAACAATGTGTGATATTTCAATGCATGGGGAAAGAACATCATCAGTGAAGCATAAAGATAAACAGGTAAAAATAATTTATAAATATGTGACAACGCACATCTACGTTGTGCATTGTTTGTTTTGTCACATATTTATAAATTATTTCCAATTTAATGTGAATGAGATGTGGTTTTTGCTGGATAAAATGTACAAATTTGTGTAGCCATGAATTCTGAATTTGCAAATGTGTAGGGATCCACTGGATTGTGAACAACACACGTTGTTTTTATCTGTTTCATCGATAAACATTGAGCAGCATTTACCGAAAGTTGATATGAATACAAACAAGGAATGGGGTTCCATCGTCAGTCGTTGCATGTAAAGACTCAAGTGCTTGGTTTTTGTGTATTTGTATTTGATCTGAATCTTCACCACAACAAAATGTGTGTATGTTGTACAATATGTACATTGTTCCAGCCAGCCATTGTTCTTCTTGTCATGTCAACATTGACCTTTTGCATGTTCGGCCCATAATCCTTTTGTTGCAAAGCTCTGGTCACCTATGTTACCTCTTCAGCATGGAGAACTACACAGTCTGTATGTATTGCCTGCATGAGTATGTCTGTATGAGTGTGTAATATTTAGGACAGAATGTTGACATTACCAGAATGTAGGAATGGAGATGAAAAGATAACATTATTAGATCATTGTGGTCCTTCACATAAGACCACCTTTTATAAGAAAGCACTAAAAACAAGAGTGTATCAGTGAACAAAGCATTGTGCTTTGTTACCAGGCAACAAACAGGAGATGGCTCAGTAAGTATTATGTGGTGACCTTCAACTAACCCAGCAGCTGAGAACAGGCCCAGAATTACAGCACTGACATTTTTATTTAAGTTACACCAGCAACGCTATGTTGTTCGATTAAAAAATCTGACATAACACATTTACTGTGCAGATATTGTGTGCGGAGGGGGACGCACGGCTTCCTTATTTACAAGCACGGTTGCTATCAGCAGCAACTGACTGCTCTTCCGGCTGGCTGTATGTTGTAGGGTGGTGTGGAGAAAGTGTTTCCCCTCGTCCTGATGTCTTTGTTTTTTGCATGTTTGTCACATGCAAATATTTCAGATCAACATACAAATTTAAATTATTCTATGCCAACACAACAGAACACAAAATGCATTTTTTTTTTTATGGTTTAAAAAAATCTACATGGCCTTGTGTTAAAAAGTGACCTTACCCCAAACCAAAGAACTGGTTGGGCCACCCTTAGCAGCACCAACTGCAATCAAGCATTTGCCATAACTTGCAATGAGTCTCTTACAGCGCTGTGGAGGAATTCTGACCCGCTCATCTTTGCAGAATTGTTGTCATTCAGTCACATTGGAGGCTTTTCCGGTATGAAGCGCCATTTTAAGGTCATGCCTTGACCAGACTTTCTACTTCATGATTTTTTGGTAGACGGTAGAATTGATGGTTCCATTTATCACAGCAAGTCGCCCAGGTCCTGAAGCAGTTAAACAATCCCAGGCCCTCACACTACCACCACCATATTTTTCTGTTGATATGATGTTCTTTCTATATCAGATGTAATGGGACACACACCTTCCAAAAATTTTAACTTTTCTCTCGTCAGACCACAGTATTTTCCCCAAAGGTCTGATAAAATGTTTCATATAAAAACTGCATTTTGTGTTGCCATTGACTAATATTTAAACTTGACAAATGTGCAAAGAACAATTCAGAAAGGAGGCAAAAACTTTTTTTTACACCACTGTTTGTGTATGCTTAATATTTTGGCATTTTTACTCTTTCTGGAATGTCCGGACAAGGACATAAATACATTCATATTGGTCATTTGAATATTTAACATTGAAGTGAGCATAATTCATGGTTCAATAGTTTAAAGTAAGTGACATTCAGTAATAATAGTGCAGGGAAAACATAGACGACATATAGCAAAGATGACCTGAAATAACCCTGGGAATGAAATACACATAGAATAATACCAGGACATGCAGAAGGAGGAAGCGGGTTGGTGGAGACACGAAGGGCAGGGAAAATGCAGGAGGATACGGACCGGTTTTAAACTGATAATGAGATACAATGAAGACATACAAATAAAAAGATTAATTCTAATCAACAGGCTCAATGAAACATAAAGAGGCCAACGCAAAATTAATTGTCCAAAAGGGTTTTGACATTTTGTTTACTGAAATGAAGAAATGTTGAACTACTGTTGTAGATGTCAAGCACTGTGCTCCATGGATCAGAGTTAATCTCATGGTGACTTACTTGATGGGCAGTCGCAGTTTTTGGGAGCAGTGTCCTCCTCAGGAGATACACAAAGCCGCCAGAAACACTGGATTTCTGTTAGTATGTATTTTCCACATTTACACAACCAAGTCTCGGCCCCCATCTGCTCTGACATTTCAGCCTCTCTTCTTTCCCACTCAGCTACCAAAAGCATATTCAGGCTAAGAAAGATAAGGTTCCGGATCCTCATTTGCCCCCAAAAAAAGTAGTTGTAGCTGACGGCTTTCACGAACTCTGTCTTAGCAACCACAGAACACACTCTCTATGTTGT
Source organism: Oostethus manadensis (assembly GCA_024372805.1). Classification (NCBI taxonomy): domain Eukaryota; kingdom Metazoa; phylum Chordata; class Actinopteri; order Syngnathiformes; family Syngnathidae; genus Oostethus; species Oostethus manadensis. The sequence goes on along the minus strand of QODF01000155.1, from coordinate 639,389 downwards.
TGTTGTTGATGGAAGTAGATTTAGTAATTTACTGAAATTTTTTTGGATTAATCAAGTCATGGGGCCGCACGGTGGCTGAGTGGTTAGCACATTGGCCACACAGTCAGGAGATCTTGAAGACCTGGGTTCAAATCTCCGTTGGGCATCTCTGTGTGGAGTTTGCATGTTCTCCCCGTGCGTGTGTGGGTTTTCTCTGGGTACTCCGGTTTCCTCCCACATTACAAAAACATGCATGTTAGGTTAATTGGTGACTCTAAAATTTTCCATCGGTATGAATGTGAGTGTGAATGGTTGTTTGTCTATATGTGCCCTGCGATTGACTGGCGACCAGTCCAGGGTGTACCCCGCCTCTCGCCCAAAGTCTGCTGGGATAGGCTCCAGCATCCCCGTGACCCTAATGAGGATAAGCGGTACAGAAAATGAATGAATGAATGAATGAATAATCAAGTCATCAGAAAAAACATTTTTGCTTGATTAAACAGTGATTATAAATACACGAAAGTGCTTGTATGGACCGGATTATGTGTGGGCTGGTCGGCCGAACGAGCAATATTTTATAAAGACAAATATTCTTTATAAAATATTAAGTTTTTACGCCGTTCAAAGTAAAATGAAGACACCTTCTGTAGTGGAACAGGTTACTCTCAAATAAGTGAGTGAGAACCACACTTCCTTGTTCCATTACACCAGTGGTCAAACGTTTTGACCCCAAGATCAGGGCTGCATTTTAGGCACCCCTACTTTTGAAGAGCTTCCGTTGGGGTCGGTTCCCGCGCCTTCAAACGTCCACGTCTTCATATGTCCTCTGCGTGGGTGACATAAGCACGTTGGTGATTCAGGCTATTCCTCCAGGCAGAAAAACATCCTCCATTATTTTTTGTAATCGAGATACTGAAATTGTTTAAGGAATTGTTGCACCCCTACTGAACTCAGTGCAGCCAGGAAATAAGTTCTGTTAATGCTTTAAATGACAAAAATAGTGTACGTTTTTAGTGCTACTACTTGGTTGCAGCATTTATCTAAGGCGGTTTCGGATGGGTTTTTAAAGGGCTTTAGAGGTGTGAGAGGTAAATCTCGGTTTCGTCCATTCTTAGTAAAAAAAAAACAAACTGGCAACACAATGCGGCTGCCTAGAAGCCCGAAATTGGAAAAACGCAGTCTTATCTCATACAGGGGTTGCCTTTTTCCTTTAAAGTCTTCTCTCGGTGGATGTGCTGTGGAAGGGGAAGTATGTGTTTGACAGACTGGAAACCAACAGAGATAGATGTACTCATTAATACTGTGGTGTCATATATGTTTCATTGCTTCTTTACATACTCACGTGCAGTTCTGTTCAGCGACAAGAACAAAACGTCATAAGGGTTGCATTGTGGCCCAAACCGCATCATAACAAGCCATGAGGGAACGGGTCTTCTCTGTCTTGTGCCTTCGCCCCGTGACGCCCAAGTTTTGACCATGTGCGACTGCCCGAGGGCGCATGGAGAAATCCCCTCTTTCAAGTTGTTAGGATTGTGGTACTAAGTATGCAAACTTGACTAAACATACATAGAAAAAAAGAACAACGGTTTTATGTTTGGCCGAGGCAATTTCCCAGCAACATGATTGTCACTGCAACCCCTGCAGCAACTTTGGGCCTTAACACACTCAAACACGAGCAACATGACACACTGAATGTATTTTGACTTTAAAAAAATCCCAAAACAATTCCAAATAGGGGGTTATGGTTTATTTTCATGAAATGCATTCAAGCCTAAAACGAAGCTGTTTTTATGAACCATGAAAAAGGATCTACTACTCACTTTACTGTACACTTGGCTTACTTTTACTTTTGCATCTCAAGCCTTCCAAGAGCACATTTGGAATGCACCGGGGGTGGTTTTAGCTTTGATGGTGCACGGTGTTGTGTCCCACTCCCAATGCCGCCCTGGTTATATCGCATTTGCTACCAAGTAGTGTTTATTTTAGCCCATCTATTGCATAATACGGCACACTCAAAGTGATGATGTAGCTCAATACCTCTTTTTTTTAAACTGTGCACCCGATGGCGTTGGGTTTTTCTTTTCCGTGACCTTTTGTTGACACTTAATCATCATGCCCCCCGATGTCAGCATCTCAACGAGCAGCCAAGCCTAAACCAACGCATATTGGCTCACATTTCATTTGCTTTAGTAAATAGGTACTCTTGGCGTTTCCAAAGGCGCAAACCTCATTATTGTGCGCAAACTTCATTATCTGATGCTGTGGCATCATTTAACACGAGAATACAACATGTGCAGCACGGTGGCAATGTGGTGAGCATTTCTGCCTTGGAATCGTGACTCAGACCAATCCGTGTGGACCTCCCCTTGGGCCTAGATGAGTTTTCGCCAGGAACTTCAGCTCCCTCCCACACTCTAAAAGCGTGCCGTAAATGTTGGGTTAATTGAAACGAGTGTCAATTTGTTGTCCTCCAATCTGGGCTCCGGCTCGCTCTCGACCTTGAACAGGATAGGCATGGGAAAATGAATGCATGACTGAGTTCTCATGGGGTGTCACTGTGAAGGACACCTGCTGCACTCCAGTCAGCACGCTGCCCGATTACATAAAACGCCGCATGCATGAGTGTCCTCCAGCAGGATGCCTCCGGGCTTAAGCAGTCATTTTGTGCCGCATCCATCACGGTTCTACTCAACTCAGCCGGCCGGGCTCTCCTCGGATTCCTACCTGAGTGCAATACGAGCGGGTTTGTTTGTTTGTTTGCAGCAAGTTACAGTCTAGCAGCCGCCGTGCCGCGCGTCTCTCTGAGTTACACGGTCACCCAATCGTAATCAGCATCTGCTGCAATGCTGTCGTCGTGGCGACGGTCGGCCCACTCAGTCCCCTCAGGAGCGAGAGTTCTGACTAACGAGCAACAAAAGTCATGTATTTTCCACCAGAGGAGATGTTTTGCTCTTTCTTTTTCTATAATCTCCATACATCACGCTCTCATCTTGACTATTTTAGTGGACCGAGAGTACTTTACACGCGCTGATTATGCGCCATTCTCTCTGAAATTGCCAGACTTCATAAGCTTACTCGCTGCATCTATTTTTGTCCTTTAGCTGCTCTTCATCTCACTTTTCTGTCATTTTGCTCTCTTTCACGGCTGGTATAGCCTTCCATCCCGTGTTATCGCTCACATTTCTGTTGTAATTACCAGCTTTGCATTTCTATCCTTTGCAGCCTCTCCGCTCCTCGCTCTCCTTGATGAAGAAAGGCCCGGCATTTCGAAGATTGGCAAATATCTCAGACTTGCAGTCTTATCTCTAGAGTGTTGTCTCTGTTTGCCTGCAGATATAGGACCGAGTTAATCTTTTTTTTTTTTTGCTGCAATTCAAATGCTAAAAAACATGTCGAGAAATGAGTGCGGGGAGAGCGGTGCTACAAACATCAAAGTGACAGACTACTAAAACTTTGACAAAGGCTGCGCAGTTGGGAGTAGTAGTAGCAATTCCAATAACTATTGCTTTTTGCTGCAAAATTAATTGTAAGGCATACTAATGATAAGGTTTCATTCATATCAATCTCTCTTTACAATCTCACTAATAATGCAGTTTAAGCTTTCTCCAGACATGCTATCTTTTTACCTGAATGAAGTCGGTTCCCCACCCCGCGATAAACTTTGTTTGTGCTGTTTTGAGGAATTATAATGCACTTTTGTGATGCCTTTGTGTTTCAGTCACTGCACAAAACAATATTATTGCAATACAAATGGGACTATGTTGGTATCATTTGTAGCAAATGAGGGCCTGGGTGAACTTTGGTTGACCTAAATAAAGAAAGCTGTAACAACTCAAAAATGAAAGCAGCACAGAGGTTTATATTGATCACACAAAACAGCACAAATCCACCACAAACGAACGAGACAAGACGTTTCATTTGGCGCAAATGGGGGGCTGGGTGAACTTTGGTTAACTTATAAAGTAAACTGTTATAATTCAAAACGAAAGCAGAAAAACTTTCATTTCAATTGCACAAACCAGCACAAATGCAGCCCAAATGGGATTATTTTGGTTTCATTTGGAGCAAATGGGGGCGGGGTGAACTTTGGTTAATTTATAAAGTAAGATGTTATAATTCAAAACGAAAGCAGAAAAACTTTCATTTCAATTGCACAAATGCAGCCCAAATGGGATTATTTTGGTTTCATTTGGAGCAAATGGGGGCTGGGTGAATTTCGGTTGACATATAAAATAAACTGTCACACCTCAAAAACAAATGCAGAACAAATGTTAATTTTAATTGCACAACACAGCACAAATGTAGCATAAACAAATGAAAATATTTTGATTTCATTTGGAGAAAATGAGGGGTAGGGTGAACTTTAGTTGACCGGTAAAATAAACTGTAAGAACTCAAAAACAAAAGCAAAACAAAAACAAAAGCATTTTCATGAGAAAATGAGTGCCTGGGTGAACTTTGGTTGACCCATAAAATAAACTTTAATAACTCAAAAATGAGAGCAGAACAAATGTTAATTTTAATTGCAAAATACAGCACAAATGCACCACAAACAAATAAAACTATTTTGGTTTCATTTGGAGAAAATGAGGGATAGGATGAACTTTGATGACATATAAAATACATTGCAATAACACAAAAACAACAGCAGAACAAACGTTCATTTTAATTGCAAAAAATTGCACAAACACAGCACAAATGGAATTGTTTTGGTTTCATTTAGAGCAAATGGGGGCTGGGTTAACTTTGGTTGACCTATAAAATAAACTGTCACACCTAAAAAACAAATGCAGAACAAATGTTAATTTTAATTGCACAATACATCACAAATGCACCACAAACAAATGAAACTATTTTGGTTTCATTTGGAGAAAATGAGGGATAGGGTGAACCTATAAAATGAACTGGAAGAACTCAAAAACAAAAGCAGAACAAACGTTCGTTTTAATTGCACAAAACAGCACAAACGCAGCACAAACAAATGAGGCTATTTTGGTTTTGTCAATCACAAGCAAAGTAACTCATAATGTAGAAATATATTACATTCTTCTCAATTTGGTTAATGTGTCGTAATCTTATCTCCTGCCTCCTTTGATGGCCAGCAAGTATAAGCAAAATGTTCCCAGGTCACTTTAGCACAAAAAAAATCTTATCACTTTTACGATGTTTCCACAATGCACTGCACAGACAAGGTGAACATACTGGGGACGTCCATTGTATTCATTAACATGTCCCTTATATTCCAAAAATGTCAGGAATGTCTGCCTTGTCATTTTGGAAGCACAAGTTCAGCACTTGGAGGAGAATACCTGCTTTTGTGTTCTGGCTGGGAAAGTTGGCACTCCCCAAAGATGAACACCATCACTTCTTTTTAGGAGTTTGCCTTAGCCGCACATAATTCACCCACAAATGCTTGACATAGTCTGTCATTAAAATTTGAATCTAGCAATTGCCTTGGTTTGTTTTGCGAACTTCCAACCAGTTTTTAGTGCTTAGGTTTGGTCTTTTTTCCCTCCTCTGTGAGTATGTTAAAACAAAGACTGCATCTACAGAAAGCCTTCATGATATCCTCAATTTTTTGCCCTTGATTTTGCCTTCATTATCAATTACTAAGATTGACTTCATCTTCATGTCTTTTTTGCCCATAATGTCCAACTCTCATCTTCCGACTCCAGTATCAACCGATAAAAATGTAAATGTAAAAATATCCAAAATATATTTTCTTCAAAACCTTTGACCTAAAAGTCGTTTAAATACTCACACAAAGTTCAGATCTAATCAAAAATTAATGCTGGCATGAAATACATAAATGTAAAATGTTATTGGAAGTTTTTCTTCATAAACTGAAACAGAAGAGGAAATTTGAATATGCAAATTGGTTTAAAAAAATAACAACTTTCATTTTTGTTTGCTATGTCGCCCATAAATGTCAGCAGAAGCCCTGAAGCCCTTGTCTGCAGCGCTCTCACCACAAAGTAAACATGATAAATGCTTGGAGTCAGACCGCTGTTCTATTTACAGTACCGACACGTAGTGTGAGCACACAAACCCGAGCGTGATAGAACCCCAATCGGAGCATCCGCTGTCTTCAAAAGTGTTGATTATTTGCTGTAAAAGAACTGAAGAAACGTGATCAAACACGATAGAGCTGAAGTTTGAATGTTGTTTGCAGAAAATTGAATGCAAAGTGTAAAGCAGTGAACCCAAGAATTGTACATAATGGCAACACAATGGTAACATTTCCACTTTATTCGGTGACACTTCTTTCGTCATGTTTTACCCTTCTTTACTCCCGGCCACGTCCCTGACCACTTGAGATCACTTCTGGACACTCCACGTAGGTTGCAGTCCTGGAATATGTCGGTGATGATCAGACAAAGCATCCTAATCATTGACCTACCATCTCAGACATCTCTGATCCATCAGAGCGTGAACTCCCCAAGACCACTTGCTGAAGTACCTGAAACCAAGAAACCGCAGATCCTCAAGGTGAAGTTCATCCAGGGTGTCCGTTGATGTCCAACCCCATGATGGATATTTATTAGGACTTGAAACTCAACCTGTATAAAGGCTGACTGGTGATTTTGAAAGTATAACAGTTGATAATAAATTGTCAGTCTCAGTAGGGAAGTCCAGACTTCCCAGCCTCAGGCCACCTCGTGCAGTTCCAGCTGGAGGACACCAAGGCGTTACCAGGTTGTGACACATCCCTCTAGCGTGTCCCGGGTCTTCCCCGAGGCCTCCTACCGAACGGACGTTCCCTAAACACCTCCCCAGAGAGGCGTCCGGGAGGCATCCTAACCAGATGCCCGAGCCACCTCAACTGGCTCCCCTCGATGTGAGGGAGCAGCGGCTCTACTCGGAGCTCCTCCTGGATGGCCAAGCTCCAGCCATTCTAAATGAGGAAACTCATTTCGGCCGCTTGTATCCACAATCTTGTTCTTTTGGCCATGACCCATAACTCATGACCATAGGTGAGGGTAGGAACATAGATCGATCGGTTAATATCAACACGAAGGTCCGGTACATTACTGCAGATACTGCACCCGTCTGTCGACCTCAAGCTCCAACCTTCCCTCACTCGTGAACAAGACCCCGAGATACTTGAACTCCTCGACCTGGGGCAGGACCCGGATGGTACAATCCACCTGTTTCAGACTGAGAACCATGGCCTCGGATGTGGAGGTGCTGAGTCTCATCCCAGAAGCAACACACTAAGCTGCAAACTGCTCCAGTAAGCGCTGAAGGTCACTGCTTGATGAGGCCATCAGGACGACATCGTCTGCTCACTCCATTTTTAAAAACTCTCACTCCGGTTTCATCCTTTTGCATTTTGAAGCTCTACTTAGAATCTCCTCACAATCCAGCCGTGAAAAATATGAATTCCACACAATCAGGTGATGGGTTTGAGTCTCCGCTTGGAGTTTTTGGAGTTTGCATGTTCTCCCTGTGGACGCGTGGGTTTTTTCTAGGTACTCCGGTTTCTTCCCACATTCCAAAAACATGCATGTTAGGTTAAATGGAGACTCTAAATGGTCCATAGGTATGAATGTGAAGGTGAATGCTTGTTTGTCCATATGTATCTTGCGACTGGCTGGTGACCAGTCCAGCCCGAAGTCAGCTGGGATAGGCTCCAGCATTCCCCGGTGTCCCTAATGAGGATAAGCGCCATAGAAAATGGATGGATGGATGTATATAATCCTCCATCTTGACAGACAAATTCATGAATTCATTTAGCATAAAAATATGTTCAATGCATTTGACTTGCTAGCAAAAGGCTGGCTTATCTTCTGTATGGAAGATCGGCGGTGACAACCCCTTCAGGATGAGGAGAGTACTGCAACCGCCTCCCGTATGACATATCTCTGTATTTAGCTAGTTTAGTTTAGCTTAGTTTAGTTAGCTAGTATGATGACATCACATGTACATTACAGACAAGACACAGGCTGTAGAAAGTCATGGCGTGTAACAAATGTTTCTGCAAACGCATTATTGGTGACATGCTGACAAACAGAAACTGACAGGCGCCAGTCAGTCACTCAGATAGTATACGCTCACAGCAGCTTATCTCGAGTTTCTGTCCTGCACTGATTGTAAAATGTGCTAATTCATCAATTTTTACCTGTAAACACGTTCAAAACTCATAAACAGAACATTTCTAATACAGGGAAGCTGAGCCAAACGTCAAAGCTCTCGATTTACCGGTCGATCTACGTTCCTACCCTCACCTATGGTCATGAGCTTTGGGTAGTGACCGAAAGGACAAGATCGCAGGTACAAGCGGCCGAAATGAGTTTTCTCCTCCAAGTGGCTGGGCTCTCCCTTAGAGATAGGGTGAGAAGCACTGTCATCCGGGAGAGACTCGGAGTAGAACCGCTGCTCCTCCGCATTGAGAGGAGCCAGATGAGGTGGCTCGGGCATCTGGTTAGGATGCCTCCCGGACAGCTCTCTGGGTAGATGTTCAGTGAACGTCCGTCCGGTGGGAGGCCTCGGGGAAGACCCAGGACACAATGGAGAGACTATGTCTCTCAGCTGGCTTGGGAACGCCTCGGGATCTGCTTGGAGGTGGACGAAGTGGACTGGGAGAGGGAAGTCCGGGCTGCTTAGGCTGCTGCCCTTGCGAGCCGACCTCGGATAAGCGGAACAAAACGGATGGATGGTCCGAAAATGATTATTTATTGACTACAAATAATCTATCATTGTTTTTATGCCAGCGACGTATGGCAGGCAGAACAATGAAATTCTCTAACTGAACAAGCCCAAATTCAGTAATAGAGACGAGACCATCATTATTTCATAAGTCATATTTTTTAAGCTTTCTTTGTTTGGTGCCGTGCCGTTTCTTGGCTGAATACACGTCGGGGAACACCCTCCTCGGGTTCTCACAGCTTCGTTGGCAAAATTGCAACGACAAATGATAAGGTCTGGTCTGAAGAACACCAGCAGCCTTTTCAGGGCATTGACCGTTTGAAAAATGTGGAGGGGGAAAAAAAGTCCAGCTGCAAGCCAACAAAGACTGAATAAGGATTATTTTCTTTGTTTTGGCCAAGCTGCACTATTCCTTTTGGCACGGGAAATAAGTCCCCGAAAACTTTTTTCACTTGCGTGACAGTTTTTGGCGTACGATTACTGTGTCAGTCATACTCTGCTTGGGGACATTTCACATTTAAAGTCTGGCATGTTTGACTAGCCTGAGTGCTGTTAGTTGTGCTCGGGTTTGTCACAGTTCCCCTGCTTTGGCGTGACTGGAACGGGTGGGCACCATTCCATGCACATGCACACGTGCGACATGACCGAGCCGTACAAGGACTGCAACATAGGGGAGCCATTTTTGTATTTAGAATGAAATATCGGGGGTTTTCGGCTGTACACAATAAAATGGAGGGGTAGGAAGTGTAGGTTAGACGTAGAAGTGGCGATCCAGGCTTTCTGTACCAAAATGGCACGGTCCAATTTTCTGTGTGCTATATCAATACTTTTATTTTTTACTTTAGAATTACATCTGTCAAAGGTTTACCTCCCAGCAGACTGCAGTTTACAGTAATCCCTCGTTTATCACCGCTAAGTAAAGTAGGATTCCTTATTTATAAATCAAATACTAGAGCTAGAACATAGAAAGCCCTTTTGTAACATTCTTAGAGCCCTGTAGGCATGAAATAACACCCCTATGGTCAACCATACATTTGTATTACCCAATAAATAAGACTGATGCTCGTGCGGGTTCCAAGAAAAGTGTTGCAGATAAGTAGAGGACAGGAAGTGACGTCGGGGGTTCAGAGTTGAGTTTTAGCTCGGTGTCGATTGACGGCCACAGCAGTAGCCCGTGTTATTTTTATGTTTGTTGTAGTTGTGCTTATTATGTTGTTATTATTATTGTGAAGATGCAATAGAAGACTGTTGCGCATTACCAAACGTTAAAACAAGATTACTGACACCTAGTGACCATTGTCGAATACTACATAGTGTTCTGTCTTTGAATGTATCTTCTGAATGCCTTATATTTGTATTTAGTTAATTGAAAATACTTATACAGGCAAAAGCTTAACTAATAAAAACAGCATGAATTCATATATTTTTGAACATTTTGAAACTAAGCCACTCTTTATCTTTTGCATTTTGTTGCCCATCTGGTTCTGCAAATGAACCGAACCGTGACCCACTGGTGTAAAATAACAGACTATTTTTTCTTGCAAAAGTGCAAAAGTGCAAAATAATTCAATGAGGATTATTGATGGGATGGATGCCACCATCTAGTTATCTAGTGTATGATATACACGTAGTTTTGTCTCAACAAAAAAACACAAAACATTAGAAAACAAAAATTATATTTGGAATTGTAATATTATGACTTCAATCCCGCAATATTTGAACTTTTTTCCCAACCTAATAGTGCAAAAGTCACAACCTTATATTGTTTTGTTTGATTCTTAATATTCAGTCATTTTCTGTACCGCTTATCCTCATTAGGGTCACGGGGATGCTGGAGCCTATCCCAGCTGGCTTTGGGCGGTTTAGGTTAACCCAACATGCATGTTTTTGTACCCGGAGAAAACCCGCACACGCACGGGGAGAACATGCAAACTCCACACAGAGACGCCCAAGGGAGATTTGGACCCAGGTCTTCCAGATCTCCTGACTGTGTGGCCAATGTGCTAACCACTCAGCCACCGTGCGGCCTTCTTAATATTGCGACCTTTAAAAAATTAAAATGAACTCTGTTACTAAAATGACATTTATTTTTGCTCCTAATATTACGAGTTTATTCTTGTAAAATTGTGACTTTCTTCTCTTAATATTTTGACTTTCTACTCGTAAAATTACAGCAACTTTTTGCTTTTTTTGCTGTTTTTTTTCTCCATTTTTTCAACTTTTCCCATAACTGTGACTTTATTCCTGTAATATTTTGACTTTATTCTCCTAATATTATAACCTTTTCCAAAACCTCACTTTGCAAAAAAATGACAACTTTTTTGGGCTAATTTTTTCTCCTAATATTTTGGCTTTATTTTTTGTAAAATTACTGCTTTTTTTTAAATTGCTGTTTTTTGTTCAATAATGCACAGACTTGGAACACCCCTGCTGTAAAGCAAGACATGTTTAAGAAAAAAACAAATGTTATGGACTTCCGGGAGCCTTACGCGGTCATAAAAGAGCCACATCTGGCTCCCGACCCACAGCTTCCCTACCCCTGCTTTCTAGTCCCGGGTTCCACCACGAGGTGGCCCCTCTCTCCTCTTCCTTCCAGCCTCCTCCACGGCTGCGTGGCTCATCCTCCCGCCTACCCGGCTCGCTTCCCTCCCTCGTACTTCCACAGCTCTGCCCAGCTCTCCCAGTACACGCGCACGCACACCGACGCCCGTCCAACAGCGCGCAGCCGCCTGCGAAGATGGTCGGCGGCGTGTGTGCTCGCAGGCTGGCTCGCCGATCTCGGTCCGCCCTCATCGCAGCCCTCACGGTCCTGCTGCTGCAGACGCTGATTGTGTGGAACTTCAGTAGCCTTGACTCGGGTGAAGACGCCCGGGGAGACGGAGGCTCCGACGTGCGGGGGAAGCGGGACCACAAAGCCGCCGGCAGCGACTATTTCCAGCACGGGGGCCGGCGGCAGAGGCGGCAGCATCTTCCGCCGCCTGGGAGAGGGAGCTCTCGTCACACGCAGCAGCCGGTAAGACGCGTTCTACGCCGGCTTCGGACCGGAGCGGGGTTGGCAGCCCGGGTTCGGGCCTCAACGGCATCTCTATTATTTGTTGCGAGGAAGCCCTGGAGGCAAATCATAGCATGCCTGCAGACACACACACACACACACACACACACACTTTACTCCTCTGATGCTGAGGACAGGCAGCACACCACAACCCTAACACCAAATCTGAGCACCCCAGGGCAAAAAGAGTCTCCCTTGGTCTTAAGTGTTCTTGAAAGAGCGGGCAAGGCAGTGTGCTACTGGTTCTAATGGGTCCACAAAGACCAGAACACTTCTCTACACTAAGTGGACATAATCAAAAGGGACACTGCATCATAGCAAAACATGTTTCTGATGCGATGTCCGTAGATATTAACAACAATGGCGAATGAATAAGAGATGAGTAAAGATGGCGGTAAACACCCAGCATGATCTCTGTTCGGTTCCCCAAAATGCAAGAGTTGGGTTTACCCGGCCGAGCGGGTCTTGTGCCCAGGAGGTCGCCCAGTGAGCAGCTTTGCGCGGCGTGCAGTGCATTTTTTACAGCCCGATGGTTGGCATGAAATTCCACAAAAACCCGACTTCGCTTTCGCGCGGTCTTTTGAAGCCGGTGAGCCGCCCTAAAGAAATTGGACCCGGTTCCCTTCGCAGGGAAACCCACTTTACAGGCCGCATTTGTGATGGGTTAAGATAAACTGTCCGTCCCCCCCCGAGCCACGGGCTGTGTCGTCGGTCTCCTCCGCGGACATGACAGTCCGACACTCACTTCATCTGGTCGGACTGTTCCATAGTCTTGAATGGACTAGTCTTCAATCAACTGTGGGCGGGGATTGTTGTGCCGAGAATAAACCCAAGCAAGCACAGCGAGACTTCAACCCAGAGCAGTGCTGGTCATTCAAGGAGGGCAAGCTCATTTTTTCCGGCCCACATCATAAATGTGTTTCTTTATTTCGATGTAAACTCTACCCTCCATTCATAGTCCTTTTTACCAAAGACAAAGTCGCCAGGGATCGGTAAAGTCTCCGGATCAGTTCAAGATTGCTGATTCGTTTATTTCACTGTCAATCCAAAAGGGATTCCGCCTCGGACAGATCATCCGATCGTCACGCAGAAGCCGAGCGTCCGGGCCAGCCCACTGCCCCATAGACCTGCAGAGATGCAGAGCGTCCGGGGTGGGGGCAAAGGCCAGCTTATATCTAATGACCATCCAGTTTTGCGCTTCCTCATCGCAGCCAGTAGACGCTGGATGAACGAGAAGGAAGTGGTGTCAGTTACCTGTGACCTTTAGATTGGAGGTGTTCAAGCGCATATTCAGGCAACGGGATGTACCCAAAGCAGGGCATATTTCACCACTTTTCCTTACGAGACGCCGAGCTTCCCTTGCAGTCTTTGCTTTTCCTTATTTGTGAGCAAGATTACACAAAAAAATGTTTATAAAATAGCATGTCCGCGATGCAACAGCGGTAAATACGTGGCATTGTCATTGTTTACGGGGGACCCTATGCACGTTTTGCTACACCGCCTACGCCCACGGCCAGCTCTGGGCGAGGATTGGTTCAAGTTTTCTGTTCTTACCTCCTCAGTAAGTATTGCAGGAATATTGCGGTGTTAAAAGCAGGCCTGTGCAATCGTCCCATCGAACGTCGCACCCTTGTGTCGTGGTTCACTCGATAGACAGATAGATAGCTCTGCACAGATGTCATAATAAAGTTGAAAAACGAATCAAAACAACCAAGGCGAGGCAGGAGAGATAAGAAAATAGGAGTCTGGCGTTAGCCTTTACAATATCATAGAGCGGAAACAAGTTCTCCTCCCATTCCGTGTGACAGTGGTAACATTCTTGGCTTTGAAATTAGTCCCTCTTCATCACTCTGTTTGAAACCGTTTCCTAAGTTAAGAATAAACAAATTGGTGGCTAACTAGTTAGCTCGCTCGTATTCTATGCATAAATCCGTGGCGGCCCTCTCGTGTGTCCCTGCAGGGATCTCGTAGCCTGTGCGTTAGCAATATGTTGTAAACAAAGTGCAACGGTGACTATAGGGATGTTATTTCGTGTCTACACGACTCTAACGATGGTCAAAATTGTATTTAGAAGGTCATAAACAGGTTTTCTCTGCGGTAACTATATAGTTCATTCATTAATATTGATTTCTACTTCCCGGAATTCACTTATTACGACTGTACCGGAGTATAATGAGTTTGCATGATCAGCAACGCTGCTGCGTGCCTTTCAAGCATTTTTTTTTTCTAGTCGGGGGACTGTTTTTTTCGTCGGTCGGAGAACGCGGCGTGGCAAAGCGGAGTCGTCCTGCTTCAAGGGTGACGCATAACCGCCATGTGACGCTGCATGAGGCACAGTGTCTCACCGGGGGGGGGGAGAGCGGCGCTTCTCATCCACAGCAGAAGGAGCCAGAAGCCCCGGTAGGACAACAGCTACAGCGCCGGATTTCTACGTGGCAGCTTGTGCTGGCTGGAAATACTGTAATATGGCGGCTGTGTGATCCCGGCTGGTAGGAGTCAAACTTGTCATTAGTGGTCGGTTGGTCTTGTTGGAAGTAGCGCGGGAGCGCTTCCTCCTCCTAGTCCAGTACAGCTTTTTACGGTAAATGTTCTATTTTCAAAAAGATCTGCAATCTTCAAAATATCTATAAAGTTGGCGCACATCTGCTTGTCCTCTTCGTCTGCAGTTTCCCTGGTGATGCGTGCAACATTACCTTGCTTTTAAGCGCGTACAGGGGTGCCCGCTGTGTCCATTGCACGTCACGGGGGGTAGGTGTCATGTGACTTGTCGGCGGACAATAAGCGTCCTTCCTGATTTGCTGGCAGTAAGTGGTGAGCAGACAAGCCACAAAATTATTATTAGATTATTACGATATCTGGAACAAAAGTTTTCTGTTCACTTTTGGCGGTTGGTTATGCAGAATTTTTATATATTTTTTTAAACCTGCCGGACTCGACATATTGACATGTTTTGCTGGACGATAATAATTTTGCCAATTAACAATATTATTGTCAACATTATTTTGAGAGCATTTTTCATGAATGAATTGATAATATGTTATCAAAATGGATAAACTTGAGCTTCTCAAGAGTACTTAACGTTGCAATTGGAATGTCGAAGATGTTGAAATGGAGTTTAAAATAAAAGAACATAACACATTAAAAAACAAAAATAAAATTAAAAAAATAAAAATAAAATGGAATTTCGGTCAGTCTGTTTTGGCTAAAAAAATTGTTTTTTTTAAAATCTTTATTCTTATCTAAATTATTAAAAATTTAAAAAAAAAGGATAATAAAAAAAATGTATATTTACTTACGTCGACCAAACGCCTCAGTAAGCCTTGACTTTCCTGACTAAGCATCATCTTTTCCCAGTTGGGAAACCTGGCCAGGATGGTTGCGTTTGAGGTGTGCATGGTATGTTTGTGTCCCCTTCTTTGTCGCCGCTACTTTACAACAAACGTGATGTACGGTCTCATTGGTGCTCATGGCTTCACCTTGTTCGTTTTGTTTAAAATTGACAGATTCCCGCACTGGGGCTGCGGCATTTGCCTCAGAAACCTTCGCTCTTGTGCCTTCATTCCTATTTGCGTTTGCCCACTTGCAGGCTGCACTCTCTAGCGACCCCGACTGGCGCAAAGAGACTGAACGATTGACAGGAGGGTTCACGCTCTCTGTTCATTCTGCTATAGAACCAACACGCCCAGGTGTTCAGACCGAGGCACAGAGTGAACTCGCCTGTCATCCAGTTTGTTTTTATTTGCCGTGCAATGAATTGTTTTATTCATTGTAGTGGCAGGCCTACATGCGGTCCTCCTCTTTCTCTATAAAACTGGCTGGATGACAAGAGTTTTCCTCTCTGTGCTTCTGTCTCAACATCTGGGCGTGTTGGTTCTATAGCAGAATGTCAGTCTCTTTGTCTCAGTGTGGAGAAAAGGGGCGCAGGTTGGCGTCTTGAGGAGTAACAAGCAAGCAAATGCAAACGGGTCATTGCCCTGAATATATATTCCACACACTTTGCTAAAAGTGACTCAAGGGAGGGTGTATGCAAATGAGCCGACGCCCACATTGACACACAATGTGGCGTCGTCGGAGTATGCCCGGGTTGTCTCTCCCGATGTTTTGTCAATGTTCAAAGTGACAGTGATTGAAAATCTGAAATATGGCACAGTGTCACCGATGATGTAGTGGCTGACCCACACCGGGAGCGTGGTTTCAGCCTCCACTCATTCCCGGTGGGACCGGTTATGAGTGGTCGGTCTCTGTACGTGCACTGTGATCGACTGTTGACCAGTCCAGGGCGGAGTCCGTCTTTCGCCCGAAGTCAGCTGGGCTAAGCTGCAGCTCACCCCCAACGGGGTAAGTGGTAGAAAGTGGAAAGATGGATGGACGTTTTGTGCAGGCACATACCAACGGCCAGTTGTAGCAGCATGCATGTAACTGAAGGGGTGAGTGCCGCTCCGACCAAAAACCCACATACCTGAGCGTGTTTATCCAAAACAGAATACTTTTCCTTAAGTATGTCTGAAAAGGCAGCCTTTTAAAAAAAAATCTGAGATGAAGACACTTCATCATAACCTTTGCTGAGCCGTCGTGTTGTGCTTAATAGTACGCATTGTTGAAGTGCCAAAATAGTACAAAGATGTGATTTTTCGTCTCACATTGCCTTCTTGGCAAAGTCATTTGTTCCCACCCTCATTTTACGTGCCAGTCACCGTCGGTGTTGTTTTTTTGGTGTATCATAGCACAGCCACTTTGGCCGTGGTAATTGACTTTTAAATTGGCACTCCCATGCAAGTAAATGGCCTTGCAATGTGAGCCATTCTGCTTTAAACAGGCCTCAAACCATACGTAATTACAGGCCAAAGACACTCTGAGGTTGCACCGAGTGGTTTCGAAATACAAACGTCCCAATCGCTCCATCGATAAAGTGCTTCTCTGCGAATCCCTTAATGAGAGGAAAATCACGCACGACCTGCCGATCAGTCGCCCGGGCGTTTTGGTTTTTGAGCCCCTTCATCAAGTGCCGGTAAGTTTGGGACGGTGCTGGAAAACGTGCTTAGATCTGAGAGAAGCGAGATGCACCTCAGACTTGAAAGAGACGCGTGGAAAACCCACACACACTTTGATGTTCAAGTGTAATTTGTACACGCGACGCCGTCGCACTTCACATCCTGCACCGGGAAATCGTTTCATTGTTAGTATAATGCATTTCAAAAATAACAAAAAGCAATTTGGAGATAATATTCTCCAGCACAGCACACTTTGAAAGGATTTTTAAAACCTCTGACTATTTATGGCGTGTGGAGCAAAAGTTTGCGTCTCCATGGCAGCTCAAACCCAGACACCCGCCCGTTAGAGACTCCTTGGAGCTCAGGTGCTGAGTGTTGTGCATGGTGTCCGTGCATGCGGTCTCCGGGTCCTCTTTTGCTTCTTTGCTGACTTTGTATCAAGGACGGATAGCCGTGCAATTTCCCAACAGGTGGAAGGACGTTAGAAACACTACAGACACGCGGGATTAGAAAACCTGCCGGCACGACTCATCCCAGCCGTGTCAGCTCTGTGGAGTCTCGCCTAGGAGATGACGGTTAGGGTCAGCAAGGTCCATTAGCATCATGTTTAACCGGGCACACGGTTACTGCATCATTACGTTGAGCAGTGCGGGGCGGGTGTAACAGCTGTACATCTCATATGTGCAGATTTGCTGCCTTTGTGGACTTTATATTGCAGAATGAATGGTGTCACAGACTCATGGTCGCTGGCTGAACTTCTCCTGTGGGTGCTTGGGTCGTGATGCTTGTAAGTGTGCAGAGGGGTGCCCATTATGTCGATGATAACAGTTTTTATCCCACAAATCAGTGCCAATAAACAATATTATTGTCAACATTATTTTGAGACATTTTTTTCATTAATATGATATAACATATGCTAATAACAAGGTAATAACAATGTAATAATGCGACTACACTGTATCAAAAGCACTGTACTTTAATTTATTAAGAGTATTTAACATTGCAATTGGTTTATATGAAATAAACCAGGGGTT
This sequence comes from Oostethus manadensis, assembly GCA_024372805.1. Lineage (NCBI taxonomy): Eukaryota > Metazoa > Chordata > Actinopteri > Syngnathiformes > Syngnathidae > Oostethus > Oostethus manadensis. The sequence goes on along the minus strand of QODF01000155.1, from coordinate 621,684 downwards.
TTCAAACAGGGGGCCACCCGACTCTAGTGGGGGAGGCCCGGCGTTATGACGGGGGGGGGATACCACAAACACTTTTCATTATTACCATATTTTTCAGGCAGGTGGGCGCTGAAAATCGTTTTATCTCCAAAAGGGGAGCGCTGCAATAAAGTTTGGGAACCGCTGAAATAAACACAACATAATACATTAAAAATATTAAAGATAAAATGGACTTGCAGTCTCTTTTACAAAAAAAAATGCACTTGACTAAAAATCACAATCCTAACCACAAACAATAAAAAATAGAGCATGTCTCTTTTTGTCTTTCACATTACAGTTTTAAAATATTTCACGCTGCTGACGATGAATCCGTTTCTTTTTTCAGAAAGTTGAAGTTGTGTGTGTTTTGCGAAAATAATGTAAATTGAACTGTTTTACTTACTTTGTTAAGTGTCATTTTTCCTACATAAAAATACGTCAAAATGTGTATTTATTGAAATATAATGGAGAGTTGCAGTGCGGTTCGTGGAAAAGTGCTGAGAAGGTTTTATATTTTAAATGTTATTTTTAACACTGTGATTCCTCTCATGTTTTACTTTAAAATGTCAGCACATGATAAATTATAAAATAATTATATTTTTAATTCATATTATGACTTTATCCCCAGAATATTTTAACATTACTCCCAAATAAAATATTCCCCAACTTAATATTCCAAAAATTGCGACTTTTTCCTTATTGTTTTGTTTTTTTCTTAGTTTTGCGATATTAATATAAAAATGAACTCTGTTACTAAAATGACTTTGAGTATTACACATAATATCACAAGTTTATTCACATAAAATTATGTCTTTTTTTCTCTTAATATCTTGATTTTCTACTCGTAAAATTACAGCAATTTCTGCAGTTTCCAATGTTTTCCAATTTTTTCAACTTTTCTCACAATTATGACTTCATTCCTGTAATATTTTGGCGTTAATTCTCTTAATTTTCCACATTTTAATTTTCCAAAAATGACAACTTTTTTTTTGGTTAGATTACAACTTTTTGCTCCCTTTATTTTGACTTTATTTTTTGTAAAATTACTGCTCATTTTTCAATTTTTGTTGTTTTCTTAAAGTTTTTTTGTTAAATTGTATTTTTAGTTTGTGCCGCGGGCAAATAAATCACTCCCTTCAAACACCCCTGTTGTAAAGCAAGATATTTTGTATACTGTATATTTTAAGAATAAAACTAAATTACACAAATGTTATGTTGTTTTGAAACTTCTGAGAGCCATATGTGGTCATCAAAAGAGCCACATCTGGCCCTTGAGCCACAGGTTCCCTACCCCTGCTCTGCTATAATCAACAAATAATTATTTTCGTTCATACTTTTTCTGTAAGAACTTCATGCACTCTAACCTATACAGGGAAAAAAAGACAAGAACGACGTCAGAGTTACCACGGGACAGCCAGTCTTGTCTTGTTTACATAATGTATTCTAAACACTATTCCATGCTTGCGACAAGGCTGTAAAACATTATAAGTGCATTACATCCACCTAGTCTTTGAGCATGAACTGATGAAGCCTGCTCGGATGAGAGGTCTTCCAAGACAACCTGGAAAGTCCAGTTGCGATCGATTGAATGCCCTGAGAATACAATGGCCTGGATGTATGAGAATGTTCGCAGGTATTATACATGTTACATAAACAGCTTTTCACAGCGATGTGTATGTTTACTGGGGCTGCTGTCGCCTGAAATATTAAATAAAGACCCTTTTGTGCTCATTAAGAAGCCGACTTACTAATAGAAGGATTAGCAACTCCAGAGTAAATGATACTCACCATTCTGTGTTTTTGAGGGCGACCAATCTTCATCTCCATGTCTTAAGTCTCAAGTCCACGTTTTGAAGTTCTGTTTCATCGCCATGTGTTTCTCCTTTCTTTTCTCCTCAAAAACTATGGACCCATTGCTCAAATCTTTGCTACAGTCACTGTTTAGTACTATGATTGTTTACCTGAGTAAGCAGCAAAACAGCAAGTTGATGCAGGGGAGATAACAGGACGTACCCTTTGTTGTTTCCTACTTGTTTGCTTATTGCCATGTATTGAACGGGTACGTCTGGCAACGCTGCCTACCCTCTATCAGCACAGCTTATATGTATCCAAGCGAACCTCTATTTCTGTGAGGCATTGCGGCCGCTTTTATCCCGCGGCGCTGTCGGAAAATGACAAATCCCAGGCTCTAGCTTAAAACTGCAATCTTGTTATTGTCCTATGACATCACAGGGACCGTTGGGATTCCCAAAGAGTCCTAAAGCAGTGGCTCCCAAACTTTTTTGCAGCGCCCCCCTTTTGGAGATAAAAGGTTTTCCAGCGCCCTCCCGCCTGAAAATATGGTAATAATGAAAAGTGTTTACGGTAGCTTTTTTGTAACGCCAGGGGCCCCACTAGGGGGCGCGTCCCCCAGTTTGAAAACCACTGTCTTAAAGTAATTTAACAAATCACTTTTTTTTGCCTTTTGGACTATGCATATAGCTTATATATGAATCTGTGTGTTCAGCCAATAATCCAGAAACATCCATTACCACAACTGAGACCACCTCTCGCACTACTGCGAGGCACCCCCTTCTCCCCGACCGCCAATCTCCCCCTCGTCGCCCCCGTCATCCTCTGCTGCTGTTACAGATGGTTTTACTCCCAACGCATTAATAACGCATCATCCAGATGAATGAAGCTGTATAATACCTAGCGTTGCCAATAATCCTGTAGGTAAGAGGCTTAGCAGACAACCCTGCCCGAGACAAAGAGAGAGATATGAAGACGAGGCGGAGGGGTGTGCACGTGGGGGCAAGAGGTTTTTAAAAATGTTTCTGTCTGGTGGTCAGGTTGATATTTAGCACTCAAATATTGTACATGCACACACTCAATTTTAGGATATACAGTATTTGCCATGTTGCACTATGCCAGTGCTTCTCAAAGAGTGGGCTGCGAAAACATTTCTGAACCCCGGGGTGTGGTGGGTGGGAGTTGGGGGCGGGGGGCAGGGGGGCATGACATGAAATAACTGAGAACCACTGCACTATGCCAGTTGTCCTTTTGAAAATATCTGATCAACAACATCCAAACGGTATTCTAGGACACCATTATATACCCAACTGGAAAAAGACTAACCAAAAGCCCAGTCTTCACCAATCAATTGAAGGCAATCCCAGCTGAATTATGCTGAGAAGTGGAGTAAAACCCGGACCTGTCACCTGCCAATCGCAGGATTGATAAACAGACACAGACTTCCGTTCACAGTCACATTTTAGAGTAATCAATTAACCTAGGGGCTGTTTATTGTGGACTTACTTTAGACTTACACTTATACAGACTTTACTGGTCTACTGGGGAAATGCTTTATGGTATCTATATATGTATACAGGATGTACAAGGAAGTTGCACAAGGTAGGGCAGACAGTACAGTGCAATGATGTTGTGTGTTATCTTCATCAGATAGGTGAGGTGTTGCAGAGTTGGATGGGATGTGGCATGAAAGAAGTCCTGTAGCGTCCACTGTGTGAACGGAACTGGAGGAGTCTGTTGGAGAATCCCCTGCCCCTCTATTGTCTGTCGGAGTGGGTGGGTGGTGTTGGCCACGGCGGAGAGCAGTTTGTCCAGTGTCCTCCTGTCTCTCACTGTAACAAACGCCTCCAAGTGAGTGCCGATAACCTGTTCGGCTTTCCGGATCAGCTCGTCAATCCAGTTTATGTCCCTTTTGCTGGTGCTGCTCCCCCAACAAACCACAGCAAAGGACAAGGCACTGGCAACCACAGAGCGGTAGAAAATCTCCAGCAGCTTGCTGCACACCTAAGCTTCCTCAGGAAGTAGAGTCTACTCATGCCCTTCTTGTGCACAGCAATGCTGTTGTCTTTCCAGTCCAGTCTGTTGTTCCTGTGGACTCCCAAGTTCCACTACTGCAACCTCCCTGCCCTGAATGGTGATGGGCTCAACCGAAGTCACCTACCTCCTAAAGTCTCCAGCCAGCTCTTTTGTCTTGTCTTCATTCAGGACATTGCCTGGGACAATTCCAGTCCACTCCAGTTTGTCAGTCACCTTCTTCTTCTTTGCCTTTTGGCTTGTGCAGTGCATAGTGTGCTTTTGTCCTAAACCAAACATTTTGGGGGGGGGGGATACACTATTCTTCACGGAGCTTATTTTTCAGCCTTAATCACCTCGCATCTGTAGTCATTCTATCCCTTCAAGCATTTCCCGTGAACAGCCTTCTGTTGGTGTCATTAGACAGTATGGAGTATGTTTGTCTCTCAGCCATAATGGCCGCATCACGCCGAAAATCACTTGACAGCCTGTCGTTGGGGAGGGGGGGGGTCTTTACGGCAGATTGCCCGCTTCTCTGCAGTGCGACTGCCGTGACATGCAACACGCCAGCCGGCGTGTAACATGCAAATTTACTAGAATGTCGTCACACACACACACACATACATGGAAATAGCACGGTGACGAGATGGGGAACATCTTCCCTTTCCTTTATAGCCTTTTTGTCATCCCAACACCACGCAGCATGTAGCGCGCTACAGACAGTGATGCTTTTTTTTTTTTGGTTCTCCCCATCACTGGAGCTGAATGTTAACAGAACAGAATACTCTATCCGTGATTAAAAGTCTACGTAAGCGAGAAAGGAAAGAATGAGAAAGGCAAGCTGGAGAAAAAGAGGAAAGACATGTTGGGTGGAAGGCAAAGATAAATGTCTCATCCCTTCCACAAATCCGACATTGACTCAAATCCGGAGTAATCCACATGGAAACCTGGTTTGGTTTGAAGGCTTGTTAGTATAAAGTGTTTGTGGCTAAGATTGTGTAGTTGGAGACAGACGGTTATGGAAACAAACCTATAAGAAATTGGCAAGCCACCCAATACTAGACTTCATTTGGACGTTGTTCTTTGGGCTAAATCTGGTTGGACAGTCATTGCCGTGATTTAGCCCAGAAAATAGATTTTGAGTTGTTCCAAATATAGCCCCAAAATAGATGTTTTTTTTTAACCAAATATAGACAGGAAAGGGAAGTCTTTTTGACCTTTCATTTTCCAACCATGTTGTTTCACCGCAGTGGTTGGCATGTTTCTCAGAGATAAAATAATTTTCAGCCCCCCTGCATAAAAATCTGGTAATAATGAAAAGTGTTGGTGGTAGACCTGCACTCACCTCATCAAAATGCCGCCCCTCCCCCAGGGGTCCCCCAGTTTGAAAAAAACTGTTTCAACGTATGTTAACGATGTCTTTTCAGTGTGTTTTCAACTAATTTTTGATGGGTAAAAGTGGTATCTTTTTCCTTCATAAAGGATGACGCTGGGCAGAGAAGCTCCGAATATAGCTTACCATGAAGGATGTCCGATTTTGGCTTTTCGTTTGCAGATTCGGATATCAACCACTATCAATATGTGTAACATCACATACCTCCTGTCATGGAATTATCACACATTTGAGGTATTTTTGTTTTTTCTCCTTTGACTCTTTAAGCAGCGAGTGTTTTTTTTTTTTTTCCAGTGCCCTTGCAGGGCAGCAGAACGCTGTATTGGTTCCCACCCCATTTGTAGTCCACCCAATGGTGGATGGACTACAAATTGCATATAGGCAGCAATGCGGGGGCAAAATTGACATATTTTGCACCATCAGATTTGAATGAAATTTTATCTGCATATAGATGCTAGAGTGCATTTATATCCTACCTACTTGTTATCTTTTCCTGACGCTCCTGAAGGCTTAAATTTGAACTTCACTTTCGAAGCACTCTTAGGCTATGACTCCATGTGGAGCTCAGTGTAAATCCGAAATGAATGAGGAAGAAGTAATCTACCTAAGAAACATGTATGTGAATGAAATTACACCCCATATCCTATGGAATTATTCCTACTTGGAAATAATTCCAAACCAGATGTGACGCCAGTCAGGTGTGTGTGTATGTTCAATGAACAAATAAACGACACACATACATAATAATGATCATCATCCAGAATCTGTCCATGGTGTCCCAAACTCTAAAAGAAACACTCTCCACTCTTCATAGAGTCTGCGTTACCAGTGTGTGGATCTCAGGTTCCACGGGATGATACACACGCAAAGGGACTGGTTTGTTAGGCGCATCAAAAGTGTACAAAAACAGAGACATATTTTCAACAACAATTTGGTCGAAAACCAAATCATACAAAAACCAGGGCGTACGAAACCAAGGTTAGAGGCGTATACTGTTAAGGGTGTATTCTTCAAAAAAATGGAAAAAGGCTGCATCATCTGTAGATGATTTTGTAGTGCAATAGATTGATTTTTGTTTTTCCATTGTCAAACTGTGAACATGTGGGGTCCCAACTGCAGGGGTATAGTAGTATAATTAGACACATGCAAGACTGTGGATAGGTTGACAATGACTATGCAAATCTGGACTATGCAAATCAAAGCTGGATGTCCTCCCATTGTTTTGTTTTGTTTCTATTCCACTTTTGCCTGCATGCCCTTCCAGACAATTCGGTGCTCAGCAGAAGTGGACTGTAAAGTTTGCTGGTGTGTTTAGACTCAGCACTTGGTGTGAAAAAGAGTGACTGACATTGCAGATGTTGCAACGTATTCATCGGCGCAGCTTTGTCGGATAGATCAACCACTGATGTTTTATTCAACATTCAACATGCAGAGTTGATTGACAATTCCCTCTGGGGTGGAGGCGGCGGGCGGCGGCGTTTACGTAACACAATTTCAAGCATCGCTAATGGAGCGTCGTGTTCGTTGAGGCAGTGAAGGCACTCGCGCTTGTTTTGTCTGATTGGCCTCTGCTGTTTCAATATGCTTTACTATCATGAACCCACCAGCAGCCGCGTGGTCATTTACATTCGATTGCAGACACAAGAGACTTTTTACCTTGGATAGGCCGGGCATTGTGCTCCTGCAAGAGTTGCCCCTGGTAACCCTACACGTCAACACTACCGCTGCTTAAATGATGTTTTTGTTTTCATTCTGCATGTGCCAATCTGCCTTACAAGCGTTAAGCGTTGGTACATAGCCATTGTTTTTTGGGGGCTAAACCTGGTCGGGCCATCATTGCCTTGATTTAGCCCAGAAATAACGTTGACAATTGGGCCGACTGATTTGGTCCGCTTTGCAACCCAATTTAGATAGCAAAGGGATGTCTTTATGGAGACTTCTGTTTACCAAATCCAAACGTTGTTTCTATGTACGGTAATTATGCCTTTACAGCGTCTTTTCAACTCATTTTTGCTGGGTGGGAAAAGCAGCAAGCTTCAACGCCAACAACATATCGGAAAAAATGACCTTCCACCCTCGGCATGCTGACCATACAGTGACAGAACCGAGGTTGCCTTTGCTCCAGGCTGCAGACTGCACATAAAACTGCTTAAGATACACACGCGTGTGCATAGATCCATGCATACACACTCACAATAGAGGGAAAGCGTATAAAATGAACCTGCACTACACTTTCACTGGCATGTACACAAAGATGCATTTGTAGCCAGTCTTTCTTTTCCCCGCCTTGTGGTCTCGGGTTATAAATGAGGAGGCAGTCTGGGTGATCTTTAGTCCCTTTTATTACATTATTTGCACATACTTACAGTAGTTACTGTTTTGGTGCGTTGGGTGCCTTTTTTTCTTGGCAAGTACATTTATCCAAGTCTTGCACGATAAACTACGTCTTTGCATGACTGCCTACCTTTGAAGTCTCGGTAAGCACGGCAAAACCGGAGTACCCGGAGAAAACCCACACACGCACGGGGAGAACATGCAAACTCCACACAGAGATGCCCAACGGAGATTTGAACCCCGAACCTCCTGACTGTGAGGCCAATGTGCTTTCCACTCGATCACCGTGCGGCCCTGAATAAACATTCATATGCCTAAATATACAAAGCATTTCTTGCTACAGGGTTAACCAGTCCTAGACAGTAACAGCAAAAAGTCTCAAAACCATGGTCTTAATGAGCCGGCACACTGGTCTAGTCACCCTACCCACACGAGTGATCACAGTATTGCACAGTAGCGGAAGAGGGAGAACAAGGAGCATGCCGCCAAGATTGGGATATAATCGTTCTGTGCCACCATTGCCCACAGGGCGATAGGCAGAGGTGTGGGATTGGCACTGCCAGAGAGTCACAGCAGTTTGGACAACACTTCATTCTCAAAGATGGGGCCCTGGTCCGAGTGGATCCGCTCGGGAAACTCGTAGACCTGTAGTCCCACAACTTTTTGGGCACATGTTTGGCAGTCTGGTTTCTGCAAGGGAATGCATGGAAGATTTCTTTATAAAGTGGTCTGTGATCACAAGCACATCGACAGAAGGCTTGTTCTTGTCTTCCGCTAACACTAATTTGATGCTCTTTAAAAAAGCACTTGCTGAAGACTCTGGTGTCTTTCCAAGCACATACCTACCACAACATCAAACATAGACCTTCTCGACCTATGCTGGGCCAGAAAGAAGGCTGCCTAGCCAAGTCGAGAGTTCTGCCCTGACCCTGGTGTCCTGCCACATCATGAACTCCCTCTAATGCCTGGTCCTCAAACTAGACGGTAAGACCAACTGAAAAAGTGAACACTTGACCAGGAGTGAACCTAAAGCGGGCATAACATCCCGACGTAATTGTGTGCAGGCTACCTGCAAAAATGGCAGACACGTACGTGGTCCGCACAAATTTTCGAACACCGTAAAGCCGTGGGAAGAAAATTGGGATGCAAATTACTTTCTGCGTGCACGCAGGAAAACCTTGGCTCGCAGCCATGTTGCAAGGGCAAGGCAGCGGAGGAGTGCAGGACGCTTGCGTGTGTCACAAGTTTGAAAGTGCATTGTTTACATCGCCCGGCTACAGCAGGGCGACACCTCCAGCTGGACATTCTGGTTCTCCCGACCTCCGTGGATGCACGGCGGCTGCTCACAGTGTATCCAAAGTTAACGCGCCTTGTACTGCCACGGCTGGCGACACCTCCTGGTCAACACAGTGGTTCTCCCGACCTCCGTGGATGCACGGCGGCTGCTCACAGTGTATCCAAAGTTAACGCGCCTTGTACTGCCACGGCTGGCGACACCTCCTGGTCAACACAGTGGTTCTCCCGACCTCCGTGGATGCACGGCGGATGCTCACAAAGCTTATCCAACATGAATCCACCTTCCCTGGCCAAGTCAGGCGGCTCTTTCCGCTGTACGTTGTGGTTCCCCCAGTCGTCGTAGTCGTAGGAAGCGATCAAAGTGAGTGGGCTGCATGAGCCTGGTACAATGTCCACAGACGTACGTCCACAGTGTGTGAAACGTACAACAGTCTTACATGTACCTAGCACACACAAGCCAACAGATTTCCCACAATTTACGGTGCCCGTGCATGTGCTAGCACGTACGTCGGGATGTAAGGACCCCCCTTAGCTCCGACTTGTCCATAGACATTATATCCATGGTTATAATCACAAATATATGAAAGCGAAAGAGCCAAAAACAGTGTATAGTCCCATATACTGTATGTCACAACAAATGATCGGAAAAGTGGCCGACTGTGGTGAGCATCCCACTGGGATCAAGACAACATAGATCTCCAGCTGCTTCCAAGTGTGGCGGCACCAGTGTTTTTCTTTTCCTCTTTATCGTGTTCTCGGGGTACAAAGGAAGAGATCTCCATTCCCTTTTATTGCATCTGTGCATGAGCTGTGCGTGCTTCCTGTGTATTTCTTGTGTTTCTCCTGGTCCGCATCAGAATCACGTGTGAGTGGGATCGTGCAGGTAATGTAGATCATGTAATAAGGAATACAATAACAAGTGTTTTTTTGGGTGGAATTAACAATCGTTTGACAGTCGTTACATGTTTGTATCTGCTTCTTCTTGTAGGGCCCCATGATTGCCGTGGTAACTAAATAACAGAATTGGCCAATAAGAAGGGAATTTACTGTTGAAGGCAGAATCTTGCGAAAACTGGCATGTGATTGAAACGCTGTCATCGTGAGGAGAAGGAACGCTCGTGTGGGGAATTATATACCCGGCGAACGGCTCAATCGTGGCGGAATCTCATTACAAACACTCAACCGCCTGCTCCAATGTTGGAATGATGATGAACAATGGCAAAAGATCTGAGAAAGAACCGGGGCCGCTAGTTTTATGCAAACACACTCACTTTGGGAGTACAAAAAAAAAATAACTGTAAAAAAAAAATCTCCACCTCATGGAAGGTAGCTATTCGGCATTCACGCTGAAGCACCAGGACCAGGCGGAAAGCTCCTGCTCGTTACTGAACAGGTGTTTGCACCATGAGTGGTGCGTTTAGTCTCCACTCTACTCACACGCTTTCAGGTGCGGTGGCATGCATATGCATCCTCCCGGCCTGCTTCCTCTCGCTCCTCATCATCACTGCATGTCCTCCCGCTCACACATGTTCGCACCCCACATCTCCCTCCCCCTATCTCGAGTGGAGGATGTCTCGCCGCGCCGCTGAGTCGCTCACTGGTGCTCCAGACGCCACAGGCCTCCCAAATCAGCTTCAACGAGGAGCCCTGCAGAGGTTGTCGCCGCTGGGGAGAAATTGCACTGTAATTGAGCCCCCGTAATAATAATACGTTCTTCTCGCTGATTTTCTACCAGCCGTGAATCATCAACACCATCATCATTGTGCCATCACATCAAAAACACTCCGCGTACGCTTCCACACCCCGCCGCTGGAGATGACCTGTTCAATTGTATTTCCGTCTCTCTCTCGTCAATTGCTCTCGTTCCACTTATTTTGTTCCAATTTCCAGTCTCTCTCTCTTTTCTCTGACTGCTTCCTCACCGACAGCGCCTCTCAATCATCTCCAGCCACCCTTCACGCTTATGTGTACCCTGCCTCAAAGCTGTACAGCAATTAGAAGGTCCAAAAAAAGATGGGTGTTTTTAACTTTTAAATGTAGGGGTTATTTTTGACATGTGGAAAGGCAAGGTGCACCACGCAGACTATGCAAGTACCAGAATAAACACACACTCATTTATAATCCGCAAGGTATGCTGGGTAACCTACCGTTGGGGAAGTCTGCATGTGGACTTCCCAGCACGCCTTGCAGGTTATAAATTAGTATGAAATATTATTGTTCTACTCGTATATGACTGTTTAAGCTAGGGGTGCCACAATTACGATTTTCTAGCCGATCACCAATTTTTTAAATACAATCCAATCCAATACTATCCAATTCCAATTTTGGCCGGTAGATTTTTGTTAAATAACTGACAACATACACCTTCAAAGCTTGAGCAATCCCCGTAAAACAGTACGCACGTGTTATTTTAACTGCACATTCCTTGCAACAATTGTGCAACAAAGTGCCAACAGGATAGGTGGTTCTGTGCATGCAAAATTAAAAGCGTGGTGCCACACTTTTATGATATTTTCAATTGTTTTCAAACTAATTGTGGTCAATGTGTTCGTAAATAATTAGCTATATATGTATCTATATAACCTATACTGTATATCCACTCATACAATATATTACGTAACATTGTTTGCAAGTAAAAAAATCTCATATTTAAAGTGTGGCAGTTTTTATTTTGTAATGACGGTGCACTGCGATAAATTACGAAATTATGCGGCGGAAACCCTGCACTGACTACGGGTATAATACTCCATCTCTTCATCGTCTTTGAATGCGTCTTTTGAATGCCTTTATGCTTAAAAAAGGTTGGTTTAGGTAGCAAATAAAAAACATTTGCCATTTTTGGTGTTAAAAATAGTGTAACCCGGAGTGCAGAATATTGTGACAAAGGTGGATTTAAAGATACAGTACAATAGCACTAGGGAAAGGCGACGGTGCAGAAGGCAAAAACAATAATAAACAAAAATAAACAAAACAAGAAGGAGAAATGATGTCACCGGATGTTAATTGACTTTTGGCAACCCAGACAGGGATGTACACAGAGAGTCAGGGTAAAGAAAAGCAAATGTTTGTCAAAGTGGATTTCAGGCGGAACTAGCGAGTGTGACCCCAAACAAAAAGCACCACTCTTTTTTCTGGGGCAGGGAGTCGGGGTTCTGACTGCTGTCTTTGTCCTGCGGTTTCCGCCTAACTGCCGGGAAGGAAATCTGTTTACCTTTGGCCAATGACACTATTTTGTGCAACCTTGAGTTTGCGCAGAGCTGATGAATATGTCTTTGTTGCGTAGGGCCGGAGTGGCTCCTCCGCACACAGAGCGCTTGTGTTTTATCCGGTGTTCTGGCGTTGATGTTAGTGTTTGCTTCTGGACCGTGCATGCATGTGCTCTGCAGCATTATCGTGCGCGGATACGATGGCATGGCGCTGACGGCCGAGAAAAAGATTTGGCCCAGGCAATTATAAATCAGCCTGGACGTGTGCTTGCTTAGCATTGGCTCTATTTCCCTTTTAGACACAAATGAGGGCAGTTTAACTGCAATAGCGAGGGAGTCTAATGATTTAGTAACTGTTTGCCTGATGTGAGTTGCGCCAAGGTGAATGGAATAATCAAAGGAATAGGAAGGTATTTACACTGTTATTATGTCCACTGGCAGCAATGAAGATTAATGAGCATGAGCTTCATTACTGCCTTGAAATTATTCCCCTTCCTTCTGCCGCTTCCTTTTCTTTCATAAGGTCTCAATTTGTTCAACTGAATGTATTTTTCTATTTGCTACCTGGCAGCGAGGCATGCGGCACCGTGTTTAAATTGCTTTTTGATTAACCTTAATTACTTTGCCAATGTAGTGGCTTCCGATTTTAGAGCAACAAAATGTAATCGATTGATTTGAAAAATATTTGGTTTTGTTTTTTTCATTTTTTAGGGCTGTCGAAAACAGCCCACGGCGGGAACTAATGAATTGTATTAATTACGTTAAACTTTTTAATGGAGTTAACACGTATGACTCATGGCAAGCCACGCCTGTTTTTTTCAGTTCATTCGGAGCTGTTAATGCGTGCAGATACAGTATTTTAGATCCTGCCCTGTCTTTCCTTGAATGAAATACGGTACAAAATGTGCAAATTTCAGACATAGTTGCAAATGGCGATTAATCATGATTAATGAATTTGAAAAGTGTGATTAACCTGATTAAAATGTTTAATCATTTCACTGCCCTAATATTATTACATATTTCATTTTGTAAAAATTGGAAAGCATTTTAGATTTAGCATAGCTTTTCAATAAGAAAAATAGCGCTTCTCTTGTTACCATGACAACCTTCTTGAGTGGTTTGTTACATTAGTGGAATGACTTTAGGGTACCAATATTGCAGGGTTAAAGGGTCCCTGACATGATTAATCAACCTTGTTTAAATATTTTATACATTGTTTGTAATTATGTTCCACATTGTTCGATCTTTGAAAGCAAACGGTAAATTCATAAAAATTACATTGATCGTTCATGGCGCTAGCCATGACGGTCAACATGGCTCGATAAGCTTTTTTATTGTATATTTTGCCCCCATAGTACCACTGTCAACTTAAATAACATGTATAATCCTTTCCGGCCTTGTCGCTATGGTGGAATTGTGTTTAGAATACAATACAGGGTGACTGAAAAGTAACTCCCTATTTTTAGGTATTTGAGTATACAAGTTTATTTCTTAGTCATCATTTTTACAGGAAAGGAACATGAAAAGAAAGTGTATTGCACAGAGATTTAGTTAATAAGTTTGATATTGGCGCCAGCAATCGCCACCAGTTTCTCAAGCCGCCTGGGAACCGCATCGACTAAATTCACAAGGAACTCTTGGGATGGAAAAAAATAACCAAATGAATACTTTATACGTATTTTAAAATGGGGAGTTACTTTTCATTCTCCCTGTATATAAACACGACATTACCGACTCTGTTTTGGGGCAACTTTGGCGTGCTTGTCTTTCTTGTCTTGCTTTTTTCTACACTATTCCACTAGTAGAATAGCATCCTTTTTCAAAATGCTTTTATACCGTACTTTTAGGCCAAATGCTTCTTGTAAGGGTGTGTTCCTTCAAATTAGTCATCATTGAAATGAACACTGCAAAGAACAGAACTTGAGGTGAGCTTCCATCTGTTTCTTGTTCTCTTCAGTTGCTTCGTCCATTTTTGTCTTAAACCGTATTTTTTGGGGAAAACAAACTTATGTAGGATTGCTCGGACATCGTGAACATCCAGCAGCAACACAACGTGTGACATATTTAAGCAAAGTTGAAGAATCATTCACTGAAGAATCATATCTTAATTTTGCCATGGTGTTTTATGACATCCCCATCAGCAGTGTAGCGCATCAACAGTGACTCCCACGAGTCGAGTTCTGCTAGAGGTACTTTTGAACCACACTGGAATCTCTAATATATTACAATGGAGGTCCAATTAATCTATTCTGCACTCTCACAAATAAAACAAAACACCTTTTTGCATGCATCAAACACGACATGTAAATGAAAGTCATAGATGAACATTCAACATTTACTTTGATCAAAGATCAGATTTGTTCGTCAACAAAGACGGCTATGAGGCAGTGAGATCCACGCAGACACCACCTTCACGTTTTGCTATGAGTTTTTTCTTGAATTGAATAGTATTTTTCTTCATAAACATGCTGGCACTTGCGACTTTGTTTGGCTCCATTGTGGGTTATTTTGCAGCCGGGATCAATAAGAAAAGCTTATATATACTATATATATGTTGTTTATGTTGTTTGTTTTGTACTGCCGTGTCAGTAAAGTCAATGTTTGTAAGATTTGTCTCGACATTCATTATTAGGTTTGACTTAAACATAACTGATCACATAATCACATTGGAACGCTACGGAGTCGGTGATCAATTATAAACGACGCAGCGGGTGTTTGGTGTCAGAGTTGCCTGAGATCAAACCAGCTCCGGCATGGTTGTAGTGCCTTTGTGTCACACATACTTTATTTTTAATAGATGGAGGTCTGTGATCATGGAGCCAGTTGGATGTTTGTGTGAGGCTTGGGTCCGGGGAGGGCATGTGCATGCTGCACTAAACATCAAAGGGCAGTGAAGGTGATAGGTGTGTGTGTTCAACATCATGTCCTCCCTGCAGCATGCGTGATGATTCAGAGGACACATCCTGCATGACGTGCGCTGTCTTTGACCCTCTATAGCAGCTGCTAATGTAGCGTGCAGCGGTGTGTTTGTGTAGCGTACGTGGACGAGGTTAAAATGGGGACCTGCTAAGTTTGTCCTGCATTTACGACGACCGGCATGCACCCATATTGACCAATATGTCAGATCATCTATCACTCTTCTTAGACGAAAATTATTGAAGAATTGATAACAATTGAACAATTCATCAAAGAAGACATAGTTGCAGATGCAATCATAATACCTTTGTTAATGTAAACTATTTTTTTATGACACCCGCATTTTATTACCACTATTAGACAGGATGTGTCTAATAGTGTCTCTTCTTCTTGCAGCTGTGGCTGTTGTCTTTATTTTACACACAACTTGCATGAAGTCAGCGGCCGTCCTAGAACAAAAGCACTAAAGCACAACTAATACACCCTGAGAGGCACCAAACAGCTGCATTAGCATGCTCTGCTAAACTAAGCTAACATAGCTAGCATGCACTGGCTTTTGATGTACGCGATGTTTGCATGCTGACGCTCGGTCACAAAGTAAGGGTTTCAAAGTTTTTTCGCCGACTTCCGGTTTCTGGTTGCCGCTTTGACATATTTCGGGGAGTGGGGGCTGGTCAGTGTTTGTGTCAATTGCCACGTTATTCTGCTTTTAACAGTAGATTCAATTTTTATTGGCCAATTCCATGAATCCGTTAACGCAGAAATCATAGAAACGTAGCGTATTTAGCACCTGCAGGGTCACCCTCAGCCTCGGTGCTTTTTCCAGTGCCCTGCCCTGACACTCGAGCTCCCCAAAGGGTTTCTCTTTGGCACCCTCTGTCAGATGGATGCTGTCGGGTGGTCAAACCGCTCCTTTTATGACTGGCAGCATCACCAGTGTACTGTGAATACCAAGTGATGGCTGTGAGAAAGTGTTCCCTTCTAGCTCTATGAACACGCTGAAACGAACAAAGGATTCCAGATGGTTCCAATTTGATGAGAAATATCTTTTGTAAATGCAGACTGGTTATTCTTTTTGAATACATGAACTTTGATGGGGAACTGGACGGTCATTTATTAAATACCGGGCTCTGCCACCCATACTCCACGGGGGTCTATGGGGGTCAGTGGGCAGGCCCGGACGCTCGGCTTCTGTATGATGATTGGATGATCTGTCTGAGGCGGAATCCCTTTTTTGATTGACAGTGAAATGAGCGAATCGGCGTCGTTGAGGTATAAACCTCCACCAGAGCATTTTCCAAGTTTTTCATTTCGTTTTTTGGAACTGATCCGGACACTTAACCGATCCCCAACGACTAAGAACGGAGAGTAGAATTTACAAATAAATAAACACATTTATGATGTAGGCTGGAAAAAAAGTGAGCTTCCCCTCCTTGAATGTCCAGCAGCTACCACTGCATTAATAAAAATTCAAGTACATCATAACGCATACCACACCCAGAACATGTGTACAAAGTACCCTTTACCTTCACAATGTGACCTCAGTCATGAGAAGAGGTGCTCCTCCTCATTGCATCACACACTCCAGCTCATAGAGTGGGACTCTGTGTGGTTTACTTCCTTCTCAGACTCAGGGGGCTTCGCTCCAGGCATATTTGGGGTTTGTCACACAGTGTTCCACCTAGCCGGTCAGTACCAAGAGTGTCAGCTGCACCAATAATCAGCCAGCCCTCCCCACTCGCCAAGGCAAACCCCATAATTACCGCACTCATCTGACTGCAATTCCGAAGCGTGATCCGGCAGTTGCAGAGATCCGCTTATCCAAACCCCCTAGCACATGAGGCTACAAGACTGGAGCTCAGCCCTCCTAGCCCTGACTGCAGAGTGAGGAAGATTGAGCCGACTTTCTCCTTATCTTTTGCAGAAGGTCATGGATTAGCAATTCTGTAGCCTCGGAGCAATGCACCCAACCTCTGATTCATTCTTATGCAATAGCACAGAACACAGTCAACAGACCAGTATTGTACTCCGACAGGAACACCCAAGTTATGAGAACGAGCCTTAGCAGTGGGATAGACCATGGCTCGGGGACCTTTTTTGCCTTAGAGAGCTATTAATGCCACATATTTTCAAATGTGAGAGTCACATTATCATTTTTTACAGTGAATTTTAAGACCGACAATTTTAGAATGTAATAAGTCTCTGAACTGGATGGATGGAAGTGCAAGTTTTATATTTTGACTGAGATTATGACTTCATTCGCATAATATTATAACTTTTCCCCAGTCCAAAAATGACAACTTTATTTAGATTTGTTTTGTTTCTCACAATGTTACTACAAAACAAAGACCATAGCTTTACTATTTGTCTTAATGTTTTGACTTTCTACTCTTAAAATTATAAATAATCTTAATAATAATCTTAAAATGTTTCAACCTTCTTGTAAACTCTCTTATCATAACTAGACCTGTGCAATTTCGGGGGAAATTGCGTGTGAATGCTCGCAACGCTGGGGCTGAACTGCAATGCCGCTGCATGCTAACACCCAGCATAATAACTTAAATGTAGCTTCCCTCTGCTGCATGCACCCTCAACTACAGTTCACGCACACACTTATCAAAGGCAAGACTTCTCGGGGAAGACACCTGGGACGAATCTTCAAAGAAAACGCCCTCACCGTATGGAGTAGAACCAAGCGGCTGCAAAGCAATCAATTTCCCAACAATTTGAGCATTTTGTCTTGGGCAAGGTCTGAATCGGTTGAGAAATGTAAATAATACGAACCTTTGAAAATCTCCCCATTCATTTCCAATGGGGAAGAAATCCCGGAAAACGGGGAATTTTGCAAAAACTGTGCATTTTACAGAAATATTTTTTAGGTAGCACCTCTTTCCCAGCTGAGTCGGACATTTTGATGGATGTTTGCATGAAATCGGTTGAAAAATAATACTAAACTATGTAATGCTTGCAATGCTTTAGTGAGCTGGAGAGTTTGACATTTTGGTATCGAATCGACTCTTTGGAACGAATCGACTC